>CM052809.1:54530394-54640371 GCA_028533885.1 Nasua narica | reverse complement strand
CTCTTTTATATTCAAGCTTCTGAGGTCTTTTTTTTTTTTTAATTTTTATTTATTTATTTGACAGAGAGAGAGAACACAAGTAGGCAGAGAGGTAGGCAGAGAGAGCGGGGGAAGCAGGCTCCCTGCTGAGCATAGAGCCGGACATGGGGCTCGATCCCAGGACCCCGAGATCATGACCCAAGCCGAAGGCAGAGCCCTCAATCCACTGAGCCACCCAAGCACCTCTCAAGCTTCTGAGGTCTTAGGAAAGTTTTTGATTAGCTCACCTTGGGTCAAATGCCTACCCCTAAAGCAGCTACTATGACCAAGAAGATATGGTCATTCACACAAAGACAGGAGAATGGTGAATTGGAGGAAGTGGGGACGGGGTGGTAATTACCATAATAAAAGGTGAATGGATGGTGAGCAAACAACAAGAGAGGTCTGCTATCAAGGTCATTTGCTAATAGCAATGGTATTGGGAGTTGAGTAGAAGACCTCTGAAGAACAAAGATTTAGAATAGTTTTAAAAAATAAATGGGGGCTTAACTTTGCCAAGGAACAAAACTGACAGATGAAAACATTAAGGATCCACCTAAAATTGACTAAGTCAGCACAGACATGATTTCTTCCAGTAGTGCTTAGCTCTCAGGGATAAATAAGAACAATAATACTATTTATGTGTGAGGTATTTCTTACAGAGTGCATGTACTGACTTATTAAATCTTGAAATCAACTCCATGAGAGTGATGTAAGGATAAGATTGTATGTGAGTAGAGGAGGTTGATCATAGCATGGAGATCTCACTGATGGATGCAGTGAAAGTAGAATACTATGAGGAAATCAAGCCTTTGAAAGCTGAAGACAGAAGTGGGGCTGGAAAGAGGCCAGTGGTTAGGGAGAATAAGAGGTTGAGGCTCTGAGAATCTCTGTGAGGTTGATTGGGATTAGGAATGAGAGAAAGACAGATGTGGAAGAATAGGAAGTTGTGGTCAGGAAGCAGGATATTCGAGGTTAAGATTTTAGGGGGATTTCAGATCCATTTCTGCCTTTCATTCCTATCTCTAATCTACAAAAATATAGTCTTAAAAATTATCTAGATCAGCGTCTGATTGAGTCCTGAGTAATCTTGAGCAAGAAATTCAACTTAATACACAAAAAATATAGAGAAAGGAATCCAAGCATAAGACTAAAGAAAGCCATCAAACCACAAGATAAGAGAGAAAAAGAAGGAACAGAGAAGAACTACAAAAAAACCTAGAAAACAAGTAACAAAATGGCAATAAATACATATCTATCAACAATTCATTTAAATGTAAAAGGAGTAAATGCCCCAATCAAAAGTCATAAGATAATTGAATGGATGAAAATAACAAGATCCATCTGTCCACTGCCTATAAGAGACTCACTGTAGACCTAAAGGTACATGCAGACTGAAAGAAAAGAAATGAAAAAACACACATCATGCAAAATGGAAGTGAGAAAAAAGCTAAGGCAGCAATACTTATATCAGAAAAAATACACTTTAAATAAGACTGTTGCAGGGTACTTGGGTGGCTCAGCTAAGCATCTGCCTTTGGCTCAGGTCATGATCCCAGGGTCCTGGGATTGAGCACCATGTCAGGCTCCCTGCTCAGCAGGGAGTCTGCTTCTCCCTCAGTGCCTCTCCCTACTTGTGCTCTCTCTCCAGCAAATAAATACATAAAATCTTAAAAAAAAATAAGACTGTTGCAAGGCACAAAAAAGAGTACCACATAATGATAACAGGAACAATCCAACAAGAAGATAGAGCAACTATAAATATCTAGGCACCCAACATAGCAGCATCTAAATACATAAAGCAATCATTAACAGACATAAAGGGAGAAATTTACAGTACTACAATAAGAGTAGAGGACTTAAACACCCTACTTACATCAATGGATAGATCACCTAGACAGAAAATCAATTAGGAAACAGTGGCTTTGAATGACACATTAGACCAGAAGAAGCTAAGTGATATATACAGAAATTCAATCCCCAAACAGCAGAACACACATTCTTCCCAAATGCACATGGACTACTCTCCAGGATAGATCACACATTATGCCACAAAAGAAGTCTCAATACGTTCAAAAAGACTGAAATTATATGAAGTATCTTTTATGACCATAATAGTATGAAACTAAAAATCAATTACAAGAAAAATTCTAGAAAGAACACAAATACATGAAGAGTAAAAAAAAATGCTACTAAAAAAATATGAGTAAGTTACCCAAAAAATCAAAGAGGAAATCAAAAATACACAGAGACAAATGAAAACAGAAACATAATGAGTCCAAAATCTTTGGGTGGAAGCAAAAGCAGTTCTAAGAGGCAAGTTCATAGCAATTCAGATCTACTTCAAGAAACAAGACAGATCTCAAGTAAATCTCCCTTACACATAAAGGAGCTAGGAAAAGAACAAATCCCAAAGCTATAAGGAAGAAAGAAATAATAAAGATTAGAGCCAAAATAAATGAAATGAAGACCAAAAATCAGTAGAAATGATCAATGAAACCAGGAGTTCTTTCTTTGAAAAGATAAAATTGATAAACCTTTAGCCAGATTCAAGAAAAAGAGAGGACTCAAAAAAAAGAAGAAAAAGAAAAGAAATTTAACTTTTCTGAAACTCCCGTTTCTTCGGTTATAAACTTAGAGATAATAAAAGGCTTACCTCATAAGTTGTGTGAAAGTCAAGTGAACTGATGAACATAAGACACCTCCATTTTACTATATTGGGTATGCAACAGATGCTCAGTCTACTATACATATTCACTATCCCTTTTATATTAGCATCATTATCATCATCATTATAATTAGCTTACACACAGTTAAGAGAATCTTTAAAGAAACCATAAGGACAACACTCAGTGTCTCATTCATCATGTGTTCTTAAGACTTAGCAATGTTTGGCACACAGGAGGGACTCAGTGAATGGATGTGGAACCCAAGTTATCTGCTGCCTTCCATTTCAAGGATTACCTACCCCTAATGTCTTTGAGGAAAAGTAGTTTATTCTCATACCTGCTGCTGATTCAATCCACACTGGAACCTGTTTCTCTGCCTGACTTTATTGAAGAATTATTTATTGAAACCCACTTTGCATCTGGCACTATAAATGTAATGCTGAAACAGCTCTCGTGGAGCTTCTGAGCACAGGGGAGGTAGCCATTACTGAGATAATCTTACAAATAAACGTAAAATTATAACTATGATATGTACTACTAAAGGAAGGCTATCAGGAGGAGACTGACCTAGCCAGGGAGGTTGGGGAAAGTTTCCTTAAGTAAATGATACTTGAGTTGAGGACGAGAAAGAATTAATTTGATGAAAAGGGAATGGAAGAGCTTCCTAGGCAAAGAGAACAGCCCATGTAATCTCTGTAAGGAGGAGCACATGGAGACTAAGACCTGTGTTGCTGGAGCAGAGAGACACTGAGGGTGTGCTCTACTGGATAGTGCTGGAAAGGAAAAGTGGAGACCACAATTCAGGGCCCAGAATCTCTACTCACTCCACCACTGGCAACCACAAGGAATTATGAGACACCATTTTTCTTAACAAGATCTGGTCTTAGCCAAAGAAAAATGAAGAAAATGCCTTACTTCACTTTACTCTTTCCCTTAAATTCCCATTCACCACTAGCTCAAGATGGCTCTGAAGAGAATTTTTATATATATATAATTTTATTTATTTGAGTGAGAAAAGAGAGCGAGAGCACAAGCTGGGGTAGGAACAGAGGGACAAGCAGACTCCTAGCTGAGCACGGAGCCCCATAAGAGCTCTATCCCAAGACCCTGAGATCATGACCTGAGCCAAAGGCAGATGCTTAACCAACTGAGCCACCCAGGTGCCCTGGAAGAGTAGAATTTTTATAGAAAGTCTGGAAGTAAAGGAGGGGGAAATACAGCATAGTTTAGAATATAGGGCAGCTGAAAATTAAACAGGCATTATTGGTCTTAAAATGTTCCAGGGCTGTCTTTCACTTCAAATTCAACTCTGATGCTAACCGAAAGCCATCTACTCTGAGTTTCTACCCATAGTAATGCAATTGCAGCCATTGGATCTGTTGGCATTTGTTTGTTCTCTTTAACCTGTCCAAAGTCAGTTCGTAAGCCTGATATCCCCCACTAGAGATGAGAACAAACAGTATGTACATTCACAAAGGAAGGTTCATTTCTTTGAGTTTACTTCTTCCGTCACAATGAATAACCAAGAACTTCTAGGTTGGCCCACTGAAAACCAGTCAGATGACTTTATACAATCAAATTCCCTTTAACTAAAATTAAAAAACAAAACAAAACCCTGCCCCACTTATAACTTTCTATTCATTTAACAAGCATTTCTAAAGCACTTAAAATGTGCCATCGACTGTGCCAGTTTCTGACATACATGAAGATGTGTAAATCATGGTCCTTGGCTTGGAAGTGCTCACAAGACAAATCATTTCAATGTAATATTTTGTGATGGTGCTCTGAGGTTTAACCGTGTTTTGTGTAAGCAGAGAGTAGAGTGATTCTCTCTGGGGAAGTGGGATGGAGGGACATCACACAGACGGTAACATATGAGATGTGGCCTTGAAAAATGACCTGGAGCATTCCAGAGAGAGAAGAAGGTATATTCAGCACCGAGAACACGTGGGAAGGCATATTGGAGAGCGTTGGAAAGTCTGTCTAGGGAGATGAACCAGGCGAGGTAGACAGACTTTATGGCCTTAATAAAGCAATGATGTAACCAAATCAATTTCTTAAAATGGACTTCAAAGCTCTGGAAATGCCATGTGGCATCATAGCTGCTTTAAGAAATTTTCCTTAGATGTTGTATACATTAGGCAAGAAAAATGCAGCCAGTTATCTTGAGTGTTTGGAAATGATTTTAGATTCCATCCAGATTGGCATTAGAAAAACCGGCAATAGATTCTAGCCTTTCTGTGGTTTGTTCACCTCCCATTTACTGTAGTCCCAAATCAGAGCACTGGATAGAGACCAGGGAATGACTTTCTTATACAACAGAAGGATGAAGTAGGTGTGCAGGTGAAATAAAATGTAACCATGAAACTATTTCAGAAAGTCCAGTCAATTACTGATTATCTCTGTGTGGATTACCCATTATTTGACTTACTCCATCACTTGGTGAGAGTAACCATTTATTGTGACTATTATGTGTCAGGAGCTTTACTTACATTAATATCTAACCCTCACACCTTCTTGAGGTAGGTTTTGTCCCTATAGTAGCCACAAGAAAACTAAATCTAATAGAGATGATAGAGCTTGCCCAGAACAGAGTGACTAGGAGCAGGGACTTTAATGCCACAAGCTTGTGTTTGAAACCTGGCTTGGCCACTCATCTTGTCCAAGTTGCCTGACCTCTCTCTCTATGGCCGATTTTCCTCATCTGTAAAACGGGGATACTTTGCTAAGCACTTAAAAACATAAGTAAAAGTCTTCATTTACCTTCATGATTGAGGATAACAGAAGGATGACGTTATTCTTGAGCTATATGGCTGTAGCTCTCAAAATTCAGCATGTATAAAAATCACTTGTAAAACTTGCTGAAAAAAAAATTTGAAGCTTCAAATTCCCAAACACATTTTCCCATCCCCACCTAAAGACGCTGGTTCAGGAGGTCTGATGTGATTATAGAGTTTTACTGTCATGTCTTACTTACGGAGAGAAGGAAAAGAAATGTTTTTGTGTTTTTGTTTTTTTTCTTTCTGTTAGTTATAGGAGCCAGTAGCTGAAATCCCTTGCTATTAACCTGGAGTCCATTTGGATTTCTGCAAATCTGAAGCTTCATTCTCTTTCTTCTTCATTTGGCTTCAACACAATGCCTGGATTCCTCAGCATCCAGAATTCTTTAATAAAGCTCAGAACTATTTTGCCTTCCTCTAGGAGTAGGGAAGTGGCTCTGATTCACCAACTTTTAGCCCTTAAGAAAGAGCTGTCCTGGTTTAACACATCAAAAATATGAGTATACTATCACAACAGGAGGGGAATTGATCAGTCTTCCCTGTTTCTTTTCCTTATAAACACGGTAAGCACTAAATAGAAGAAATGAAATAAGAGGCTAAGAAAATTGTGCTCTTCACCTTACCCTCTCAACGAAACTTCTTGAAGTAAATCCCGGGGCAAGGAAGTTCTAATATTTTACAGAAATTATAAAGCATCAGGACTTACTCTCAGAGCCAAGACAAAGCTGGCCTGGGAATTCTAAGTTGATGAAGGGTTTCTCTCCAGCAGGGACATGCCAAACCTCTCCTCTGTGCCTTCCTGTGCTGGGTCCTTGTGCACTGCATACTCCCTGGACTCAGTCCCACCTCCACCAGCCCCGCAGGCAGGAGGAAAGCCAGAATCTGCTCTATCCTGGGTTGCCACTGACAACTAGAAACTGGAGGCCTGGGAGACAGCCTCCTGGGCAGCCTGTTTTTGCTCTTTCCCAATCTGTTCAACTCAGTTTCCTGCCGGCAGGAGTGTTCTTTTTGTGCCAGCTTTGAAGCACGGAGTGCCCTGGGCATGGGCCCGGCCTCTGGAGCCTCGCCCAGTGCTTGGCCCCGGACTTGGCCCTCTGCCCGGTAGTTGTCAAGTGTCTGCACCGGCTATCTGTCCCTTCAGCCGCCTGTCCTCCAGTCTTCTCCTTGGAACAGTGGCATGAGAAACATCCATCCTTGTCATTTTTCCAAGCCTACCCAAAAGCTTCTTCATGTCCTTGTTAAGGGAATGGGCTCAGTGTGGTTGCAAGCATTGGCTAAATGAGAAGGAGGATGCTGGGATTTTTAAAGGCATTTAGGGATTCCTTCACAACCCCCCCCCACACACACACACCCAGCAATCAAAAAACATTTCAAAGGGCCTTTGGGCCCTGGACTGTGGATTCTTCAGGAACCAGAACCTGAACGCCACCTCAGCTTACAGGCCTCTTGTAGAACTTCTTCATCTTTAAGATCCTTTGGCTAAATATAGCCTTTTGGAAGAAGGGGGGCGGGGTGGAATCTGGCTAATTTTAGCCTTAAAGAGCTTGTAGGTGAGGTCAAATCTGTCAAACTATACCCCTAGGATGTGATACAGCCATCCAACAGCTGCCTTCCGGGTGCCCCAGACAGGCCCAATAGGGGACCCCTACAGAGGGAGGGCCTACAGGGAGAGGAGAGTCAAGTCTGTGGGATTGAGAACAAACAACAGACTTGGTACAAAGACTGACAGGAACTAGAGTCAAGGCTAGAGGCTCCTGCTACTTCAGAGTTCCCATACCAGGTTCCTGAGCACAGAGATTTATGCCATATTTAAATCTCCCAAGTCAAGTGGGCTCAGGAAATTGTAGGAAAGTAAACATATTATTTAACCACTAGGTGGGTGGTCATCACATATGTTACATATCTGAAAATTTAAGTCAGAGCAGCTTGAACCTTTCTATACCTAATTCCCAATAGTAGTTGGAGCTGAGTTAGTATTGTTTATTAACAAAACCAAGGCTGCTTCTTGCCTCCTAAAAAAGGCAGTCAGCCTTCTGATATGTGTGTGTGTGTGTGTGTCTGTGTGTGTGTGTGCGTTTATTAATGCTTTGTTTCCAAAATCATAAGGAAGAGAGCCATTTTTTTTTCCTAATTCAGGAATCCTGTTTCCACATGTAAACAGAAAAAGATGCCCTGTCTGATTTTTAGAAAGCAAGTTTGTAGAGAAGGCATTTAGAAAAATCTCATTTGTGCCCTTATATACAGAAATTTGGAACAAAAAGCACTATGGACCAAAGAATATATTGAATGCTAAATGTAGTTGTCATGATGACTCTGACTGTAGCTACAATCAAAAGATATTCTAAACTCACAGTTGAGTTGCTAACTTCTTTTTCATGTCTACCCATTACATAACAAGTCATAGAGTAAATGGTCATTTCAAGCATGATTTATCAAATTCCCACATTCACAATGAGCTGGACCTACTTTCTACATTCCACTTCTCAAAAGTCACTAAAAATTCTTTGGCTCACAAGAGTAAAATTAAACATCCTGCCATGGATAATGGTAAGTGAAATTGCAATCTGTAATCTTGGGTGTAAAGATTAGCTTCACTCCAAAGCATTTCCAAATAAAATAACTTCAAATGATAAACTTTTTCTTTAATATTCCTTATGGGCAAAGAAATTCCATAACAACTTTAGGAAAAAAAAAACAACTATACTTCTATGCAGTATTAAAATATTATAAATATTTTTTTATCCATAAAACTACAATTCTTATCAAGGGTTTACTAAAGCATTAGGATTTTAGAATCTTTACTGTCTAATTTAGCATACTGCGCTCTTTTGGCTAAACATATAAACTCATTATAATATCTAGACAGAATTTTTACTGCAGCAGCAGCACTCCTAAACATGTAAAAACATGTTACAGGTTATAAAACAGCAAAAGATTTTCAAGTGCAACATAATCTTAGATTAAAACTGGCATTAAGTTCTAATAAGCACATTCACTTACCATATAATACTAGAGATTGGACTAGTTACTAAAAACAAAGAATGAAAACAGAAGTAGGACACTAGAGTATAGTATAGTATAGTATGTATGTGTATATTTAAACATGTATATATGTATATCTATACATATATGTGTATACACATATTTTAATATATGTAATATATTACATTATATATATATATATTTTAATAGAAAATTCCAAACAGGCCTATGGGAAGCAGGACTCTCTCTCTCTCTCTCTCAGAACTGCTTTCATTTTGACCCAAATTTGCGGGCTTACTTGAAATGATTTTCCCTTTCTCATTACAAATTCATTTGAAGTAAAACAGTAGAATCTTAGAAATTTAGAGTATCAAAAATTCTTTTTAAGGGAATGGGATCCCATCATTATTTAAATTTATATCCTATTTCTTTTCTTTTGTCATTCATTTGTTAAATTTCCCAAATTTAGTCTAATGCCAATCAGTGATCTGCTTGGGAAACTTGCATTAGCAGGCACATGTCCAGATCAAAAAAGAGCCTATAGCCTATCTTATGAAAGAAATATACACAAACATTTACACATCACACAAAATAAGATTGAAATGGGTAGGGCCACTTGATTGACATCCATTTGTCACTTTCATTGCAAAATGTCATAAGCAGCTTCCAATATGCTTAGACAAATTTAGATGAATAGAAGTGCTGACTAATGATGCCATTATCTATATACCAAATATATATGAAGGCCTGAAAATCCTGAGTCATTCACGTGAGCTACTAAAATGACAGGGGAAGACAACTTAGAAAAATGATAACGAAATGTCATGAGATGGCAAGCTAATAAAAAGAAATAGCATTCATATATGTAAAAAGATAAAATATGATTAGTTTTTGGGAAGAGATATAAGTCTAGTAAACAAGGCCAAGTCTTACTAATTGCAAAAACTGCACTATGTACAAGCTTTTAGCAACAAAACTATTTTAACCATCAGTAACTAAGGGTTGTTATTTTAGGAGAATGAAG
Source organism: Nasua narica (assembly GCA_028533885.1). Classification (NCBI taxonomy): domain Eukaryota; kingdom Metazoa; phylum Chordata; class Mammalia; order Carnivora; family Procyonidae; genus Nasua; species Nasua narica. Next base: position 54,630,898 of record CM052809.1, on the reverse strand, counting down.
TCAATACATTTGTTTTCCTAAGGCAGGCAGGGGCAGTATTGTGCTATTCATGAACTTCATTAATATTCATTAATTTTTAGAGCAGTTTGGTTAGCTTTGGCCATTATCAATGCAGATATTTTGACTTTAAATAAAAATAATTACAAGAACATTATTATTTAAAAATGTAATTAGCATGAAATTCAAAACCTACATTTTCATTAGCAGATATTATTCACTGAAGGGTATATATTTTTCAGATGGGTGTTTTAATTGAATTCCTGGGGTAAAATTCCAAAAATCATAGTGACCAAAATAACCTAAATGTAACCAAAAGAAACTGAAAATACTTTTGAAAAATGTTCAAATTAATTTCCACTTTAAAGAATACCATAGTTGACCCAATTAGCTCTGCAAACCAATTCAAATTCAGTTGTTTGACATTCTTTAGCATTTCATAGTAGACTATTTTCACCCGTCCAGCACCTTAGATCCCCAAAGATCCCAGTGCACATTTAGTGATATTTACCTTATGAAGTAACTAAATCCAGATGAGCATAGCGCTCACATCACTGTAAAAAAGAAATTGTTTCCTCATGCTTACGGCTCCCATTGGGGAACTAGAAACTGAAAACTCTGAAAATTATCTTTGTGCAACCTGGAAATTGTGGACAGAAATGGAAAATAGTTTTATTTGTAAATAAACCCAACCACAGAAACCATATACTACCTTGTTCTGCAAAAGTCCTCTAGCCTTTTATAAATGAGGTTTTTAACGCTATGACAGATTAACAACCAGGGCAAGTAATTCATGCATGTGGTGTTGGAAATGGAATCCTCCACATGTCCTTGTGGACTCCTGTCCACACAGAGGTATAATCATGGATTATAATTTATGGATTATATATTATGGATTATAATTTATTATAATTTATGGATTATAAGAAAGTAAATAAATAAAAATTAAAATGCCACCCAAAGCAGTCTAAATAATGCAGGGAAATTTTTGAGGCATGGCCAACTGGAAAATTCACTGTAGTGAATAGCTAAACTTTCAAGAAAACACATTTGTGTTATTTTTTTGTTGTTGTGTGTGTATGTGGGGGGGTCCATTTTAAAGAACTCCTTGCTCCATAACTATATTTGTATCAGTTTGATTTGTGTTTCTCAAAAGTATCTTCTAGTCCCTGAGAAACACCTGAATTGCATTTTCTTTAGATTTTGCTTTTGGCTTTTTGTTTTTGTTTTGTGTTTAAGGTAAGCTGGCCCCTTGGGACTAGTACAATTTTTTTTCCTGTTAAGGACATTTTGAAAAAAAAGAAAAAGGGTCTTCCTTCTTGTTATCACAGATACATTACTGTATACATAATTTTTTTTCTAAAAACATGGTTAATAACAGCCAATAAACAAGAAGAGTAAATGGAGAACCTGGCTTCCTAAACTGATTAAACCTCCTCTCCACTCCCCACAATATCCTAGTGGGATAATGGGTAATATTCTCTTTGGAGATATTATGCACTTTGACTTATTTTTGAAGAGTAAAAAGGAATTTTCCTGCCCCCCAAAGTGGACAGATTAGATTTCCAATTCAAGGCAGCAAGCCTTGAGTTGCCTACTTTAGGTGTATCCAATCATCTCAGCCACCCACAACTGACTTTACATTAGGCGGGGGACACCAGCCATCCTCTTTCTGATCTCCAGGGTCTGAATGCCATTGTGTGGCTTTTCGAACTAGATACAAAGTTAGTATCAGTGTCTGAGCTTCCAGCTCCTCCAGGAAAACGTGTGGCCCCCAAGTGGCACCGCCTCAAGAATCCCTAGCATCACAACCAGGCAAGTCAGGCCTTGTCTTCTCCAGCAGTCCGAGCAGGATTGATCGTGTTCGGATCAAAGTACGGAATGGAAAGGGTTAATCAGCATCTTCCGCTCTCCACCCCCTCCCCAAAGCTAGGCGGGGGGTTGGGGAATGGGGTGTCGGGGGGAAGGCTGCCGCGCCGGGAGCGTCTCAGCGGGGGAGCAACTGGAAACCACAAACACCCAAACTGGGTAGCAGCAACTTGAACTAAACCAGAGATCTGGCATAAGTTTGGACCGAATGGTTTATCAAGGGAGGAAAACAGTCCTATTAAAGACAGAAAAGGTGGCATATCCCTGCCCTCAAATCGCAAGGATTTCTTTTATGTTGCAGTTGAAGCCTCAAAATACATTTTATGACCCTAATGCCCTTTATTGCGAAAGACATATGCAGAAATGTCCTGCAGGAGTGCAAAAAGAGCAGTGAGAGTGTAGAAAGCCCCCCTCCCCCGGCGTCTTTACTTGGCCAGCGCTTCAGGTAACCTTTGTTGCATGGTTGGGGGACGCGAAGCGACAATCTTGGCCCCTGACGGTGCAGTATCCAAACCCACGGAAGCCAAGAGGCTGCAGGACCAACTCGCCAGCCCCAGCCCCCTACCGACCTATCCCGCGCCTAGCTCCAACCGCCCGCACACTCCTCCGCAGCCCCTTCCCCACTCCCCACCGCGGGGGCTGCCCCTTATCTCCCCCAGAAACCCACACGCACTATAAGCGCCCACCAGCAAATTTCTAACAGCCCCAGCCTTCCAGGAAAAAAAAAAAAGACCATGACATCACGGGCAGGTTTATTTGGGTTTGTTTGTTTGCTTGTTGGCTCGATTAAATACTCGTGGAAGGTGAACGTACCCCACACAGGAGAAGTTTGATGTTGACAAACTTCTGGTGGCAGCGAGACTGTGTCAGCACAACTTCCGGGATAATGAGAGCTGCTTTGCAGGGAGCGAGGCAGCGGCGGCGGGAGGCGGCCGCAGGACGGAACAGCAAATGCTATTCAGCCCGAGCAGTTTCAAGCCGCCCGAGCTGGGGAATTACTGTAGTCGAGCTACGGCTCTTACCACCGGCGCTGGATCTGAGCGCACGTTAGGGGGGGAAGCTGCAGGCACAGGGCGCCGAGAGGGGAGCTTTCAAGTTACTTTGCTCCATCCCTGCACCCGGCAGAGGCTTGCAGGCTGCGTGGTAACTGCAAACATCTTGTTCCCTGCTTCTTTGGGCGGCCTCCCTGGAACCAACCAACTTTTCTCTCCTCAAAAACTCCCTCTTTGTTTCAAATAGGACTCTCCAAAATTTATTCTTGGGAAGACTGACAGCCGGGGTCAAGAAACAGCTGTTGAAGTTAATGTTTCTTCCTCCCACTTCGTCTGATGGTTGTGCCCTGCCAAGACAAAGTGAGAGGCACTGCCTGGTGGCTCTTTAAACCGACAAGCATTTAGCCAAAAAAAAAAGGGGGGGGGGTATTGAGGGGGTATATTTTCCTGCTTAACATACAATCTGATCAGAAATGCGACAGCATGTGCCTTTCAACTTGTGCTGATTACTTGCTGAAAAGATGTTGCAGCTTTTAGTTTTGAACACTTTGAGCAGTGGAGGCAGGGATGGCGGGAGATGTGGTTGCCGCTTTCCATGCTTTGGTAAAGGGGCAAAAATTTTAAACCTTCCTTTAAACCCACCTCTTATCCTCTAAGAATGGTAGAATGGCCTGGGGTAGGGAGAAAGAGTTGCATTCCTTTGCAAGGTTTAATTCACATTTCAGAATTCAAGTCATTATGCAGAACAAGGGCTTGCCTGGAGCTAGGCAAATTGTTTTTATTTGGAGACCTAGGCCAAACCTGGCGGGTACTTCCAGCTCTTGGTGGTGCTTGGTGGCTTTCTCCAGATTAGGCCTGTCTCCACTCCCCTTCCCCAACCCTACTCCTTTGCTTTTGCTCAGAGGACATACTTAGAGGGAAGCTACCCTCTTCTTTCTGCTGCTTTCTTGGTGAAGACTGGTTAGCACAGCCCTTTCCCTGCTTGCTCAGCTTTTTAGAATGCCCTGGGGACTGCTGAGGGGCCCCTTGGGGTTGTCCTCCTAAATCTCAATCCCCTAACTGAGCCCGCCCCAGGTTGGTCCAGCCTCTGCAATGGGAGTGGGCGGGTGGGAACTCTGTTGCTTCCACATCAGAAAGCTTAAGCACTCTTCCAGCAGACCCATTCTCCTCTGGGAATGCTCTGATCACTTGCCCTCTCTCAGACACAATCATGAAGACATAAAAGGCCCTCCTTCCTCACCCCAGGTTATCCTGTCACCACATCGCAATGCAGTGCTATCACAAAGTGATATTGCATCAGGCCCGTGGATATTTTAGGAAGCTCTCAAGCTAAGTCCAACCAGCCTTTCGCGCAGGCACGAGGGCCACCCTGCCAAAATCAGGGCTGCGGAGCTGCCGGACAGGTGGTAGTGATGTCGTCTCTATTCTCAGCTCCATTACCCACATACCACCCCCCCATCCTCAGAACCAATCAGAAACCACTTGGTAGCTTCCTCACCCCTCTCTTTGCCTCTCTCCCAGATGCCACCACCTTTGTTTTCCCTCATAGCTCTCTGCAAAGTGTTCGGGTCCACCTTCTGATGTATTTCCTGTTTTTCTGCCTGTCATGGTCATTCACTGAGATCTTAGTATTTGTTCGTATTAACTATAAATCGACTGAATTACACATGGAGTTGCGCGGGCTACTCCACACGCAGCCTCCAGCCTGTGTGTCTGCAGGCCTCTTGGCTTGGCCTTGGGACAACTTTTCTCATTCTCTCAGACTCAGGGTTGTCCAGCTGGGCTGGCACATTGGCAGTGGCCAAGAGTCAGTGCAGCACCCTCCACAAGGGCCCCCTCCTCGGAGTCCTGCTCCTGCAATCCAGCAGCCAATGGACTTAAATTCCTTCTGCTTTATTGTTCTCTGTCCTTAGAGAGGCCGACTCTCGGCATAGAGCAGGGCTCTGAGGCAGACCTCCGCTAATCCTGAAGTTGTAATTCCCCACCGCTGGCTCCTGCAGTTTTATGACGGCCTCCTTTTTTCTGAGATTGACAGACCTAAACCTCCAGTGTAGAGGCCTGCAACAGCACCCTTAAAGACTTCTTTGTGTGGAAATGTAACCTGAGGGCAAAGTCAGCCTCCCTCCAGGAACACATTCTCCTGCCACAGAGAAGCACTGGGCTGGGGAAATGCCCAGATTCCTCCTGGATGGCTACAGAGAGCCTCTCGGGGACAATTTTTTTTTTTTTTTTTAGTTTGTTGGGGGGGTTAGTGAGGCATTGGAAATACTGTAAATGGAGACCTGTAGTGGCTGTTCAGGGAACTCTACATGAAATCAGAGGAATCAGATGTCTTTCCTTTAGGGGGTGGGTATCCAAAAGCAATCACTCCAGAAACACCCACATACTGTCCAGGTCAGGATGTCCCCTGGTGGGGTGGCAGTTGGCATTGTTAGAGTAGGGGCATAGCCCCTACTCTTGAGGCTAATGCTACCTTGCCTAAATGGAATGCCTTTGGATCTCTTAGATAATCTGACCTATTTATGCAGGTGTTGGGTTAGACAAATTACTCCAAAAAGCAAGGGTGAAAAGATACAGAATCTTAATTTATCATGCAGGATTAAAGTCAGATTTAAATCAGGTAGAAATATTAAGGGATTTAGAGCCCAAGTCTTCTTCCAAAGTGGAAAAAGGACTAAAGAATCCTCTTTGTCAAAATAACCTCAGGAATGTAGCATCTTATGTTTGGAGGTTTGGTTTTTTGGGGTTTTTTTTAATCTACCTTTTAAATGTTCACTTATATTTTCAATCAGTCAAATAGAACAGTACTAGGAAATTTGGTTATCAAATGTATATGATTAGGTGTTAACTATTCCATATAGACAAGTACAAAAAAGGTGAGAGGAAAGTGTGGTCTCACAGAGAGCTCTCTGTAGGAACTGGGCCAGTGCCTCGATTAAGGGACAGGTAAGATATAGCGAGTTAGAGAAGATGAATCTGGTATCAGGGAGAGGTTAGAAAGATACCAATATAGTTCATACGGAATTTAGTTGAGATGTTCAGTCCTATAGCCCCAGGAACTGGAGTTATTAGGATAGAGAGTTTAACACAATGCTTTTAGTCAATGTTTTTGAAAAATGTATTCTCACAGACTCAAGAACATGGATAGTGAAGGAAATGGAAACAAAGAGATGTTCTTAGATAGTGTTTGAGATTATAGAATGTGGACAGAAATAAAAATACACAATGCAATTATTTTCCCTTTTCTCTTTTCCTGCTAAATATAGGCAGAAGTTTAATTTAGGATTAAAAGGCACATTGATCTCCTCTAGCTTCTCCTCCACTTATCCCATCCATACTCCAGTTCTGGTTTTTGGCAGAGCTACAATTGTCCTTTGTAGGGAATTGCGTGAACTCCTGTGTTGGTTTTCTAATGTGGGAAAATGTCTACTAGGGAGGCTAAGACCACCAAACTAGTTTCATTATGACCCAAAGTACACTTAAAATCCAGCCCTTCAGTGGTGGGCAACTGGCCCAGCACAGTCTTCCTCTATAGTGCTCATTAAAACGTTATTTATATTTTACAGTATGGTCCCAAGCCATAAGTTGGGATTTTATCTTGGCAAATAGAAAAAGAATACTCTTGTGATATCTTGGCTTGCAAAGTTTTAACTTCTACTATGGACCTGCTGGTGATTTGCAAAACAAAGTCATAGCATATGAAAAAGAGATCTTCCATTTCAGTTCAAATTTGTTGGCTGGGAAGTGAAGAATAAAAGAAAAACTCAGGATCGCAAAATTAAACTTATTAGCCAAATAGATTTTAACTTTTGCCTCACCAAAAGCACACAATCAACAACTCTGAAGAAAGTAAACTTTATACTTTGACCCTGAACCTACTGCAAAGGCAGTGAACTCATCTTCATAACTACCCTCCATTTTTTTGCCTTGGTACTCTCATTCATGTAACCATAATTATTCCAGATCAAAACAACATCACTGGGGCCCTGGGAGGCTTAGTCAGTTAAGTGTCTGCCTTCAGCTCAGGTCCATCCCAGGGTCCTGGGATCGAGGTTTGCATCTCTGCAGTGGGCTCCTGCTCACTGAGAAGTCTGCTTCTCACTCTTCTTCTCCCTCTGCCCCTCTCACCCTGCTCGTGTCTTCTCTGTCTCAAATAAATAAATAAAATCTTTAAAAACAACAACAGCATCATTAATCCCAGTCACTTTTAGGTGAACCAAACTATCTGGATTCTTACCTCAACAAGCCAAATTAAATTAACGTTTTAATGATGTGTTTCTGGCATTGTTCATGCTTCATAAAGAGTAACTCACTTTATTTGACTCGAGGCAACAAGGCTAAACAAGTGATTCAAAAAAATGAATCTTTCTCGGGTTTGGAAATTAAGTTTCCCCAAGTTCTTCTGAGAGAACAAAAATTCTTCAGGATCTATAAGCAACTATGTGATGCTTCTACCTTTCCAATACAACCATTAAGAATTACACCTAGATAAATACAAACTAAAGAAAGAAAGAAAGAATTATAGCTAGAACCAGTTACGGGAATAATGTTTCGCAACATTCTCATGAAGGCCGAATGAAAATCAGAGGCCATCTCTCAAATGGCCTCAGGCCAAACATCTAAGACCTCCGAAGATGCTTAACATCTTGCCATGTGTCATCACAATCAAATCCTGGATAGGGTATTCTCATCTGAGTTTCACTGACTACCAGTAAGGGGCATGTGCAGAATAATAAGTGATTCAACTTTAGTCTCCAGTTAGAACCTAACATGCCTAAAAACATTCCGGGGAAATGGGTGTTGGGAATGTATGTCAAAGTTGGCATAAGCTCTTCACTGTCAACAGCCTGGTGATATCCAGTTGGGGTGCCACCTTAATTCTGTCATTCATAAAATTCTAGGATTATTGTGATTAATATATGGAATTCTCGGCCAAAAACAATGAGCCCTTTCTCAGTTGCATGGTGAACGAGGTCAACTACAGAGGATTTTTTAAAAGCAAAATTTAGAGGAAAGAAACCACTTTACAGACCCAAGAGAGTTTTTGTTGACAAACAGCAATCTCAGAACCTGACAGTTACACAGTACCTTTTAGGTTCCAAAGGTACTTACCCCCCAAAAGATAATAATAATATATTTTTTCTTTTTTTTCTAACCAACGGGGAAAACCAGAAGGTGTCTTCCCATGTCTGTTTAAAGAAGTCATGTTCCTGCCTGCAGAAAAATGCCTGTATACACAGAAAGTCTTCAAATTTATAAGTATATCAAGAAGCCTCCAATGTCATGTATTTAATTACAATCTAAAATAAATACAATCATACAATTATCTAAATATGATAATGCAAATTAATACATGCCATCACTTTTCAACACTGCACTGGCAGTTGACTTTCTCTTCAGGGCCATTTTTACAAAGAAGCAAAGTTATTATCTTTTCTTGGGATTTATTACAGATGTGATGATTATGGAGAACCATAAGATCTTGCTTAAGATGTGAATACCAGGTGGGTGGTAGAGCCCACTCACTAATCAAGTGACTTGTTCTCAGACAATAATGTTTGGGATTCTGATGCTTGCCTCAGTAAAACCACAGATTTTTTTTCCACAGACCTTTGAGGTTGCCCATAAGTCATTGCTATGTTCAATGCCAACTCCTCATATTCTCAGAGATAAGGAGGGTAAAGAAGGAGAGAAAGAATGTGTAGCTCATTATCCACAAATTACTTTCCGATACTTTAGGATGTTGAGAGTACTTTTTAAAAAATTTTCACGGCAGTGACTCCCAGACATTTTATATTAAAAGGGGCTACTTTTGCATTTCAAAAGTGGATGAAAGAAGCAGTTTGTTTTCACTCTGCAACAAGGGAAGGGACCTAAATAAGTCGTCTTGTATTTCGTGATGATCACAGTAGTGAACTAATAAAACCATTTTTTTTCTATATTCAATTCTTCTATGATATTATTTTGCAGGATCATACATATAATAAACTTTGCCTAAAAGGTCAAATGATTTTTTTTAAATGTACACTTTTTAAAAGTTTTTAACTTTCCTGGAAAGACTCATAAATTCAAGCTAAACTCTAATGATAAGGTCACACTTTCCCTGTGTTTTAAGGAGTTCTAAAGAACAAGTTGGTATAATTAAGTGGGAAATATTATGGCACACTACATTATCATTATAGGTTATGTTATATAGCATGTATAAAACACTTTTATCCTGAATATTGAATATGTCATACAAAGTGAGTCTGTAGGGGTGCCTGGGTAGCTCATTCGGTTAAGCATCTGCTTTCGGCTCAGGTCATGATCCCAGCATCCTGGGATGGAGCCCCACATTGGGCTCTGTGCTCAGCAGGGAGCCTGCTTCTCCCTCTGCCTGCTGCTCCGCCTGCTTGTGCTCTCTCTCTCTCAAATACATAAATCTTTAAAACAAAACAAAACAACCAAAGTAGTCAGCAATTGAAGTATATCAAGAGCAAATTATTATTCTTTTAATTTTTTAAAAGATTTATTTGAGATAGAGTGACAGACAGAGAGGGTAGGAGTAGAGTGAGAGGAGAAGGAGAAGCAGGCTCTTTACTGAAGAGGGGTCCTGACGTGGGGCCTGATCCCAGGACGCTGAGAGCCATCATGAGCCAAAGGCAGATGCTTAACTGACTGAGCCACCCAGGCACCCCAACAGCAAATTTTTAGAAGTGAATTTTGTTGTAGCTAAATTCAGAATCCAAAGCACCTCTGATTATTCACTGCTTAGGCAGAAGAGAGGCAGAAGAGAAAGTGCTACTCTGTTTATGTTTTTCAACTCTGCCCTAAATGGCTTATTTCCAGGAATGAAAAGGAAGACCAAGTCTACCAAAATCTTGGCAACTGCTTTTCCAGGAATACTCTAGAGATTTCATGGATCTTATTGTTGTTTACAAGGAGGTATTACCTTTCTCCAAATTCCATTCACACAGCTGGTTTTCTCTTTTCTCCTGGGGATGGACTTCCCAGTTAATATACACATTGATCAGTGCTATGCCAAACATCTCTTCCTTCCACATGTAGCGGGTGACAATCAGCTTATAATCTGCAACGAGAAAGGAGTAGATTATAAAAATTAAGAACAGGCTCTAGAGTCACAAATGCTAGATTCAAATTCTGATTCTGTCCTTAGCAGCAGTAGCCTTGAGTCAGTGTCACGTCCCTCATTCACTGAAACGGGACAGAAGAGCAAAAAAATACAAACCCCACTGTTCACTCTCTCGTTTCATCAGTATCCCCATCAAAAAGCCTCCTGAAGCCCTCACAAGTTATGAATGGAGCTCTAACTAGTCTTGGAACAAATCTATGAATTTATCTTCCCAGGTAGAATGAAGAGCTACATTCTTCTCTCAAGATTAATATCTATGCTCAATCTTGACTCTCATCTAATGCTTGGACCCACTGAATTCCAAGCAGGAGCGAAGAAGACTCTGAAAATTAGCTAGTCACTTCTCTACCTTGGCACAAGTGTACTCTCTTGCTCAGACCTTGGTCACTGAGGACCAGGTGTTGTCCACCTCATTCAGTGAGGAGTTTCTTACCTTCTCACCTAACTGTTAGCTTCTTGAGGAAAAGCTCTAGTAGTCTTATAGATCCTTATATTCCTCTGAGCACTAAGTATAGCACAGTGCCATGAAAATAACAGATGGTCAGTAAATGTTTATGGTTTGATTATTTTAAGAATGAGCTCTGGGGTGTTTATAAAAAAAAAACCAACAGGTTCATATCGAAGAATCCCATTATACCCCTTCAAAATGGGCCTGTGAAAGCTCTTCCTGCGAGTACACTGGGCACACTAATGTAGTGACAGCCCATTTTTCTCTTCTTTTTCTTTTTCCTTCTTTAACCTCTGGCCATTTCACAGCTGTATTAGTAAAAGATATTTTTAATTGGCTTTCATCATCTTTGAAAGTGTAATAAATACTCATTAAAAACAAGGCTACCAAGATGAGCTTTCCCCCTCCCCTGCACAGCTATTAGAAATGACTGCCAACAGACTATACTTTTCCAAGTTTGATTTATCTATATTTTTGATGCATACACTAACATTTACTATTATTTCCTAGAAACATGGTTATGCTATTCATATCTTTTGGAACTTGTTTTTTACATTGAACAGTGCATTGTGAAATGTTTCTCCATGTCAACATACACCTCATTCCTTTTTTACGCTGCATTGTACAGAAATCTCTTGTTTTCCAGCTATTCATTATCATTGTCTGAATCACAGTAGTTGCTAAGTTGTGTAGAAAAGCAAAACTTGGTCATAACAAAAAAATATCCACTAATAAACTGACCACTTACTAAATTAGTCCCCACTTAAATAGCCCTCCCGACTTATTACCAGCATCTCTTCCTACCAAGTCAGTCAATTTTGCTGATGGTAGATGTTATAAACATCTGACAATACAATGTAAATAAAATGCATTTCAGTGGCCATGTAAGATTGCTAATCTTGCAAAAGATGCAGAATTTTATGAAGTCATTGAAAGTGATTTTGGAGAACTGTTCCATAAGCAAACAAGTATCTGGCAGTGTTAGACCAGTTAACAATTAAAGATGAGAAAAACAACAAGGATGATAAGAGGATAAATTCTTCAAAAGAAGAATTATTTGAATATCAAAGGACTAAGAGAAGCTCTCAGGAAAATTGATGAAGTCTTCACATCTTTTTTCAAAATGACCTTTGTATGATTCTGCTATAAAAGTCAGCATGAAGTGAAGGGTGTCAAAATTTGCTATCATACAGTTTTGCTGGGAAAATTATCCCCCTCACTAAATCAACACTTGATTCATTCTTTGTTTATTCTAAAAATTAGAGCATTGTTGCAATTAGAGTTGTTACATGTGTGTCTTCAAAGATAAATCACATTTAAAGATAAGATAATCTTTTATTTTTTCAAAACAAAGTCTCAAACCTTTTTTAAAAAATCTTTATTATACAATAGCAGACCCTATTTATTACTTTTGCAGCTTTCAACAGTCCATATTATGGCAAACAGAAGCAACAGACACTGAAAATAAGACTTCTAATAGACTAATCAGATTCCCTAGTTCTCTATCCATGAGGCATTTAGAAGCAGGACTGACCATTTGCAAGAAGTAAAGCCCCAGGGTGGTTGGATAATTCAGGGGAGGAAGAGGCCTTAAGAAAGGAGACAGGCAGTGGACTTCCTCTGGCACTAATAGGGCACATAGATGTTCGGGCCTAATGAAATTTGAAAAAATAAAAACGATGTAACCTTATTTGTGTCCAAGCTGGTAAAGCAAGTTATACCAGTTAAAGTGGGTATATCAGGATTTATTTTTAGCAGTTACCTACTGACTGATATTTGGGTTGTTTCCAATTTTTTGCTACTATAAGCCATGCAGCAAAGAACTACCGTGTACAATTATATCTTGGTACATTTGTACAAGCGTCTCTGTAAAAAAAATTCCTAGAAGTGAAACTCCTGGGGTTGGAAAAAGGTATATTAAAAATGTTAACAAGCACTAAGTAACAAATCCTCCTATGTAATGCCACCTACAGTATCTGAGAATGCCTGTTTTTCCACACCCTTCACAATGAGGCTATTACCACTTTTTGCCAATCTGACTGCTATAAAAGTTGTTTTCATTGTCAATAATATAAATTCTCTTTCTTTTTATTAGCATATAATGTATTATATGTTAATATGTATATGTTATATATATATATATAACATATAATATATTATTTGCTTCAGGGGTACAGGTCTGTGAATCATCAGTCTTATGCAATTCACAGAACTCACCACAGCACACACCCCCTCCTCAATGTCCATCACCCAGCCACCCTACTCCCCCCACCCCCACCCTACTTCCCCCCACCCTACTCCCCCTACCCCCAGCAACCCTCAGTTTGTTAATATAAATTCTTGATGTGCAAGATAAATATTGTTCATTGCTTAGAATCTTTAGGAAGAGCCTCATTATAGACTCTGGAAAATCTGCATGATAGATGCAGGGGGAGATCACCTCATCCCTGGTAATGGTTAGGAGCTGAAAAATCGAGCTCAACATGATTTCTTCTGTTTAAAAATCCCTCTCTGAAACAACTGTAGTCATTGCTTACACAAGCTAAAGTGTTTATAGTCAGTAGTGGAAGACACAGATAATTGTTTTCACAAATTCCTGGTTTCAGGACTGTGAGATCTTTTTTTTTAAGATTTATTTATTTATTTTGAGATAGAGAGAAAGAGTGTGAGTGGGGAGAAGGGCAGAGGCAGAGAGAGAGGATTTCAAGCAGACTCCATGCTGAGCATGGATCCAGATACGAGGCTCGATCCCACAACCATGAGACAACCTGAGCCAAAATCAAGAGTCAGACACTTAACCAACTGAGTCACCCAGGTGCCCCCAGGACTCTGAGAATTTTTTACAGATTTCAAAATATGAGAATTGATAAGGTCAGCAGATCTTGAAAATGGATGCTTGGTGTCATCCAAGTCCATATTCTTTCTATCAGGATTTTGGTCACAGAAAATGTCAGCATTCTAACTGAAAAATTCTTACATATATTCAGGACCTAAAAAAGAAACAAAAAATATCCACTAGAGTATGCATTTGTCACAACCCATCAAATTGTAGATTAAGATATGTGTATTTCACTGTGTGTAAATTTTACATAAAAAAGAACCCATGAAGTCCTGAAAAAATTAAATATAGAATTACCATATGATCTAGCAATTCCACTTCTGGGAATATGCCCAAAAGAAGTGAAAGCAGGGACTTGAACAGACATTTGTACACCCATGTGCATAATAACAGCATTATTGCACAATAGGCAAAAGGTGGAAGCAACTCAAGTGTCCGTCAATCGATGAATGAATAAACAGCATGCACTTTAAGTACATACGATGGAATATTATTCAGCCTGAAAAAGGAAGGCAATTTCGATATATGCTGCAATGTGGATAACCCTTGAAGACATTATGCTAAATGAAATAAAAACATAAAAGAACGAGTATTTAGGATCCCATTTATATGGGTACATTGAGTAATCAAGTTCATAGGGACAGAGTGTAGAATGGTGGTTGCCAGAGGCAGGGGGGAAAGGAGGAGTGTGAGGGGTTATTGTTTAATGGGTATGGAGTTTCAGTTAGGGAAAACGGCAAGTTCTGGGGATGGACAGTGGTGATGTATGCACAACAATGTGAATGTACTTAATGTCACAGAATTGTATACTTACAAATTATTCAAATGGTAAATTTTATGTTGCACATATTGTACCATACTAAAACAATTTTTTTAAACCCATAAGCAAATACTGAATTCTAATGCTGAAGTGTTTGGGAGGTAAAATGCACTAATGTCTGCAACTTCTTTTGAAATGTGTCAAAAAATGAACGTGAAGTGATCGGTTGATAGAAGAATGAATGTATATGTATTAAAGTAAATATAGCAAATGCAAATTGTAGAATCTGGATGACAAAGGTGTAGGTATTCTCTGTGTCATTCTTCCAACTCTTCCATATGTTTTGAAAGTCTTCTGGGACACCTGGCTGGCTTAGTCAGTAGAGCATGTGACTCTTGATGTCAGGGATTGTAGGTGTGAGTCCTCCGTTGGGTGTAGAGATGTAAAATCTTAAAAAAAAAAAAAAGAAAGAAAGAAAGTTTTCTTAACAAAATATTGGGGGAAAATGATCTAGACTAAGACAAATTACTAGCAAATGAAAGAATCTTTTTTCTACCACAAATTCATCTTTAGCTTTGGTTAATTATGGGGAATAACTTTGCCATGGAGAGATTTTCAAGCAGAACAAAGGAAATAGGACAGATTTTTTTGTTTGTTTTTAATAACGACCAGACAGGAACATTTATTTCACAAGTATTGGACAGGTATTGATTTACAAGTGACTCTGTGATATTAAAAATGAACTCAATATCACCAAAGTTGATAAGTATCTCTCTATATATATCAAAGGCAAGGGTCATGGTTCAGATTTTTCTTCCATTGGTAGGGTTTGAGCATGCATTGGGTAAAAGAATCCCAGCCTACTCGGTCAAATGGAAAAATGATACAAATAGATCGACGATGATAACGCCAACTTTCAAGCATTTGAGAGACTAGAGGTCCTCCTAATAAATATTAGCTCATTTGTAGCAGTATAGTAGATTATAAATACCAGCTCTTCATTTCCTTGTAGAAACATTTCAGAGAGCTCTCTACATTTTTTCCTTTTTAGTTCATTAAAAGGTAACAGAGAGAGATGGCCTTCATTTCTGGAACTTCTACATTGCAGGCATGCTTAGGCAGTTTTTATAATTGCAGAAGCACATGGTCATCCTGTCCCAGTAACACACTCATTGCATTGGAATAAACCACCAGAGTTTCAGAGGTGCAAACTCAATGCATACAGGGGCAAGGCAGTAACTAACACTAACTTGGCAGTAACTAACACTAACAAGGCAGTAACACTAACTTGGTGTTAGTGACTAACACCAAATCATTCCAAGGAGGAATTGTGGCCTCTTGGAAACCCTTAACCTGACTGAAAGAGCAATCCATGACTCAGTTCAAGCCGACTGACCCAAGATAGCCAGATACATCAGTTTTCTAAAAGCAGTCTGAAATCTAAATATTTATAGAAAATCTTCCAAGTTTAAATGTGGGCAACAAATTCAAACGTTTCTCAAAAACACTGTATGGGTTAAATGAAATACCTCTGTTGATATTCTGGGATCTGCAGGCTCCCCGTGTGTAACCTCTGATGTATGTGTACAGGATGAGATGGTCTAACTTTCTTGGAGGCTAACGTCCAGCAGATTTCAGATTTAGCACTGTTTCAACCCTTTGGGATTATATCTTCATCTCCACTGCCCCCAGTTTCTCCACTGTAAATGTGAAATATGTTCGGGTCTTTATCACTTTAAATAAAAAACAAATATTTGGCCACTGCAATGTTTGCAATATTCATCCAGTAAATGTGTTTTAAAAGTCTGTTTTATGTCATGAACCTTCTACAAAGAAAAGGTAAATCAACAAAAATGTATAATCCACGGAGCCTTCAATTTATTTACATGTAATGATCCCAAAATATAGATATTTGGAACTAAGAACATAGTTTTCCATAAAATGACATTTAATGAGTACTGTCTCTGGATCAGTCACTGTGTGAAGCCCTATTTAATTCTCCTATCATTATCTTGACTTTACAGATGAGGAAAACAGGCTCAGAACAGTTGCATGACTTGCCAGACTGGTAAGTGTCGGAGTCGGGAATCAAACACGTGTGAGGGTCAGGCTCCAAGGCCTGTTCTCATTCTTCATCACTACAGCACCCGCAATGCAGTTTTCTGCCCGCTGTTAAGGCTGTCAGAACAGACTATGAAATACTGTTGTATCCATAATGTACTTGTAGAACTTTGTTCCTAAAATAATACTCTACTTCAGCAGAACCCAGACTCAGGTACAATTACACTGCTTTCCACCCACCCCACCCCACCCCCGCTTTTATGTGGGAAAAATATGCTTAATTACCCAGGTAATACATAGATAAATTCTCATTGTGAAATACTCAAACAACACAGTAGTCTACGGGGCAGGAGGGAAAATTCCCCCGGGCTTCCTACTCCATCTCCTGACCGTGGGGTCGGGGAGAGAAATAGGAGCCTCTCCTATTTCTGGCTCTACCACTATCAACAGTATGGCTTGTTCCTTCCAGACTTTTCCTATGCATTTACATACATATATGTACATACATAAATATGCATGGAGCTATGTTTCTATGGCAAATACATTCAGAATTCCACCTTGGGATGTCAGAACACTTTTCTGCTGCAGTCCTGGCAACTTCCCCAGCTCCAAGTCAATGTGGGAGGGTGGGGATGAAGGCGACTTTATTAGTTATCTGTTGCTACATGACAAACTACCTCACAATTTGTCAGCGTACCACAACGAACATTTATTAGCTCACATGCTTTCTGAGGGTCAGGAATCTGGGAGCAGCTTGGCAGGATGGCTCTGGTCAGGATCTGTTATGAGGTGGCATTCAAGATGTCAGCTGGGGCTGTAGTCACTTTGAGGATTCATTGGTGCTGGAAGATTCACTCCCAATTTGGCTCACTCAGTGGTTATTTGCTGGAAGGCCTTAGTTCCTCAGTGGCAGTTGACAGGAATCCACATTTCCTTGCCATGAGACAGATCCTCTCCATAGGGCTCTTCGAGTGTTCTTATGGCATAGTAGCTAGTTTCCCCCAGAGTGAGCAGTCCACAGCTCACAAGGGTGGACAGGAAGGAAGTCCACCCTGTCCACAGGGTGGACATTGCAGGAAGCTGCAATGGCTTTTATGACCTAGTCTTGGAAGTCACAGACCATTGCTTCCACCAGATTCCATTCATTAGAAGCAAGCCACTTCCTCCGGCCCACATTCAGGGGGAAGGGGGTTAGCCTTCACCTTTTGAACGAGGAGTGTCAAAGAATTGGTGGACAGGGCGCCTGGGTGGCTCAGTTGTTTGGGCGGGCCACTGCCTTCAGCTCAGGTCATGATCCCGGAGTCCCGGGATCGAGTCCCATATCAGACTCCCAGCTCTGCGGGAAGTCGGCTTCTCCCTCTGACCTTCTCCCCTCTCATTCTCAGTCTCTCTCTCTCTATTAAATAAATAAAAATCTTAAAAAAAAAAAAAAAGAATTGGTGGACATATTTTAACACCACTGCAAGAGCCATGTTGTGAGGGAGGAAAAATGGAGCAGGGCAGACTCTATGATCGGGGCAGAATAGTCTGAGTAACAGGGAGGAGGGGAGAGGTGCAGAGATAATGAGGCGACAGGATAGTGAGAGGTAGAATAGCCAGGCTGGCAATCCTGGCTACACATTAGAATCAACTGGGGAAATTTTAAAGTGCTCCTGCCCCAGGCCCTGCTACGGATCAATTAAATCAGTATTTCTGGGATGGAGGCCCAGGTATCAATATTGTTTAACAGCTCTCCAAGTGATTCTAATGTGCAGCCCAAGTTGGGCACCATGAAAGAGCAGAGGTGCTGAAGTCCAGCCGTGCCTGGGCTCAAGTCCCAACTACGTCAATTAAGGAGCTGTGTGATCTCAGGCAAGTTAATTAGCTTTTCTGTGCCTCATCTGTAAAATGGGGATATCAGTAGTCCTTCGTTATAGGGTGGTTGGGAGAATCACCTGAGTTAACAACCCCAGGCAAGAGCTTTGAACAGTTCCCTGCACAGTAAGTGCCGTGTAAATGTTATTATTGTGATGGTTAGCAGCATGTGCTGTATTTTTCCTGCCTCCTGCTCGCCCTCTCCAAGTGCCTGAGCTGGGAGAGGAGTGTGGCTTCCTGTGTCCCACCCCACTCTTTTTTCCCTTGAGAAGGGTACAGAACTCCCACCACCGTTCTCGGGCTCTGCCTGCCCTGCCTGCCTTAAGGCAGGTAAACTGAGAAGCTAAGCTGTTGCCACTGAAATGATAGGCACAGCATCCTGCGTCTTTAGAGATGGGGAGACAGAGTAGCTCCCTGGGAGGAAGGGCGATCCCCCTCCAGCCTCACAGAGAATTGAGATGCAACCTATTACAGACGACAGCAGCAGGATCTGCACACACGCCTCGCAATGCCTTCAAGAAACCTTTCCTGATCTCAAATTTCTCTGAACTCCTTTACTACCAACATGATCCCTAAATTACCTGCTGCCTCTCACATTTATTTATTTGCCTTCTGTGCTTTCTCTCCTTCAGATAGTAGGTTCTTTTAGAGGCAAGGACTATGTCTTCTTGGAGAAGTATCAGTAAAAGCAGGGAGGAGAAAATGAAGGAAAATGGGATATCATCTTTGGACTATAGATATCTCTTTAATGCTTAAAAATTTATATGTGTGTAGTGGGAAATGACTCTGCTTCTTTAACCCCCCTCCTCATCTCCCCCCATACTACTATATCCCCAAAACACCCCTAACCCTAAGCACCATTTTCATGGGGAAAAATAGCATGAGTGTTCTTTCTCCTGCTTTTACAGCAGAGGTTAATAAACTGCTACTATTACAGGGTATTCCAGCTGATATTGATGAGGCAGGTACAGAAATAAGCTAATGGGTACTTCCTATAAAGATATGTGTTTCCCATGCACAAAAGCACTACTCTGTAGGAAAGGAGATCTAGCTTTTTCAAGCCTACTAGGATAGATGGGGGGGGGGGGGGACGAATAAAGAATAAAATAATAAAGTAATTAGAAATCAATTGCGGACAACATTTCTACAAAATTTTCTCCCCGTTCTCCAACATTAAAATAATAATGATTTGAATAGACTGTATCTGTATTGTCTTTTTTTAACCCCTCTTTTCTGCAAATTTATGATGTGGATCCCAAAAGTTAAAGATCTTTTTAATAAAATGTACTAGGCAATAACATATTTAAAGTCCCTGCTGTTTATTAAGTTAGAAAACATGGTATTAATAGTTAAAACTATGACAATAAATGGCCTAATTTCAATAGCACTTGGGCTTAGATTTATTTTTTTTTCTTAGTTTTAAAATATAGAAATGAACATCATGGCTAAAAATTCTGGGGAGATGGGGCCTGATCTCACGTATATCAGTGGTGTCAAAACATGAAGCTATCTTATTAGCAAGTATCTAGATGCCAGAAAGGGGTCATTCTAGATTATGATTTTTCTCCTGGCTGGGTTCATTCATTTCTGCCAAAGAAGGGAATCCTGAATTTTAAGCTTTATAAGCTAGAAATAAAATTAGCTTTAAAACTAAAATTTATTCCAGAGAAATACCGCCTTGTTGGTTGAGGCTATTATAACTGTTAGATACATAAATAGCTTATTTCATTGGTCTGATTAAATGATTCCCATGTGTCCTTCTGAAACTTTCTGCAGTCATTCCTCATTGACTGCCATCTCAGCCAGAAGAAAAGAAAAAGTAATGAACTCCAGGCTTCTTCAGCAATGGGCTCAGCCAATAAGCCAATAGAGGGTTCAGTGGGCACCACTGACCTTCCTGGGAAAGCTACTAGCATGAAAACTGAAGAAACATGGCACAGAAACACAGCAGTAAAATTCAAGAGACTAAAATAAACTCGGTGAGCCTGCCTGGTCGCTAAACACTGAATACATTTAAGTGCTATTTTGACAAGAGAGCATGGCAGCTTTTTAAGAATTTCATTTTTAAAACTCTAATACGATTTTATTCTTCTAACAGCATCATCCTGGGTCTGTGTTTGTTCGCAGTGAGGTCATTATTAAGTGAATTGAATTACTGTTGTGTTCAAATGACCTGTGTGTTCAACGTGTGCCGAGCTCTAGCAAGAAATGTTTTATGTATTATTGGGAGATGGCCATCTGGGGCACAAGCCGGGCCTCCTAACATGCAGAAATGTGGGGAGACAGTTTATGTTCAGTCTTATCTATGATCAGAATTCCATTTATAAGCTTTTTTTCATCCACTTGTCAACACTGTTCACTATAGCAACACTGAAAATGGCCAGAAATGAACAGATTTATCAGAACAATGTGAGGTCAGACGGTACGTTTCAATTACTGTATATTGGATTTTTATCATACATTTTACATTTTATCCATAAAAATAGTAACAATGTAATAAAAATGGAAGTAGTTTTCTTTGATCAACTTCCAGTTAGTGTAAGTTACAAAGTCAGTAAGATAGATTTCATGACTTTTATTAGATAAAGGGTCTCACATTATATATGCATGTTTTAAATATAACATGGTTGTCCATGCCAAGAAACATGGGTTAATTTTTTCAAATCTGAAGAATACTCCTCTTCCCCTCTTCCCTTTCCTGCATATTTAATGAGACAGCATGGCAGTATGTAAAATTAAATTTTAAACTTGAAGATTATTTTTAAGCCACACCCTCCCAACCTTTTCATATATTTTTCAAGTAAACTTTTGATAATGCTAGAGGCATGTTAGACCAAATGAATGATTTTACAGTATCTTATATAAGGTCTGTGGATGATATGATTTTACATTATCTTTCAGAATGTATATATCTTACATAAATATACCCAGATATTCTGTATTACAAAATGAAAAGATTTTCAGCTTTTTCTGGTTGTTTTTTGTTGTTGTTGCACTGATACCTCGATCAATGATAGGAATTAATCTCAAAATGAAGTATACAATCTTACAAGGGGAAGAAGACTCTTACAAGTAAGTCCTCCTTACGTCCCTTCCTCCCTCCTTCTATCCCTCCTCTCCTTCCTTTCCTCCTTCCTCTTTTTTTTTTTAATAAAAGTCTTCTAAAAACATCTTCTAAGTTGTATAAAGGAGTATTTGCTTTGAACATACAACTGTACAGTTTAAACATATCTGGATTTTAATTTTCCTTGTTAAGTGAGAGATGTTTGTTAGAGAAATGACTAGTATCAGCAAAAAGGTAGAGCGATAAGCTTTGTTCACAAATGTATCCCTGGAGTCATTTTACACTCACTCACCTTGAAACTATCATAATGAAGATGAAGGTAATGATGATGATGATGATGATATGGCAATGATAACTAGCATTCAATGAACACGATGTGCCTGTGACCAGGCTAAGTGTTTGATAGGCATTGTCTTATTTGCTCTTCACAACGACCCTCTGAAAGCAGACAATGCCATCTTGAGATGAAACCAAGGTTTCTGAAGCTAAGAAATGTATCCAAGGTCAACTATGTGGATTCTACCCCAGATATGTGTGACCCACACCCAGGATTCTGGAGAGATGTGGAAGGGGGAGAGTATGTGGTGACTATCCTCAGGTTCTACAAGTCAGAGAGTCAAAGTCAAGACAAGTAGAGGCCAGAAGCTTTGCTGTGGCTGTGAGCAGCCTCAACCTTCTGAGTTTAAAAGTGTCTCCCCTGGTCTTGCTTTTTGCAGGATCTGAAGCCCTTGCCTCGGACCCAGATCACTTCGACAAGTCCTTGCCCTCTATCTTCTCCATGCCCACCTCTCTGGTGCACTTTAAATGTTCTCTTGCAAATGTGTTTATTTAATATTTGCTTGATGTTTCATATCATAACTCTTCATTCCTACTGTTCTGGAACACATATCTCTTACAATGGACAAAATGGAATGTCCACCTCCTTCTAAATTCCCCAGCTTTTGTTATTATGGCTCAGGGCAGGGCTCTGATGGGACTAGAAATTGTGCCTCCTCCAAAGAGGTTGGCTGGCCACCCACAAGTGGCCAGAAACAAGGGACACTGCACAATAAGAACAGCAGTATCATTAGCTGACCTCTTGGGATATGAGCTGGAAAACTGAGAGAGTATTGATCAATAGGAGTGAGGGCAGAATGGAGCAGGCACTCTGAGGAGCAGAGATGACACGCAGCAGAGGCCAGAAGATTTGACAGACCTAAAGAGCAGCTGGCCCTAAACCTGTCCCAGTTTTTTGGTGGCTTTCCACTTACAGTCTCTGCATATGTGTCCTTGGACTTTTTCTTAGGGACACCTGAGTGAGGCTCTGTTCTTTGTACCTGCAAGAACCTGGCAGTCCATACAAGCATCTTATCACCAACACCCTTCTATGGCTTCTTTTTTCCACCTCTGTCCTTGATGGTTTGATTAAGAGGGATAATAGGATTCTCTCCTTTGCAAGGGACAGAAAACCAACTAAAACCACTCTAAGAGAGAAACAAACTACAAACCGAGGTGAGGGCGAGATGATGAGAGATGTGCCACAGGGATATTTGCCAAGGGAAGAGGGTCACACACCCACATCTGTGGCCCAAGAACACAATGCTCTGATTCTAAGCCCGCCAGGAATAAATGATTGGAGTCGGGGGAAGGGTAGTTCTGCCAGCGAACAGGAATGCTCTTCTGTGCAGACAAAACAAACTGCATCTATGAAAAGAGGTGTGGCTATACAACTTTACCATCTACAAAGAAGGAGAAAAGCAAATTGCTCTTTGTCTCATTTCTCAAGGTCTTCATGCAGACCTGTTCCACACTCCCGGCACCATCTCAGATCACTGGCTCATCTTCTTTACCTAAAGATGTTCACTCACCTTCACCTTAGAGTCATCTTCACCACTGGGCCCAGCAACTTGAATGAATTGAGGGCCTCAGAAGGGAACAGTGGAAGCTCTCTTCAGGCTCTCCATGTGTAATCCATGGGCCAGCAACAGCACCTGGAAATTAATTAGAAATGCAGATTTTTAGGCTTCGTCCCAGACATGCTGAATCAGAAACTCTCGGGTGGGGTCCAGGAGTCTATGTTTTAACAAACACTTACGTGGTTCTGAAGCTGGCCAAAGTCTGAGGATTTCTGCTTTAAGCCATCCTTTCAACAGTCCTTTGTTTAGATGGTTTATTCAAAGCATTCCCAAGTGAAGCCTGCACAGGAAATTACACATTCTCATTGCAGGAGTACCTTGCCATGAATGAGCCACAAGAGAGGACCCTATTGGATGTTTTTAACTGCCCTGCCCTTATCCTTCAAATTCTCCTTGGGATCTCTTTAGATGCCCCAGGTGGCAATGAATGGATGCATTGTAGTAGGATTGTGCATAGTGGGACCATGGAGTGGACACATAGAGGCCCTGTTGAAATACATGTGATGATAGGCCAACATTTTGGGACCCAATAGGCTTCACTTGGGAATGCTTTGAATAAACCATCTAAACAAAGGGCTGCTCATCCTCTCTGGCTCTATCTCTCGGCCAAATAAATAAATAAAATCGGAAGGAAGGAAGAAACGAATGAACGAATGAACGAATGAACCACCCCTAAAGTCTCTGGGTCTCCAACGAGCCTGTGGAGCTGACACAAAGAAGTGCCCCTGAATATATTTCAGATGTATGAGCAGGGGCAATGGCAGAGGAAGAGGCAGAGGGAGAAGCAAAGCAGGCTCTCTGCTGAGCAGAGAGCACATATCCAGGGTCAATCCCAAGACCCTGGGATCATGACCTGAGCTGAAGGCAGATGCTTAACCCACTGAGCCACCCAGGCGCTCCTTAGGGGTGGTTTCTTGGAGAAACCTCATCTTTTTTATGCGTCTAATAGGACTTGCTTACGAAACCTCATGGGCTTAAAGAAGAAAACTGAGTCCCAAGTGTCTTCTTGCCCAGTTTTCCCTTTTTGTATTGTTAGAAATCTGAGCTCATGTTTGTTTTTTTTTCCTGCACAGTGAACATCATCATGGTATCTTGTAAATGCTGTGCTTCCAATAAGTATGGAGGAGACAAATGCTGGTGGCCTTCACTGCTCTTGCTTCAAACCATCAGTACTGGTTTCTGGTCTCTTCATTTAGAAATAGATACTTGTTTGCATATCTTAAAGTTCCTAAAGTTAAAATGTCCTCTCTTACTACTTAACCAAAAAAGGTATTCTAAAGCAGCTTGATATTTAGAACATGAACTTATCAATATGTACAATACAGACCCATGTTTTGGGCAAGTAAAATTATTCGAACACCAAAGATCATAAGTATTAATAGCAAATGAGTTTTAATTTTGTCCTTAGGATCCTCTGAGTGCAAGAGTTCTTGTACAATCATCTAATCTACAATTTCACCTTTAAGCCGAAACTGCTTCTGCCAGAAAGGAGTTCTCATCCCACAGTAAAAGGATTTGCAAGCAAGGATTCATAACAGAAGTGCCATCTCAGCCTTATTGGTGGGATTGCAAAGTGATAATTTAATTTAATTACATGATAATTTAATATCCCCTGCGTTTCCCTGCGAGTACTTTGAGGACAGTGTTTGGAGTGGCAGCTAGGTCTTTGACAGCGTAGTTTTTCTAGGGGAAGGTGAGATTGTACCCACAATTACTAGCTAGATTTTTTTTAAATCTCAATCTCTGAAAACATCTAGCTCATATTAACACAATTTTTTTTTTTTACATAAAATAACATTCTTTTTCAAGGTCATTCATTTGCATTCTTGTAAACAGAGTTGCACTTCCAGAAAATAGTTGACTATTTATTTGCCTGACCACTGACTTAAGCTTTCTTCTCTAAAAGAGGAAAAAGAGACTGCACCTCCCCATTCCTTAGTTATATCACCAGTTTCCAAACTGCCTAGAAATCTGTTGTCTTGGCTTCTTCAGTTAATTCAGGGAGTAAAAGACAGATAGGACTTATGCCAGATTTCATTTTGTAGTGAATTATTTAAAATTGTTTAAAAGGATAAATATGCTGGAAATTAAATGTGACAGACTGTTAAAAATCGCCCAAGGCAATTTTTAGAAATCTTCAGATTTCTACTCTACTACCTTGGGTAAGGAAAAATGGTGATGCTGATTACAAAGAGGAAAGTCAGAAGGAAAATTTAACTTGTTAAGAAGAGGCTGAGTTTAGCTCCCATGTGGCAAATTTGTGGTATAATCCAGCGCAATGGCTCTAAGGTGTGCCACCCACATTCCACCTTCAGGACCCAGGCTTATTCTCCAAGCTATTAGGGTCGTTACCTGTTGACCACTCAGAGCTGAGCCTCTCTCTAGAAATGGCACGTAGCCAAAACTGTCTTGCCCAATGTTATGTTTCTTTCTACAGGGGTAGCCAATATCCCGCGACTGGTTGATCAGGGGTACCGAGTCCTAAGCTCCCTTGCCTCAATCTGGGGACCTCTCTGAGGGGCAATCCACATTCAGACTTCGGACGGATTGGCCGCAGCCTTGTTGCAATAGCATCACAACTGAACTTCACCTTCTGCCCAATCTTGTTTTCCTCACCCACTTACAAGTGTTGTTTTCCAAAGCACATCCTGACAAAATTCTTGAACACCTATTTTCATCTCTGCCTCCTGAGGAATCAAACCTAAGATACCCAGGAACCAAACAAAGATGCTAATATGGGGGAAGGGGACAGGTAAAAGGAGTTACTCCTTTAATTTTAGTAAAGGAAAATTCTTTTAAGTTAGAAGCTTTCAGTTTGTAGCATTCCTTAAGGCTAATTTGATGTATTAATCTGAATAACATCAGTATAAATCAATTAGCGAAGTATTTACTAACCACCCATTAGATAAGCAGTTTCTGAATGGCGATCCTCATTAACAGTGTAATTCGTTTATAATATAACCTGTTGGTACTATTCAGATGGTTTTTCAGTTTTGGTAACAAGTACATTTTTAAGAACTGCATAGATAATAAGACCATGTGATTCAAAGGGCATGAAAGTGAGTTACTGACCCAGTATGGACCTCGTCTCAGAGTTTCTCATAAGCAATCAGAGCCATACACAACTAGCTCCTCATGAAATCTATTACAAATGTACTTTTTTGTTTTTTAATCACCTAATGGGACAAAGTCCCAGGTCAAAGTCCTCTGTGTAATGATTATATCCAGTGTGATCAAGTCATGTAGCGTGGTTTTATAGATAATATTGTGAGAACCAAGCGGGATTCATTGAGAGGCAAGAGCCTGACTGCAGTATCTCTCATCTCCATGTTTCTTCCTCATTAACACTTGTCCCAGGGCAACAAGAGCTGCCCTGCCGTTCTACTGTTACCTCTGCTGGTGAGAGCCCCATGCAGGTGGCCCAGCAGGACTGGGGAAGACCACAACGTTGACGCCCAAAGCATACAATCTACAGAATGACTTCTGTGATTCATTTCAATTTTGCAAGCCCAGCTGTTCGGGATTTGCTCACTTGCCGGTGATGTCCTGCAGGCTTGGGTTTGGGAACCCAGAAAAATAGCTAATTATCTCAATTTTTTAAAGTGATGAAAAAATACACATTTCCTATAACTCCTCATTATTTCAGCTCTGGGACCTCCAAAATCTGTGGTGTTTCCTGTATAATGCAGCACCTCTCAACCATGACAGACCACGTGTACTAAAATGCTGAGAGAAATACACTGCACAGAAGACGAATTTCAGCAGTTTCGTTCTATCTCTTTCTGTAATTTGATATTAAAATAGTGATTTAACATTTTAATGTGACATAGTTGACAATGCAGGTTTGTGCAATGAAAAGATAATTACTATAACGTTTTAAAATATTTCATTACTGCATTTTTAATAATAAAAACAGTAAAATGCTTTTGCATTTTAGTCTCAGTCTGAACTCTAATAATCATTCTTATTCAAGTGACAGGATGTGGAACTGTCGAATGTTGTATATATACCCATGAATGATTTAGGGGAACTATGAAATTATATTAAATTTGAAGAATACAGTTTTGTGTAGAGGGGATAAAAACCCTAATGACTTCACAGGAGAAATATTTATTGGGATATCACGTTACTTTTGTTTGTAGCATAATGGTCTCAGAGGGACAAAGTGAGATTATTTTGATGGTAAATTTATTACATGGTTTTTAGGGGCCTGGGCCTGAGGGATCTTGTTGAAAAAGGTTTTGTGATCTGAGAAGCTATAAGGAACTTTGGCCTCTCACAGAGTCTCCACAGAGTGAATTGCTGTCCTTGGAGAAATAAAACAGATGCTGCCCAGGGAGAGGAGCAAATGTCTCAGGTTGGTGTCAGCTCACCAAGGAAGGGAGCAAACAGCACACATTTCACTTCTGTCAAAAATGCTGTATTTCCATTCAGATAGCAACTCCAAAGCATTCTTCATCTCTCTTCGCATTAAAAGCTCAGGCTTGAGCATTGAACCACTTGAGCTGGGATTCTGGCTCTACCATTTGCTGGCTATTTGACTCCAGCAAGTTACTTGAGCCTCTGGGGCCTGTTTTCTCATCTGCAAAACGGGGACAATAATGAGACACAGCCCACAGAGTTGTTACGAGGATTAAATGAGGTACTCACTCAGTAGGTGGCACTCAGGTAGATACATGGTGCCTTGACATGTGATTAAACTCTCCAACCATGGCAGCCATTATTATTATTGTAAATAAACGCTTTTTAAAAGTCCTGTTTTATCTGTGTGTGTGTGAGAGGGAACCAAGAGGGCAAGACTTGTGAAACAGGGTCTGTACTTTTTAATGCCTTAAGTTCCAGAAAAGAGTCAGCATAAGGCCTGAGGTGCATGATCTCTCTTGTGGCCACTGTACATCCTGGAGGTTTAGAGAAAGCAGCCTAGAGCCAAGTCCCCAGGATAGGAAAGAGCCTCAGACTGCTCTCTCACTACTCACATCTCTAGCATGGTTCCCCAGGAGCCCAGAGATTCTGGACTGGTTATAGGCCACAGCGAGCATGTGTCAGAGTTTGCCCCCCATCCCCATCCCGTCCTCCAAAAGAAGTCGTTCTCCCAAGGGTACTTGCAAGAAATTGCCTGGCTCCTTTTCTCTGCTGCTCTTTTCCACCCATGACCCCCATCTGGAAGCTTCACCTCACCCCAGATCTGTGACTGACCAATCATCCCTACTGAGAGGGAACTGAAGAATAAAGATAACTTCGGTGATTTCACATCAAGACTACCCTGTTGATTCTTGTGCTTTGATTATTTGTGCCAGTTCTAGTAATAATAATGACAATTATCTTTTTTAACACCTACTCTATACTAGCCCTATTCTAAGTACTTTACATATAGTAATTCATCTGCTCCTCACAAAAGCCCTATGAAGTAGGCATTGTTATTATTCTCATTTTGCATATGAGGACATTGTGGGCACAGAGACACTAAGTAACTTGACCAAAGTCATATAGGCAGTGAGTGACAGAAGGGAAATTTGAAACCAGGCAGGCTGGTTGTACAAGCCATGCACTTAATTACTTCCTCCCTAACAAGCTTCTCTTTTATTCCTCTGTCCCAGCCCCTAGCTTGCTCTTCCATTCCAAAGATCAAGACTCCAATATGTTCTATCTGTCTCAGTGCTGTGGTGATGAGCTGCCTGGGGTTCTAGGTCCTCACCACAAACCCCTGGGGCCTAGAGCCAGTAGCCCTGCTCCTTCCGCCTAATTTTAGGCCTCTCTCCTCTGGATCCGTACTCGGGATCTAAAGGCTGTCTCCACACATTCCAGATGCCACCTTTCTGGTAGGGTTCCCTCCATCATCCACGGGGACTTTGGTCTCCAAGCCTCTGCTCATCTACATTGGATCTCTCACACCTGGGCTCAAGCTCCTATAAGCATAGCTCCAACTATAAGGCCTCCATTCCTTTTTTTTTTTCTTTTCTTTTTAAAAAATATTTTATTTATTTGAGATGGAGAGAGAGTGTGTGTGTGTGCACAAGCAGTGGAGAGGGGCAGAGGGAGAGGGGGAAGCAGGCTCCCTGCTGAGCAGAGAGCCCTAAGTGGAGCTCAATCCCAGGACCCTGAGATCATGACCTGAGCCAGAGGCAGAGGCTTTAACCCACTGAGCCACCCAGGTGCCCCTAGAGCTTCCTCAAGATACATTGAGTGAGCAGAGAATCTTCCAAAAGCTTCTTTGTACTAGCACATGTTAAGGTTACTGGTCTGTCCAACATGTATGGACAGGTTTCTGGCCATGCAGACAAGAGCAAAGATGACTAAGCCCCTCAAAGATGAATAAAGAAAATATTCAAGATATCCTGAAAACAGTACCACATCCCTCTGAGTAGGAAAAGGGAACTTAGGACTGCTGCATGAAAATGATCCACTAGATGCTTTTCAATTTAATACCTAAGATATCCAAATGTCAAGTATCCCATGATGTTTTGCTAGGCCAATTGAATCTAACTGAGCAATAAAATATATCTAAAGCAGTGGGAGACTAGGAGAGTTAGGGGACTCCTGAGTCATGAAAGCACATATCTGATGAACAGGTCAAAAAAATTCTCCTGTCTAAACGGCAGAATGTTAAACATTTTGCGAGGTTATAGATTCCCAACCTAGAAGGTGAAAGGGTCACCACCTAAGATAATTAGCCTCCAGAGCAGGACCACGCATGTCTCAGGGTCAAGGACATCGCTGACATAAGAGGAAGACCTAGGACATCAGAGCTGCCTAAAAACTCAAAGGATAGTCTGCAAAGCCCTTGGTAAAAGCACAGAAAGTCCTGAAAAAGCAAAAAAAAAAAAAAAAACCACAGGCCTAGGCCATTCTGCAGCAGAAAGGTTTCAGGAAGGTAGAGAGGGTAAAGGTCATGGCAGAATTGTTAAGATTAGAAATCATAAAAGAAGATATTTTTGGATTATATTCACCAAAAAGTTAAATTCTCTGTAAAGCTTAGAGAACTATAAAAAAAAAAAATTAGGGGCGCCTGGGTGGCTCAGTGGGTTAAGGCCGCTGCCTTCAGCTCGGGTCATGATCTCAGGGTCTAGGGATAGAGCCCCACATCTGGATCTCTGCTCAGCAGGGAGCCTGCTTCCCCCTCTCTCTCTGCCTGCCTCTCTGCCTACTCGTGATCCCTCTGTGTCAAATAAATAAATAAAATCTTTAAAAAAAAATTAAAAGTTAAACAACAAGCAAGTTATAAGGGTCTTCTCTCCCCCTCTCTCTGCCTAGCCTCTGACTTCCCCTTCTTATGTTAGCAGAATTCTCACTCTATGACTCTAGATTAAACCAGGGTCTACTTTCCACTGCAGGAGATGAAAAGTCCCCATATTCACCTTTTTCAGCTCTCAGGGAACTAGGATGCAGGCTGTCACAGAGCCTGCAAGCAGACCCTCTGGCCCAGGACTCTAAATCAGGGACACAGGACAGCTCTTTTTGGTGGCAGTAGCAGCAAGTGTGGAGGGCCAATGAAAGCAGAGATGCTGAGAGTGGCTTTCAGGGTCTACTGTAAGTATCAGCGAGGTCCTTACCAGGCAGTTCCTAAGCGTGGTTTGGGCTGCTATCTACCCCACCTCCCTTGGTGCTGCTCTATTTTCAGAGTCCAGTTTCTTAGCTTTTCCCATGATTCTGTGATCTACCAAATGCCCTTTCAAAACATTGTGGGTTTTTTTGTTTTTGTTTGTTTTTGTTTTTTTTGCTGGAATAAACCAGTTACCTTCTGTTGCACACACTCAAGAACCCCTAACAATACAGTGGGAAACCTACTTCTAGTGTTTTAGGGGCAAACGCAAAATACCCTGAAAATACACATGGTTTTATCAATTTATTTATTTGACACAGAGAGAGAAAAAGGGGGAGAGAGAGCACAAGCAGGAGAACAGTAGGCAGAGCAAGAGGGAGAAGCTGGCTCTCTGTTGAGCAAGAAGCCTGATGCAGGGCTCGATCCTAGGACCTTGGGATCATGACCTGAGCTGAAGGCAAAAACTCAACCATCTGAGCCACCCAGGCACCCCAGTTTTGTCAATTTAGTAAAGAAAGATGAGTATTCCAAAAGAAAACAGGGCAAAGGATATGGACAGACAACCCACTAAGAAGGAAATAAAAGCGGCCAACAAACATAGGAAATGACATTTACCCTCCCATTTCCAAGATGCATATTTTACAAATATTGTTGAGAAATCGTTCTTCCCATATCCTATCGACACACATTAAGAGTGCCAATACTCAGCATGATGAACTTGTGGGTAACAACTTTGTTTGGGGTATAAAATAACAAAACTTTTCTGGGCAGGGAGGAGAGGGGCGCCTGACACTGTGTATCAAAACTTAATGTGTTCCTGTTGGCCCTGCAATTTTGCTTGTAGGAATCTACCCTAAAAAAAGGTCCATGAATCTCAGGTCCCAAATGGTGTGTTAGAATACATAGTTCATAAATCCAAAGTAAATTCACAGTTCGCGGTAATTTCAAAATAACTCACACCCTTTACGTGTTTACTTATTAGCTTCAAACACCATGGAAAGGATGGACTCACCGAATTATATATTAGATCTCTTTTCATCCTCTTTCCCAATTCACTACCCCTGTGCTTTGAAGCTGCCCTCCTCAAATACTCTACCCTAAAGTACTCCTCCTGCCTCTGCCCCAGATAACTCTCCTCTCTCCCTTTGGACCAGGAAGACCAAAAATGTGTCTTCCCTGCAAGTGAAGGACCAGCTGATATGGAAGGGAGGAAGAAAAGAATGGGAACATTCACAAATTGATAATCCTTGCTTTAATCCCACCTAGCAGTAAGTAGAGAAGAGTTCCAAGAAATATATCTCAACCCTTACCAACTTTCCCCTCACTCCACTCTAGCTACCCTGACTCCTCATTGTTCTTCAGGCCCTTGCACTTGCTGTTCTGGCCACGCTGCAATTCTAGATAAATGAACAGGACTTGACGTCCCATCTCATTTAGGTCTTTGCTCAGATATCACTGATCTTGCCTGGACACCCCATTTAAAATTGCAACCTGTAATACTTCCTATCTTCAATACTTCCTATCCTCCTTCCTGCCTTTATTTTTCTTCATGACACTTATCATAAACTAACCTGCTATACATTTTACTCAATCATTCAGTCTCCGTGTCCCTCCTTGCCCACTAGAATATACTCTCTCTGAGGGAGATGTTTGGGCCTGTTTTGTTCAGTGCTTTATTCCCAGCGCCTAGAAGAGAAGTTGACACATAGCAGATGCTCAAAAATATTAGTTAATGTTTATGGTAAAGAAAAACAGAACACACTCTGAGTGTTCTGTAAATTATAGATTCACTAAATATATTACACTATTTTCACACAATGGATTGCTTAGCACATCGTGGTAGGCAGAATAATATTTTATTCTGATAATAAGATACCTGATAATAAGATATCTGGCCCTAATTCCCAGACCTATAAATGTAACCTTGTTTGGAAGCAGGATCTTGCAGGTGTGATTACTTTAAGGCATTTGAGAAAGGAGAGATTATTCAGGATTACTGGGTGGGCCCTAAATGCTACCACACAAAGTGTCTTTTTTTTTTTTTTTAAGATTTTATTTATTCATTCGATAGAGAGAGAGAGAGAGCAGGGGTCAGAGGCAGAGGGAGAAGCTGACTCCCACTGAGCTGGGAGCCTGGCATGGGGCTTGATGCAGGGCTCCATCCCAGGACCCAGAGATTGTGACCTGAGCCGGAGGCAGACACTTAGCCATCTGAGGCACCCCGGCACCCCACGAAGTATCTTTATAAGACAGAGGCTGAGAGGGAATAAACATGCACACAGTAACACGAAGGCAAAGCAGAAGGAGATCCAAAGACTGGAGTGGTACGGCCATGAACCAAGGAACACCAGCAGCCACTAGAAACTGCTGAGACCCTGCTTTCCACCCAGTGATACTGATTTCAGACTTCCGGCCTCCAGAATTGTGAGAGAACACATTTCTGCTGCTTTGAGTTAGCGTGTGGTTACTTGTTAGAGTGGTCACACAAAACCAGTACACCCTCCTAACTCTTAAAGTGCTATTTTGGACTGTCCTAGGAATGACATTCTTTCTCCCAATATAGGCACCCCAAGTATACCTCTTACTTAGGATATAAGGGAACTGCTTAGTCCATTATCACAGTAAATCCAGTGCTAATGAGTATCCCCATGTCCTCCTCTGCTTCTCTAGCACTTAGACTTTTGTTGGTATGGGTGTAGGTAAGCCATAGTGTTTCCTCAGTGTTTGGCTAGAGTAGGACAGTTATTTTCTAAAAGTTTTGTCTTTCCTGGTTGCCCCTCTCCTTGTCCTTCGGCTAGAGAGAGCAGGCTTTTTGGTTCTTCTCATCTGTGCTCATTGGTGTTTGCGGGTTCCTTCCTCAGTTCTGAGCCTAGAATAAATGTACAAAAAGAAACTGAGGGCACTGACCACATTGTTCCTCAGATCTTGAGGGTCCCTATCAAGTTTACCTTCTCTCTGTCTTTCAGTCTTCCCATGCTTGTTTTATATAGAATATCCAGCGTTTTCAACTGTATTTAGCTGGAGGAAAATCACATCTACTCCAGCTTTCTAGGAGTGGGAAATTCTCAGTATCTTTTAAGTGTGAACAAATTCTATTTTATTTGGGGTTTTCCATGTATAGAGAGAATGAAGGAATAGAATATTTGGAGACCTCTAAGAAGCAAAGAAACTTACTTCTCTTTAATCTCTCCAGCCCCACAGTCATGCTGACCCTCTCTTAATACTTGATGCAGTTTCCTTATATAATATTATGTTTGTACATGTTCTTAGCTATTTCTTGTAAGCCCAGATCCACTGTGAAGTCTTTAGCAAAGACCACATATTATATTTCTTTTTTTCCAACCTGGTTAACCACACAGGAGGTGTCTAATAATTGTCGATTGAATATATAAGAGTATCTACCAGAGACCAAGCAATATGGGAGTGTTTGAGAGCTGTGCAGGAAAAAAAAAAAATCACCAAGTCCTCAAGGGCCTTAAAGTCTAGCACAGACTGAATTACCCCTGACATCTCTTTTATGTCAGGTCCACCAACTTGATTTTGTATGACAGAGATGAAGAGTTTGCTCACTGTATGGGATATGGAACCCAACCCTTAATCAAACCATGTGGTATTCGGGACTCTTACAAGTTGACTGGTACTTGAAAACAATGAAGGCTGGCAGATCTCATAGGTCTACTTGCTCACACATATCTTTTTAGTTTTTGCTCTGGAAAAGGCTCATATACTCTGTAATATCTGGAACAGGCAATCTTACAAAGTTAGTCCTTTACCACCCAGTGAGGCATACGTATAGGCTAAGCCATATGTTAGTGCCATGGAGTACTTCTGACTAACCCTGAGAAAGACCAGGACAGATGAATGTATATGGAAACACTGAATTCTTTCAAGCAGTGACTGACAGCTTCAACAGGCTGTCTGAAGTGAACAGAGATGGTCACAGGTCTATGGAGCCACCATTACTCCTGGAATAACCCAGCAGTGATTATGGCCTTTAAAGTTTCTTTCTGAATACCAATACCCCACGGACAATAACAACTTTCTTTCTCTGAGTTTTCAAGGCTGGCACGTCTCACCCACCAGGGGCTTTAACATAAACGGACAGAGAAACAAATTATCTTTGCGTCTAGAATACAGATAATGCCAGGACTGAGGCCACCTTGTTCTAATTTTGAATCCTCCTTGACTTTTTTATAAATTGTTTAACCTCTTTGTACCTTCTCATTGGGATGTCATAAAGACTACCTCTCAACTTGAATGTTGTAAATGAGACATATATATCAGCAGAGATTTTTTTTGATGTGAGGTACACTCACGAGAAAAAGTACTGTCCTTGGGTTTCTAAACTATAAAGTTTAATCTTCAGTCCCCAGTGTCTGAACTCTTGGTTGATTAATTCATATAAAATCTTCACACTTTCAACGGTTTTCTCCTTTTCATTCCCAATCCAAATCTCAAGGACAATATACAGAAATTAATTTTTGAGTTAGAATGGGAGAAATTGTGTTAAATTCCTTCAGAGAATTAATGTGGAGTTAAATGTAATATTTGCCAACTCTACAATGCTTTTGCTAGTAGTTGTCCTTGCCATTTTTATTTTAATCCTTTATGTCTGCTTTTATAGCAACTATTTTAATTTAGATTTTCAAGTATTTTACAGTAATGTAAAGTAGGGAGGGGGAAATGGCCAGCGTACAGAGATAATCCAGTTACCTAGATTGGTTGAATATTTTTGAGTGGGCTGGATTTTCACCACTGCTACTTGGAATGTGGAGATTCTAGTTGACTAATATTAAGGGATACTTTTTGTGATGGAGAATTCATAGTCCTAGAAAAATAATATAGTTAACTGTACTTTTTAATCACAAAATTTCGGTTCCTCAGACACTTAAATACATTTAAAGTCGTGATGAATCTATAGGAGTTTAGAAACTTGGTATTTGGCATCTCCCCCTTCTCCCAGTTCTAATATTGACAGGTTTTTGAATGAATTCAGTTGCTGAATTCTGACAATTTGTTTACCATCTCTATGTATCTGTGGGGTATTATGGGCCGGGGGGGGGGGTGGGTAATGAGAGGAAGAAAGGACGGATGTGGAAGTAATTTACAAGCTATAAGGGTAGTTAAATGTTATACCCTTTATAATCTTGGGAATCACTGTCATCACCATCATCACACCACATTTACCTGTGTCAGGCTGTACCTCAACTATTGCAAACTAATTTTCCTCCTCTCTTTGCTTCAGTCATTTCAAAATCCTCTGTGAGTAATCTTTCTCTCCCATCACTACAGTCTTATTCTCCTTCAAACCCCTCCTCTGTCTTCTGGATTAAGCAACCTCACATCTTTCGAAAAGATTCATTTTCCCCTACAAGGCTTTTTCCTTGACCATCACAACAATCTCAAAATGCCCAGTGTCAGTGATGACTGATGGCAGAAACTAATCTCTCTCCCTGTCTGTTGGCTTTGCCTTTCACACATCCATTCTTCTCTGAATAAACGCCCTCTATCTGAATTGAGAGTTCCTGAGGAGAACTGGCCTCCCTCATCTAATTCATTATCCGCAGCATCCTTGCTACTTATGGGTGAGGCACAGTACACATCAGCCGTCATATTCTGGCTCTAGAAAGAGGGCATTAGAACCAGCTTCCCGGGGCTGCCCACTGGGGTCGTTTTCTGAGTTAAAGAGTAATGGCGACCGTTCATCACCCTTGCTCTATCTCCTCTTGCCCATAAGCTTACATTTAAGAAACAGTATTTTAGGTTCACTCAGTCACGATGGAAAAGAGTTTTCCTTTGTCTTCTTTTCACACCCTTTTCTGTACCTCTCAGTTTCTGGTATGCCTATGCTAAGTACCCCATTTTCAGAAAGTGGCTGGCTCCAGCTTTTGGCATCTGATAACCTAAACGGTAGGTGCTTAAATTAAAAGTTATTTACAGGGGCAACTGGGTGGTGCAGTTGGTTAAGCATCATCTGACTCTTGGTTTCAGATCAGGTCATGGGACCAAGTCCCACATCGGGGTCTGCTTAGGACTCTCTCTCCTTCTGCTCCCCCACCTCCACCATATGCCCTCTCTCTCTCAAATAAATAAATAAATAAATAAATAAATAAATAAATCTTTTAAAAAAGTTATTTATGAAGCTGAAGCTTATTTAAATGTACCTCAATTCAGAGAATTTCCCTCAAGTCTTTTTGGCTATCCTTTCTTGTTGTCCAAATTATAACTACCATTTATTGACTAGTCACTATGTATGAGGCTCTTTGCCAGATGTTTTATATACATATCTTTACAACAGTCTTGTCATTTATACAATCCCTTTTGTATGGTACAGGAAATTTGGTATCTGAGGTTAGAAATTAGCACTAAGACGGGAAAAATTAAAAAAGGGAAAGTCTAGATTCACATCCAGGCTGCCTTTTCTAGCAAACCACTCTAGAGACCCATCCCTCCCACCCACATTTGGTGCGCCATACTACAAAAACCTTTTTCCTCCTCCCTAGTTATCCTATTCTTTAAGTTTTTGTTATAAGGTTAAAAGTAAGACAATTGCCCATCTAAATTAATTTATGCCAAGGTATTGATGATTCTTATTCTTACCCTTAGAAGAAGAATTTATCAGGTAAGTTAATCATTAATTTGTGGAACATGTGAGAAAACTGTCTTGGTGAAGTGCTTTTCTGTTCTTCCTTACTTAGCCCAGGTCATCAAAAGCACCCCCACCCCAAAACATGCATATGCTCATACACACACACACACACACACACACACATACCTTGAGATTAAGAGGTTAACAACTTGAAGTTCGTTTGTGCTGACCTCAGATTTATCCAACTGAGCTAAGAAGTTCAGTATGTATTGACAGACTAAGACCTGAGTCCCAGCTTAAATATGAGACTAAAGACTCATTTTCATATTAGTCTACTCAAAAAGTGACTGGCCTTTCCAATTAGCCAGAGAATATACTGCATTTTATGTTCAATTCTACAAATTTAGTCACTGGAGAGAAATTATTTGAAAAGAGAATTGCTAAGGGACCTGGCAGAAGATGTACCACATCAATATATAGTCTTTTTTTCTGTCTCTTTCTTTCTCTGATATTTATCAGACCCCTCTAAAGCCCTTTGAAATTTTTGAAATCATATATGTTAAGGCTATCTAATCAAAATCTAATCCATCCTACATCTCTTTGAAAAACATTTTATTTTAAATTATACAAGGAAGGCATAACTATAGTCTCTGCAAAAAAACCTAAAACAATACAGAAATATAGAAAATAAAAAATAAAAGTTATTTGTCCTCTTCATTCTTATTTCTTTTTCTTTAAAGATTATTTATTTATTTATTTATTTATTTATTTGACAGATTGAGAGAGAGAGATCACAAGTAGGCAGAGAGGCAGGCAGAGAGAGTGGGGGAAGCATGCTCCCTGCTGAGCAGAGAGTCCGATGCAGGGCTTGATCCCAGGACCCTGAGATCATGACCCGAGCCGAAGGCAGAGGCTTTAACCCACTAAGCCACTGAGGTGCCCCATCTCTTCATTCTTATTTCACTGCTTTCCCCCAAATAAATCAGTATGCATAGTTCAGTGCATAACTGTCTGTATATTTTTTTTATCATTTATGTACAGTTAATTTATACACAGATGTATTTCTGTTTCTGTGACTGAATTCATACTAAATATAATCTGAATTCACTTTGTTTAGTGTGTTGGGGATATATCTGTGATTGTATGTTCTCAGTTGAGT
Source organism: Nasua narica (assembly GCA_028533885.1). Taxonomy (NCBI): domain Eukaryota; kingdom Metazoa; phylum Chordata; class Mammalia; order Carnivora; family Procyonidae; genus Nasua; species Nasua narica. The sequence goes on along the minus strand of CM052809.1, from coordinate 54,592,699 downwards.
CCTTTAATCTCTTAGGCCTCAGTTTCTTCCTTTTGTCCGCTGTATAAAAGAGAGGCTCATGCGGGCACCAGCTCTCGAAAGCTGATTTTATACATCTATTCCCAACTCCTTGTCCAAGTGTCAGATTGGAAGCTTGAAGCTGGCCATGATGGAAGTATTTATACTGTGGAAACTGGCAAATACTACAAATTAGGACTTCCCTAGCATACTAACCTTAACCTGCTGACCTTCATGGGAGTGGCTAACCCTAATTCCTCCCTTTCCACATCTGATGAAACTTACTTCACTCTTCAAATTCAAATTTCGCTCTTTCCCTTCCAGGGCATCTCTTCCCCTCCCTTACCAGCTCTTACCTTTTCAGATACCTGTTTTTTCCCTCACCTGTCCCATATGCCTTGGGGTGGAGGAATAGGAGGAAAGGAAACAGAAACCAGTAATTTAATGCTAACCACACCTTATCAAATATAGTTTACAGCATACATTAAGCAAAATCTTCTATTAATTCAGTAGAGGGGTTTATGGGAAAAGCAGGTGTCTGGAACACCAAATCATCATTCTTCATAAGAAAGAAGTAATCTGGGGTGTGCACTGGTTCACTCAGGCAGTAGATTAAAGTGGTATAGTTATTCTAGAGCTTGATGCCCATTCTACAATACAAGTCACACCCCTGTGAGTATCTTGGACTACTTCCTCTCTGGTTGTTAAGCAGTTACCATCATGTAACTACTGATATTGTAGGTAGTTGAAAAGATTCCATTGAAAGCTATATACACTGTGCCTGACACATAAGAGGTATTCAACAATATGTTCACTCCTTGACTTGTTTTGATGAGGCACAGCTGGTTACTGACAAAACAGAGATAAGGACCTGGGGTCTCTGACTCACAAGTAGAGGTAGTTCTATAAAACCAGTGGATCTCAGAGTGTAATCCAAAGAGTCCTGTGTGAGTTTTCTCTTTTCTAGTGACACATTTGTGTTAGCTTGGGTTTTCTTATATATTTTAGTCAAGACATAGTACAACAAAAAATGCAGAAGCAGATATGATAATCCTACCATCTTCTATTAAGCCAGGCATTAAAGAAATTTGCAAAATTGTAAGAGGTGACACACTTCTTTGGTTTTGGAAAACAGTTATTCATCATAAAAATATATTATCTACGTTAACATATTTGTTAGTTTTATTATTATGAAAGAAATACAAAAATATACTTCTAAATGTCTAATTGTTTGTTTCCAATATGATACATACATTTTTCTAAAGCATAGTATCTAGTGATAGGACCCATGCAAACAAAAGATCTTTTAAATTCTTAATTTTTAAGTGTGTAAGAGGGCCCTGAATGCAAAAATTCTGAGAACAACTGTATGAAACTATCTTTCTGCGGGTCAAATAAGGAGAAGGAATTATAACCATGACCAATCTTTAAACACTTGAATAACTTAAAATGTGTTAGAATGTAACATTTTGAAGCTGGGAATTTTGAAAGAATGCCACAGTTGGAAAACAGTTGGGTTAAGGTTGGTATGTTGGGGAAGGCCAGCTCTGGCTGTACAGTGGTTGTGTGAATTAACCATGGCTAGACTATAGGGTACATGGATATCTAGTCAAGCATTATTCAGGATGTTTCTGTGAGGGGGTGTTGGTTGTTGTTGTTTTAATTTAATTTAATTTATTTGAGAGAGAGAGAGAGAGAACATGCACAAGCAGGGGGAGTGGCAGAGAGAGAGGAAAAAGCAGACTCTCCGCTGAGCAGGGAGCCCGATGTGGGGCTCAATCCCAGGACCCTAGCATCATGGCCTGAGCTGAAGCCAGATGCTTAACTCACTGAGCCATCCAGATGTCCCTGTGAGGGTGTTTTGGAATGAGAGCTACATTTAAACTGCTGGACTTTGAGTAAAGCAGACTGCCCTTGATAATGTGGATGGAGCTCATCCACCTCCCACAATCCAACAATCAACTGAAAGCCTGAATAGAACAAAAGACTGATCTCCCAGAGCAAGAAGGAATTCTGCCACCAGACAGCCTTCAACCGTAACACTGGCTGTTCCCTGGGTCTCCAGCCCACTGGTCCACAACAGAGATTTTGGACTTGCCAGCTTCCATAATCATGTGAGCAAATTCCTTGAAATAAGCCTTGGTTTCAATCTCAATCTCTTTCTCTCTCTCTCTTTCTCTCTCTCTCTCTCTCTCCCTGTCTCTCTCTCTGTATATCCTATCAATTCTATTTCTCTGGAGAACCTGTTAAAAAGAAAACCATGGGCCAAAAATGGCTTCACTTGAGCCAAGTCACAAAACTGGGACTTAATACCTGACCTAATTGCAGTTTCAAACTTCCCCAGAAATGTAGTTCTAACTGGTCAGTCAAGAATTTTCTGATCAGTAGGACTCCTCAACCCCCAAAGGAAGATGAGGAAATCAGCATGATAAGGAATTCCCTCCCTCCCCAACAATCCTTTCCTCTCTTTTGCTTATAAGTTTCCTGCCCCACCCTCTTTCTATATAAACTTTCCGTTTTGTACACAAGTTCAGAGCTCCCACTTGCTAGATGGGGTGCTGCTGGATTCATAAATCATTTAATAAAGTCAATGAGATCTCAAAATTTACTCAGTTGGATTTTTCTTTTTTAACAACTCTGGCCAGTACAACAGTTATGTGGGAGACAGATTAGGGTATAATCACCTGGTGGGTTGAGGCCTTTCATTTCCTTTTAGGCAGGCAAGCTTCAGTGCTGAGAGCGTAGAGGCATTTCTCTATCTCAGTTGCTTCAGGGATTGGTCAGAGGGTCTTCATGGAGAGGGTGTGCCCTATAGGCAGGCTAGACTATGGATCCTTTTCCCGTCTCACTAGCCACCCCTCCAACTGCTATGCCCATTAGGGGGTTAAATTAAGTTCCTTCAAGTCCCTTGATCCTGTTGGAAATTTCTTGAAGAAAAAAAAATGACATATATATGTACATATATCTCCCACAGGAACACTTCCGTAAGAATGGGTTTTATTTGTGGTGTCACTAATTTTACATGCTATCGGAATCTTCTCAGGGAGGATGGGGGCGGTTGGGTTGAGAGAGGAACATGAAGACAACCACATGCTCAATGAGAGGACTGTTACCAGGCTCTGGACAAAGGAGCAGGGCAGGGAGGCAGGGGATTAGGAATATCCCATTCACCACTGAATCTTGCTTATAGTTGGTTAGCCCTGCCTGTGCAGTTTAACTATGAACAGTATACTTGTGTTTTGTTTTGTTTTTAATCTAAATATGTTGGAGGTAGTTTCCTAGAGGATTCATCATTTGAGATATCTTGCTTGGCCACGGGCCATAAAACACACTTGACCTGAGTATGATATAAATACCTTCCACTCCATTGATGTATTGATTTGTTTTCATTTTGCTATCTCTATGTACCATATCCATCCATATCCCAGCCTTAGTTCTCAGAGACCAAGGGCTAGTTTAGAGAAATTATTTCAGCAATATAAGAGCAGTATATTTTTCCAGTACCTAAAATGTGGCAGACATTTAAATATTAAGCATATCTGATCTTCAGCATGTTTAAGCAAGTTTAACAGATAGGGAAACTGAGGCTCAGGTGCCGATTATATGCATAGTGTATGATGCTATTTTAAAAAGCTTTTTCTGCTCTCTCTTTCTTGGTAAGTTAGGGTTTTTTTTTTTTTAAGTTTTTTTTTTTTTCTTTTTTGAGATAGAGACAGTGAGAGAGAGCATGAGAGGGGAGAAGGTCAGAGGGAGAAGCAAACTCCTCGCAGAGCCGGGAGCCCGATGTGGGACTCGATCCCAGGATTCCGGGATCATGACCTGAGCCGAAGGCCGTCGCTTAACCAACTGAGCCACTCAGGCGCCCGTAAGTTAGGGGTTTACTATTGCTTGGTTTATCTCCTTGAGGCTCTAATGCCATTAAGACCAAGCACTGAGGCTGTCCAGTCTAAGAAGGGAAGAGGAACACAAGAGAGGTAGAAGCAAGTGAAAGGGGAGGGGAGAATGGACATAAACCACCCAAAACAGACAGTTTGAAACTGCAAAATGCTGAGTAGGGCTTAACATACAATCTTAACCCTTTCCCTACTTGGGAAATGGGAGCTAGAAAATCAGATTTTTCAAACTTCTTTAATTACTAGACTACCCACAAGAAGCAATGTATTTGACGTTGTGACAGTAAATACATCTGAAAAAAAGTTTCAGAACAATACTTAACCCTTACCATAGCAAAAACAAAACAAAAAAAAGCCTCTACTATTTTCTATTCTATTCTATTTCTTTTAAAAAAAATGATTGCTGAGCCTATAAACTGATTTCATGACCCATTAATGATCATTAAACTTAGAAAAACACAGAGGAGTTATAGAAAAGTTATTTTTGAACCACTTAGGTAACTTGTTCAAAGTCATGTAGTGTAAATAGCAGATCTGGGATTTTCCCCATATTTATTACGCTGAATGTGAATGAGACTCAGGGAGAAGTCCCACCTGGCATTCCAAGATACCCAAGATACAACTAGTCCTTCATCTCACAGACTTTCCCAGTTCATAGGGGTTACCCACTTCCTCCTCCCACTACTGAGATCCCATCTGTTTTTAGCTACATGTCTCTTCCTAGACAAGTTAATGGAACTATGGAGCTGCAAGCAAAATCTGAAGACCTATAATCAGGCATTATCAAAGAGAATAAAAGAAAAGGACATTGTCCCCACTCTAAAGAGAACTTCCCTTGTAGGTGTATCTTTGTTCAGGTGAAAAATATAACATACACTAAGTTGAAGGAAGATAGAAGGTTAAAAAGAAAAAACAAAACAAAAAACTCTTCCCTCTGTGCCACCTAATCCTATGCCCAGCCAGTGCAGTCTCCATTAGGAAAAGGATGATGGGAAGCATTGAAAAAAAAAAAGAACAAAAAAAAAAAGTAATTCTCCTTTCCAAGCTCTGCAACTTCTTGGCAGCTTCCCCCACCCCCCTCCCATTTATTTCTTTCACATTTTTCACTTTGTCAATTGTACTTTGGGATGGTCTATAATGTTGAAGGGAAAAATGAAAACCAAAAAACGTTCTCTTTCCATGAGGCAGGTGAGTGATACTTTTCCTGGGGAGAAAGGCTGGTTACCCAGGAATATGACTTCCCAAGCATCTCCTTGGAGTCTTTATTCTCAGTGCACCCACTCCATTCCCTTTAGAGTATTTCGGGGCTATAGCAATCCTTCTGAGGAAGATCTAGAATAAACCTAGTCTGAAATTCCCCCTCATACTTACAGTTCTTATGTGTTCTGCTGCCTCTCTTAGATTCCTCTCATTCCTCGTGCTGGAATGGGAATGGGTTGGCTAGACGAAGCTGTCAGCTCCTGATATGCCAGCCCTGAGTGATCTGCCCCGCCTATTATTTTCTAGCTCAGGCTTTGAGTTCTAGTCACTCTGGTCTCCTTGAAGTGTTTGGAACAAAATGAGTTCTTTCCTGCCTCAGAGTCCTTGCATAAGCTCTTCCTCTTCCTGTAAAGCCCTTACATTGGTTCTTCACATAGTTAATTCTTTTTCCTCCTTTGGGGCTCAGCTTAAATATCACATTCTCAGGGACATTTTCCTCCATCATCTCCTCCAAAATAGGTCTCCTTTGTTATTCCCTATCCTGGCCCTTGGTTTCATGATACCAGTCATAATTTGCTAATAGTTTACTTAATTGTCTTTGTATCTGCACCCCCCCATAATAAAAGTGCCTAAAAGACATAATCATTTCTATGAAGTAGACAGTGTTAACACACACAACATCCCATACACACACATTAGGAAATCTCATTTGTCTTGCAACTGAGATACTATTGGCAACCTTCAACAAAGTGAGCTCTTTGCCAGGTTCTTCTTTCTTCCCAACTAAAATTATCCATTCACTCATTTATTCATTCATGAAGTCAACAGATAGTTATTGAGCACCTACTTAGGTTATTTTACTCCAGACACTGTGCTACAGTGATGGACAAGGCAGTTCTTGCTCACTTTACTCCATGATGCACTAGCCAGAATGCTCATTCTCAAGTGCATTTCTCTGCTAATAACCTTTATCTGTTTCCAAATGCCTTCTGGATGAAATCTGAACTCTTCAATATGGAGAGCAGTGCAGGCCTTCTTTGACCTGGCCCCTCCCTCTTCCCCAAACCCATCTTTTGGTGTTCCTCTCCTGTCCTAGGCTCTGCTGGTAAACTAACTACAGGAACACAGGAGCTCCTCCGGAAGAAGGCAGGTAGCAACAACAAAGGTCTCTTGGGTTTGTTTTTTCTATTTGTCTCTTGCTTTCTCTAGTGCTTCCCACAACCCTCACTCAAGGCCTGGGCAATCACTTACGACGAAGGCTTCTGGGCAGCTCAGAAGAGAATCTCCGCAGGTATATTTCTCTGTTTGTTGGATCAGACACCCTTTTGCTCCTACCTGCTAGGCTGTGAGCTTTTCCTAATTGAGATCTCAGTCCCAGAGCAGCAGGTCAGGAGCCGAGCTTGCCCTATAGTGTAGGGCCGGTCTCCATAAAAGACCTCCACTTTGCCAGGTGACTCTGTGACTGGTAGTGTCAACAAAGGCATGAACTTAACTTGCTCCAAGATACTAAATGTCTACCAAGTCCAAAATAGAAGATGTCAGGAGTTACAAACCTAAGAGCTTTGTTACACAGAAGCTTTTCCTCTGGAAAAAACAACAGCTGGAATTCATGCCTTATTACAATGGCTAGAGAGAAGGGAATTTTAAGTTTTTGCAACTTACACTATTTATTTCTTACTTTCAATTCCAAATCTCTTCTGGATTGCTGCTATACACCCTTCTAAAACTTTACTCTTTTGTAGTGCCTGGGTGGCTTCATCGGTTAGGCGTCCGACTCTTGATATCAGCTCAGGTCATGATCTCGGGTCATGGGATCGAGCCCCATGTTGGGCCTGACTCAGTGTGTAGTCTGCTTGCAATTCTGTCTCTCCCTCTCCCTCTGCCCTTCCCCCCAATCGTAGGTGTATACTCTATTTCTCATTCTTTCTCTTAAATAAATAAATAAATCTTAAAAAATATATATATATATATATATATATATATATATATATATAACTTTCCTTTTTTCATTTTGTGCTACTTAGGACTTGCTTTTATTTATTTATTTTCCTTGTGGGAATATCATGAACAAAGGACTAAGAGGGAAGGAAATTCTTCAGCTTCTCTGGAAACTTGTTGTGGCTTGTCTTTTAAATGCTTTATGCTTCAGTTTCTTCATCTATAAAATGGAGAATTAGCAAAATTAATGAACCTTTGTCTTTTATAAAATGTCTTATAGGATAGGTGCTGTGCAAGTAATATGCTATGGAATGATAGCATTTTCTTAGTGTTTATAAGCATAATTTGAATTTTCAACTAATTGGAATTAATCCTGCTTATAAGGAAAGACCTTTCCAATTAAATCACTGATGTGAGACTTTGGGTGGATGAAGCCTTCATTTTGCTTTACTTCTAAGAAAATGGGTTCCTACTCTATTTTAGGTAAGTTCTTTTTTTTTTTTTTTAAGATTTTATTTATTTATTTGACAGAGAGAAAGAAACCACAAGTAGGCAAAGAGGCAGGCAGAGGGAGAGGGGGAAGCAGGCTCCCTGCTGAGCAGACTCTATCCCAGGACCCTGAGATCATGACCTGAGCCGAAGGCAGAGGCTTTAACCCACTAAGCCATCTAGGCACAGCTAGGTAAATTCTTAATTTGCCTCTTCCTTTGGTCAGTCTCACTGAGGAAGTTTCACCTTTTATTTAGTCTCTCTAAATATTTTTTTTTTTTTAAGATTTTATTTATTTGTCAGAGAGAGAGCGTACAAGCAGGGGGAGCAGCAGGCAGAGGGAGAAGCAGGCTCCCCGTTGAGCAAGGCGCCCAGTGCGGACTCAATCTCAGGAACTTAGAATCATGACCTGAGCTAGAAGATCTCAGGAACTGAGAATCATGACCTGAGCTAGAGGCAGACACTCAACCGACTGAGCCACCCAGGCATCCGTCTCTAAACATTCTTATTTGTGTTGGAAAATTTTCCTTGATATTATGCCTCTACTCATTATTGAAAATCATTTTACAGCTGAAGGTTAATAGCAAGTTCATTCAAGGTAATGCTACTATGTGATTTAAGATTTTAAAATAAAAACAAATAACTTTTCATTAACTCACTATTTTACTAAATCATTTTTCATTTTTATCTTGGACTCGGGATTTTGCTTATTCTTAAGTATTAAAATTATTTGGAATACAACTAGCCCAAAATGGTAATGAACTACAAAGCTATTTTATGTTTATTATATATGTTTAATTTTCTCAGAAGTAAATGCTCACCTGGTTCTAACACTGACTTGTTTTAATGCTATTCCCCCACTTACAAGCCTTTTAACCCTTATATGGGCTTTTTACTCTTGAAAAGTAAAAAAATTTTTAACATTCCTAGGTATGCCTTGCATCTAAATCTGTTACTTTCTAAAGAGTGTTAGTCACTGGAGTCATACACATATTATGTAAGCTGGAGTATCAATTTGTACATTTCCAAATGCCAATAGAATTAGCCACTACAGAGGACCAGAGTATGTCCTGACCTCCTGTGACCTACTTATTAACTCGATGGCTTTGGGATGATTTGAGTTTAAACCCATTTGGCTTTGGAGCCACACAATACGTTTCAGTCAGGAACCACCAAGCTGATCTCTTCTGACTCAAAAAGATCAGTGGGGGAAAAAGATGCTCTAGATTGTCCCTCCCCCATCCTAAAATGAGGAATTCCAAAGAACTCAAGGAGAGGTGCTAGCTCTCCTCTGTGAAACGTTTCCTATTCCCCAGGTACCATGCTAAATTGACTAAAATCCTAGGGTGGATTTTAAAATGATATTTAAGGTGTCAATTAGGAAGTTCTTAATAAGTAGTAGCTCCTCTCCCTTAAATCTCTCCCGTTAGTACAAACTTGAACTAAGTTCTCCAGGGTATCTCCAAATCAAGATGGTAGTTTAAACTCAGTCTAAACAAAATTCATCTTCATGCCTCAAATAATCTACTTACAAACCTTATAGCTGGGATGCTATTAATTCAGGCAATGGTCTGAATGGCCCATAACCAGGGGAGGTTCCTTAGTCCATTATCTCTTTGGTTTGTAAGTAGATTGCTCAGTGCTATGGCTCCAGCCTCTAACCCATTGCCTGGTAGATAAAAGACCCTTAGTAATTATCTGTTGAAAAGATGAATCTGAACCTACGTGTTTAAATTCACCAAACACGATATTAACCGTTCAAATAATAAAGTGCATGTAACATGGAGAAACACTCTCTTCTTGCCAGCTGGTGAGAATTCCTTTGTAGGAAGAGGCTTGCTTGACAACAAACACTCATAAGGCTGCTTTAGGGTAGGAGCAAGGTTCCTGCTGGGGTCCCGGCTTTGTGCAAATGAAGAAGAATCTGCTTGAGGGAGAGCAGGTGGGCAGGTGTGAAGCCAAAGGCTTCCTGAAGAAGGGGTCAAAGGAGAGATTTCAGTTTTTGGTCCACTTATAAAGGAACTTTGGGGGAAAATGCATGATGGGGCTTTATGAAGTTGTTTCCTATGTGGTATGTGATAAAAACACTTTCCTCCATCCATCCTATTATTCTTTGGTAGGTATACTTTGATGATGCTTTGTGTATAAAGTTTTATGATTTAGGAAGCTTAAAGAGGACAAGGAGGAATGAATGTTTGGTTAGAAGTATACATTTTTAAAAGTATACATCTTCCTGAGTCTTTCTATTGACTTCCAAGCAAAGTTAGGCTCCTAAGAGCCTATAATGTGAGGATAACCCAAAGTCATCTTTAGGTCATATAGATCCATCCTCCTTCCTGAGGAAACAGGATTCAGCAAGGATCAGCTGGCTCACTTGATTTCACCTTGAGGAGATGTATCTCCTACCATACCGCCTATCGTACAACCATACATAACTCAGGGTTTTTTTGAAGAGTTATTTTTGCTAAGCATCTGCATGTGGCTAGGCAAGTTTGGAGAAAGTGGAGAAATTTGGTGAAATGGCACTGTTGAATAAAGGGTTCATGAGAGTGTATCATATGCAAGGAACAGTGTAAAACCTAGCTTGATCTTGCTTCCCCAAAACTAGTAAATTCTACATGACTGATTAATATATGTGGTTTGAGTAGATGATATCTCATACCAGCAGTGTTTATAAATGATTTGAAGGTGACTGTAAGGACTATACAGAAAGCTTTCTGTGAGGTCCTTTGTAGCAGTATTTATTCCTCAATTCCTTTTCTTCTCAGACTGCATAAAATCACTGTTCAAAATCACCCACTTCTGACTTTTTTTTATCAGCACCCCAGATTTTGCACTTGGACAGTTTCATAATCGGTATTGTTCTTCCTCCCACAACTAGTACAGCGCAGCTGGGTGGCAGGTAGCAGAGCTTTGATATTGGAGTCCCTTTAGGCACAAAAGTTATGTGTTTTGGGAATCTTCTGCTCTCTAAGGGAAAATAAAGCTAAATACCGTTTGCCTGACCTGAGGTCTATTGGCCATGTTCCTACTATGTTTTTCCTAGCTTTCTCATATTCCAAATCCTCTCAAAAGAAGGAAAAAAAAAAGAAAACACTAATATGTGTTAAGCATTTACAAGCCATCTGTCATGCTAAACACTTAATATGAGTTAACCTCAGGCCTATATATTTAAGCGTGTAGATTCAGATTCATCTTTTCAACAGATAATTACTAAGGGTCTTTTATCTACCAGGCAATGGGCTAGAGGCTGGGGCCATAGTACTGAGCAAAACCCAGTACCTGCCCTCAATGAATTTACTGTCTATTAGGGAAGAAAGAAAAGAAAACATAAATTTTAACTCAGAGAGTTAAGTGTGATATTGGGAGATACATTGGTAGTTATGAAAACACTTTAAGAGTCACCTCACCCCATCATGAGGGAGAAGGTCTAGGAATGCTTTTCAGAAAAAGTGACATTAGCAGCAACCAGCCAGACGAACAGTATTTAGGGAAGGAGGATGGTGAAGGCATCGCTCCAGTAACAAAACAGGTCTAATCCCAAAGAGAAGAGGGAACACAGTCTGGCCCAGGCTGGGGGAGTTTACTGGGGTTGCAGCTATGAAGGCTGAGGAAGGGAAGAGTAGAAAAAGAAGGAAGTGGTAAAAGAAGCATGGCTGGCATGAACAATCAATCTTGTAACACTGAAAAATTAAAATAAACAAATTTGGGGAGAAAAAAAAAAGAAGCATGGCTGCTCATAAATGGCCTGTGATGATACATCGAAGAATTTGTTTATTATTATTATTATTATTATTATTATTATTATTATTATTCTTTGCCTGAAATTAGTAGGAGAAATTTTTAGCAGACAAGGAAATATATTTAGATATCAGTTCTTTAGAAAAAAAATCTCACTGGATGAAATATAAGCCAAACCAAGCCAAGCCAAACCAAACCAAGGTATCCATGTGATAACTGCTATGTTTGGATTGCGTATGAAGTGTCATTGAAAGAGCTGTGAGGGGCTGGGTAACTCCCATGGCTGAGGGGCTCAGGAAGGCCTTCTAGAGCAGGTGGTCTGGGTAGTTAGGGGGGCATGTCAGCAGTGCAAATGCTCCACCTCCAAAATGTACAGGTTTTATTCCAAAGTACATCCTTTAATCCTGAGAACTTTGAAGACAGTATTACTCAAGCATCTTCTAAAGCCACAGTCCCTTTTATTATTTATCTGAAGTTCCTGATGGCTTTCTTTCTCATCAGGGATATGAATCTGAAGGAATTTTAGAGCCCAGATGATAACTTCCTTGAATGAATTGTTATAAAAATTTCAATTTTGAGGAAAATTATCAACTATAAAAGTAATGTTAGAAGCCTTAATCTAATTTTGGTGTTATTTCCTGAATGATGTACAAAATCCCAAAATTCTACAAAATTACTGAAGAATGAAACTTGTATGATCCTTACTTTATCTCTGTTTTAAGAGAAAGTAGCTTCTATCCTTTAATGAGAACAATATAATAAAAAAATTGAATCTAAAAGAGAGATTTGGGCATGTAGAAAAAAATTTTTGAAGAAATGATGTCTAATTTTAAACTGTCAACAAAGAATGGTTAATAATAATAATAATAATTGAACACTACTTTTTGCCCAGTACGATTTTTGTATTTTGCCACCTAATACTCAAAAAAGTCCTATGAACTACATACTAGCAGTGACCCTGTTTTACTAACAAGGAAAAAGAGGTTCAGAAAGGTTATATAACTTGCCTAATGTCATATAGTTACTAAGGAGAAGAGCTGGGATTTGAACAAAGTCTGTCTCTAGAGGTTATGTTTTATTGTTTGTTGCAGTGATTCTCATGGTGATAACTAAGGGGTAGGGTTCACTGGCTCCAACTGCCATCTATAAAATGTGTCTATCAGAATCAAATGTCCACTTGGCTCTGTTTCATGTACAGAACTAGGTGATTTTTTTAGGAATATGTTGTTTGTTAGAATCCTGGAATCCCTGTTTCACTCTTCTGTTCACAGGTCTGAATGTTGGCTTGAAACTGTGCCACAGACCCAAAGGTTGTATTTGCCTTTATAGTTCAGGAAATGGGTTGGTTTTTAGGCCCAGTGCCAAGGGTCGAGTATAACACACACTTGAACTCAGACAAATGACAAGTTTATCCCCTTGTTTGCTGGTTTATCGACGGGTGGATTCATAGAATACACAGCTTCTCTCAGGACCAGTCAGGCCTCCTTCCGTGCAACGTATGGAACTGGTGATTCTTCCTGCGCACGCACAGTGTGGGATCTAGCTGTAAAAGACGCAGGGACTCCCTTTTCCTTGTAGACATAATTCACGTGCCGTAACATAAATTAATAATTTAAAAACATGGGGTGCCTGGGTGGCTCAGTTGGTTAAGCATCTGCCTTCGGTTCAGGTCATGATCCCAGGGTCCTGGGATCAAGCCCTGCGTCATGCTCTGTGCTCAGCAGAAAGTCTGCTTCTTCCTCTTCTGTTCCTGCCCTGCTAGTGTTCCTTTGCTCTCAAATAAATAAATAAAATCTTTAAAAAGATAAATAAAGACACATAACTCAGCGGTTATTAGTATATCCTCAAGGTTGTGCAAATGTTGCCACTAGACCTGATGGAAAACAAAATTTTTGCTTAATATCTATTTACCCTTTCATAAGTTGCTGGTGCAAAAAAATTCAGATTTCTGATTGCAGTGATTTGCTCTCAAGCCACTTTTGTTTGTATATTAGAGTAAGTTCATTGATATAAATTACAAGCCTATTCTTTTTTATTTAGGTGTCTTCTCCACTTCCAACCATGAAAGAAATCATTGTGAAATACACAGAGCCTTTCTTTATTTCTCATACATTGAATTACTTTTCTTCCTGAGTATGTATAGCATATACCCAGAGAAACATTCTTCTGTAGGGGAACCCCCAAGTCTCCCATTTCCTTTACCTTCTGATATTGTCTTTTCTTATCAAGTGGAGGTAGAAGTGTTAATATTCATATTGCTTCCTTGTTTCAATGATCCCACTCATATTTGATAAAAAATGAATTTGTTTTTATTATTTTCCTAATTTATTGTTTCAACTTTAAATGCTTTCTTTTCAGTGTAGGCGCTATGGCACTATCTTTTTAAAATGTGCATTTTTTTAAAGTTTTTTTTTTTAAGTAATCTGTATACTCAACATGGGCCTTGAATTTATAACCCCTAGATCAAGAGTTGCATGCTCTACTGACTGAGCCATTGAGGCACCCTTAATATGTGAATTTTTGAAAGAGTAGACAAATATGTGCCATGTTTTACATATAAAAATAATACTATGGACCAATGGTATCCATGTAGAATTGTTTTCCATAGTAATGAAGGATTTACATCAATGGTACTGTTGGTACTGTTACAGGTATGGGGAAACAGAAATATCCTAGGTCAGACAAGTACAGACCAGTTAATGCCACTGTGATAGGCATCATGTTGCCACAAACAGCCCTTCTGTTACTGGTTGATATTAAGTTGGTTACTTTTTGAAGAAGGCATCAGGCAACAAAAGAGGCGAGAAGATTTTACGTTGACAGGCTACAGTTCCACACTTAATTCCTTCAAACAGTGATAAAAATAGTGATAAAGAATAAAGGCCATGCTACTTGCCTTTCAACAATTCTAGTGGTGCCATTGCTATATACTGGGAAATTAGATTCTACTTCACATACAATTCTATTATAAATAATTCACTTGTTTCAGTGGATATTAAGCAACTACTGTGTATAAAACTTTATGTTATGGACTATTTTGTTAAGGATCTCACATCCAGTGGAAGAGCCTAAATACCATCACACAACAGTTAATAGTTACAAGGTCAAATTCCATTACTGCAGAATTGAAGGGACATCAAATTATTTTATTTCACTAGAATTTTATTGTATTGAATATGCTTGAAATAAGTAAGTTACTGGCTAAGGCTAGGGAATCTTTTTATAATAGCGAGGTTTTCATTATGACAGTATTTATTGTAAGGGGATCTGAACTGTAATATAATACAATTACAATCATAAATATAATTATGAGTGTGTAAGTGCTGAGGGAATACAGTAGAGGAGACTAATTAGAGACAGGTGGTTCTAGAACTCCTCCAAGGGCTTCTGACTGATTCAGGGGGAGATCCTGGTTCTCTCTAGAATTCTCTTTGCTCTCTAGGGATTCTCCTCCTATACTGAACACTTATGATGAAGAAGGTAAGGGTCTTTGCATCTGCCCCCAAATCAGAAGGATCTTTTGGCTTGAGCTGTTAAGAGTCTTACCTTACTTCTTTAAAATAATATTATAAGGGGCGCCTGGGTGGCTCAGTCATTAAGCATCTGCCTTCGGCTCAAGTCATGATTCCCGGGTCCTGGGATCAAACTCTAGCATCAGGGTCCCTGCTCAGCAGTAAGCCTGCTTCTCCCTCTCCCACTCCCCCTGCTTGTGTTCCCTCTCTTGCTGTGTCTCTCTCTGTCAAACAGATAAATAAATAAAATCTTAAAAAATAAAATAAAATAATATTATTAGAAAATATTCTATTATCCATTAAAAAATTTATTTTTGAGACCTCTGATGATCGACATTTTCTCCAATATTGAATAATAGCCTTTTAAAATAAAGCAACATGCAGAGGACTGGGTTCAAACTTCCCAAACTCTGTTGAGGAGAGGCATGCTTAATGATGGACCCTATAAGTGATGAAGCATTAATAGATCCTGACGTGGTCCTCCCTTGGGCACCATGGTCACTCCCATCTGGCTGGTCAAGCATGATGAGGTCCTACGTACATCAGAGCAGGGATATAACCACTCCACATCTTTTTGTCTTCCCATACACCTAACACATTTCACAACCTTGCATATTTGATAATAGACTCTCCTAATATTGATCTAAGGTGAACTGCTGAGTGGAAGATCTTTTTTGTAGTCAGTTATTCAGATAGATGTAAACATTTTGACCATCACGGATATAAATGAAACTTTAACATCTAACTCAGGAAAATAAAGATTACACTAGGTTTTGCTGGGTACTCTTAGCATTCAAAGCTTCTGGATGCTTATGTACTACAGCAACAATTAGAAGTTTCTGTACAACCTTACTTAAACTGTCCTTGGTTTGGGGATTATTTTAAAGTATCAATACATGTTTAATCACCATCAATAAGAAGTTGAAACAGAACTAGTCAAAGCTCAAGTTAAACCGGAAAGGAGAATTTCGTGGTAATATAACTTAACTCCAAAGGTAATATAATCAAATGCACTGTGCTGACCATCAACTGTCAGGAACACTGAGTTCCAGCTCCAGCTTGGTGATGAGTCACTCTGCAATCTGAGGCGAATCACTTAAACCCTCTGTTCCTCAGTTTCCCCACTTGTCTCCCTTTAAGTTGTATGCAAAGATGATGCAGAAGAAGACTTTTTAAAAATGACCTGTTTTCAAGCATCTGAGTGGGAAATCATTTTACAGGTACAAAGAAAAGAAACTTAAAAAAAAAAAAAAAAAAGAAAGAAAAAAAGCAAACTTCGAGCCCCGGTTGAATTTACACCAGTACCAAGTTATAGTCAGTTGCCATATAGGATTAGAAATCTGCAATCAAGCAAAATCGAAGTTCCAAGAATCTGCATTGTAAGAAACGGTAGCTTGTCATGTTTCTACACCACCGGTAAGATGGGAGCAGGCTGAAGCAAGCAGCTAGGAAAACTAGGCAGGAGGTGACAGAGCCCCAGGGTTAAAGAGAGGAGGTAAAGATGAAGTGGGGATCTATGGTTTAACAAAGTGGTTAATTGTCACCAGATAATTCAAATATGTTTATTTCTTAAACTTTCACCCCAGTCTGAGGGGGGTGGATAAAGGGCCTCTTCCTTGCTACAGATGACTATTAATAACAAACAAGGGCAAAGAAAGAAAAAAAATTAAATGAAAACAAGAAAAGGATTATGATTATCTGCATTATCAAAAGTGATCAACAATCAATCGATTCTTTAAAGGCTGCCAGAATAACATTTTACCATTATTTCACAGCTCCAGCGACCAGCATAAACTCCCTCTAGAAGGAGGCTCACAGCAGCTATGCAGACAAGAGAGAAGGAAGCTGCGTGCTGCAGCCAGCACCTTCGGGAAGACAGACAGCCCACAGGGCGTTTCACCGTGAAGGTCTATCTATGATTACACAAAACCTTCACTTGGTCATTTTTTCAGTGTTTTAATAATGCTGATGCAAAATAAGAGTAAAATTACAGGTGCCAGTTTCCAGTGTAGAATGCTGATAAACAACTTAACCATTTTGCAGTGGCTGGTCACATCTGGAGCCTTTTGGGATGCAAAAGTACTGGAAGGATTATTGCAAAACTTAAAGACACTTTTGCTGCCATTACTTTGTTTTTAACCTAAATTAGTGAGGGTTTTTTGGGGGATAGTGCGGGAGCGCTTTTTTAGACAGTCATAATGCTTCAATCATGAACTTATCTAGTTAAACGCTAATCAAATAGCAAAATGGAAAAGGGAGTTAGGTTTAGAGTAGTTGCTTGAAAACTTTTCTAAATTGACCTTAAATAGACAGAGGCTGGTATAAAACTATGGACCAGTGGATTATGCTTTATTAATTTTGGTATGCTATCAAATTTCCCAATTTAAATAACCTGCTTAAACTTGATTTGTCGTTGTTGATACCTTTCCTTACAATGTTGGATTAGCATGTAATGAGCACAGTGTAAGAAAAATAATATAAATAAAAGGGCATTGTTCTTATTCTTTGACTCATTTTTAATGGAGTTCTTCTTTTAGAATATAAGTATGTCTCTATATTTTATATCCACTTTAAGATTATTTGGGCCGGGCATCAGGACTGCACATAGATGGATGGAGAGAGTGTGGAGACAGTGACCTTTGGAAAAGTATTTTATGATTCTTGAATGTTTTCCATACATTTCATGTATGTAGCTAGTATGATCCTCTGGCTCTCTTTTCTTTTTATGCCCTTCCATTGAAAACATGCGATCTGAATCTTAGGCAGCAAACAAGTCATACCTTCTGAAGTCTGGCTATCAAATAGGAAATCAGGCATTTTAATGAACGCACGTGTTTTTCTATAGTGTTTCATGGACTGACAGGGCTGGAGATGTCTGAAATGATTTGGTTAGACTCATTGCCATCCTCCAGAAATCTTTCCTGTGATATTATTTCTCACAGGGCTTTCCTGTCAAGAATATTCCTGTTTTAAACTAAATAATAATGTATGGAGCTTAGTAGATTTTATTACTGAACAATGAAGTAGTGTGCCCAGTATGTGAAACATTCTAGCTTTCTTCATGCAAATGAGCAGATATGCTTAACAAGTCAGTCTTGAATTTATGTGATGAAAAAAGTCACTCTGTCGGCTGTGCCCTCTTAGCACATGTAGACACAAGCACACACTAGCTTGGACATGTATTAGCATCAGATGTATTGCACTGAGAAAGTAACTTGTTGACCAAAATATGCATATCTGAATTCAAGGGGGTCTCTGTGGTTCTCTCTTCAATTTTAGTCCCTTTTGCCTAAAATCTGATTTTAAGACCTATGTATTTTCTTTTTTTTTTTTTTTTACACGAATATAAGAAACTTACTGGCTGACTAGGTCAACAAGTCAAAAAGAGGCGCTTTTTTTTTCCCTTCTGGTTTCCATACCCTGCTTATTAATTTGGAGTAGTATTATGTGGTTTGCTGTAAAACAAAAAACAAAAAACCACAAGACTCACACGGTGAGTGAAGGGAAAGAGATGAACATTTGCTGAGTATCTGAAATGTGTCAAGCTCTTTCTATAACTTATTTCATTTATTCCTTATAACAAACTGAAGAAGAAATATTATTTTCAATGTATAGATGAAGAAATTGATGCTAAGAGATGTTAAATAACTTGACCAAATTCATGCAGCTCTAAAGGAGCCAGAACTTCCATCTGGGTCTAACTTTAGAATTTATGTTATTTCCACTATACTGTGCTGTCTTCTTTGGATTCTGAAAATTCATATAAGAAGGACCAGTAGGAGAGACTTCATTTGGAGGGTAATATCTCATGATATTTGTTCAAACCTAGTTGGTAAATCCATGCTGCGAATTGGGACTGTTCTTGAATCTTCTGTGGTCCAGGCTGCATTTTACAATTGGAAAAGCATAATCTGGAAAGAGTTTCATGTTGGTAGCTACAAAGGATAGTTGGAAACTTTTGGTTTTCATACAATAAAATCTAAGTGCTCTTGGTAATGACCTTTTCAATTGTGGTATTAATGTTTTAGCCAAAGCTCTATTTGTTGCCAGGAAGAGAAAGCCACTCAAGGGGAGTTTATTGTGAGGTTAAAATGGGCCATCATCTGGCCATCCTAGAAAAAAAATTAATGTATAGTCCCTGGATGGATTAAGAAATAGGCCTAGAAGCAAAATACTTCCCTCTGTCTCCCCTGTCACCTCATAATTTACTGTTTTTGCTTCTCTCTGTACATCTCCAGTCTCTAGTACTCTCTGCCTATTCATCAACGTGCTCATGGTTGAAAATGGCCACTAGAGATCCCAAGTTCTCATGACTATCAGACTGCCATTTGAGGACACTTTTTAGTCTCTTTAATTATGAGAGAAGATCTGATTCGTCATTGCTGTTGGGTATCCCTATGTCAGGTGTCCTCCTGGGAGGTGCAAACATGATTGCTATGTTTACCTATTTAGTAAGGTTTACAAGTTTGGGCATTTCCTGGTGGAGGCATGTCTTTAAAAAGCATGGAGAAATGAATCTTTAGTCACATCTACATCCAGGCACGCTTGTGCTAGTTTTTTTCAATGACTCCTGAACCTCAAACCAGAAATCCAGAAAAAAAAATTTGAAAGAAAATGCTTGGAGTTATCCTGTTGGCCCAAAGATAGTGCAATTTCCCTATGCTAATTTGACTAATTTTTCCAAAATTAAAAAAGTGATAGCATTTTAAAAATGAGAAGAACTTATTCCTGTTCTCAAAAAAAAAAAAACACCCAAAGTCTATTATAATAGACAAATTGAAATGCATCAAAATATAAAACTTTTTTTAATTTCACTCCTAATGGACATATCTGCTGGCAATGAACCACGATGGCAAGAAATAAATGGCAATTTTTCATGCAAGAGCATTACAAATAAATACCTGTAGTGCTTTTTAAATGTCTGGGAAAGTCTCTAGAAATGGACCTTAAATGGTTACACAGTTAACATTCAGATATCAAAGAATTCAGCAAAATAGAAACTGTTTAAATATTAAACATCAAATTTTCCTTCTTTCAAAGGACTAATAACTTAGCAATAAAAAATTGTCTTTGAATCTTGACATCACAAGGTCTCAGTCAGGCAGTAGATTTTTAAATAAAAATTTGCAAGCAGTTCCTATTTAAGCAAAATTAACAGCTGAGCAAAGAGGAATGAATTAGTAGCCTGTCCCAAACTCACCTTGACCAGACAACAGTCCACCTCCTTTGCAGCACAAGCTCCTCCTCTGTGGAGCTGCCTGCAAAGCGAAACTGCCCAGGATCGATGCTGTCAGGGAAATGTGTCTGCACAGAGGCAAGGCGCTAATCAAGTTCTCCTGCAGCTGCTGACCTAGCCCTCAACACTAAATGAAGAAACATACAGTCACGAAAGAGAAGCAGCTGGTGGACAAGGAATCAGAGGAAATGAAAACAAAAAAGGAGGAATCGCTCAACTTGAAAATAATGTGGAACCCCAACAACAAAAATCCCTTTGTCCATAGCAATGAGGAAATATTTCACGAAGATGGTTTCTCACCATGTGGAGCAAGAGATAAAGGGTAAGGTGACTTTTAAGGGTGTTCCCGGGTATCAGTTCCCAAATGGCAGCCCTGTTACTAGACCAAGGAGGGAGGATAGGGCCCAGGCAAACACAGTAGAAGGAGTCATAAACTAGGAGGAATGGAAAGTTAGAGAACAGCAACACAGATATTCTGTACTGTGTTTCTCTGAAAAATGCTGATTTTACTTGGTTCTCGAGAACACTCATAAAGAATCACAATGTCATAGAATCTTGAACCTGACAATAAGCTAAGGCTTTCTAGTTCAACTACCTTATGGATGAAGAAAGGGAGATCCAGGAAGATCCAAGAGCTTCTCCAAGGTCACAAACAAATTAGAGGCAGAGAGCTAGAAAGAACCAAAGTCCATTTCTCCTAGATCTTAAGACAGTGCTTTCGGAGTTCCAGTAAATTTTCCACACTTCTGAAGACTTTTGAGCTACAGGCTTATGTTGGAAGACTTCATTTCAGTAAGTATGTTGGCAATAACAGTCTGGCATAGTTAACAATAAAACTCTTTTTTATAAATAATGTCTTCTATAGGAAATACGATCTTTATTAATTAAGATATGAAGTGCATTTTGGTTTTGCAAATGATGAGGCAGTTGTGTCACTGTTGGGTATCATGGATCCTTTTCTACTTCTTGTCACCAGTGGGGTTAGGCACGCTAGCACAGATTGACATTTGAACTAGTAACTTTCTACAGTGAAAACAAAGAATCCAGAGAATCCAAGTAGCATTGTAGACACTATCATTGTTCCAAAACTCATATTTTATTCCCTTAATTTATTTCATTAAGGCATATAAAAACTATAAGAGTTGTAATGAATCAGAAGAGTGGTTAGGCTGAAGTAACCTTCATATTAAAAACCTCTGCTTTGGAGGTCTTTAGGCAAGTATCATGCTTGCATTACTAAAAGAATGAGTGGATCACTGCAGAAGTAACCACTTTTTTTTTTTTAAACACATGTCAAAGATTTCACTTCATTTGTTAATTAATAAGGGAACCGCTAATATGTTTCAATGGATTCAAATGAAAATTCACAATACCACTTACATGTGGGCAAATAAGGTAGGTTGAAATGAATTTTAAAATGGATGCAAAAATGGGGCACTTGGATGACTCAGTGGGTTAAACATCCAACTCTGGGTTTCGGCTCAGTTCATGATCTCAGGGTTGTGAAACTGAGCTCTATGTTGGGCTCCATGCTCAGTAGGAAGTCTGCTTGAGATTCTCTTTCCCTCTCCCTCTCACTTCCCCTGCTCACCGGCCCCCCCAAGAGAGCATGTACTCTTTCTCTTGCTAAAATAAATAAATCTTTTTTTAAAAAGATGTAAAAAGAGGAAAAGTATACTAATATCCACAGGCAAATAATTGATTTCATTCTACCAGACAGAAGTTGGACTTTTATTCTCAAGAATTACATTTTTATCAGGGTGCCTGGTTGGCTCAGCCAGTTAAACATCCAACTCTTAATTTCAACTCAGGTAATGATCTCAGTCAGGGTCATGAGATCGAGCCCCAGGTTGGGCTCTGTGCTGAGTGAGAAGCCTACTTTAGATCCTCTCTCCACCTTCCTCTGTCCCCCCCCCCCACTCTCTCTCTCCCTAAAAAAAAACAAACAAAATAGAATTATATTTTTATCAATTTTCTGTAAACTACAGAATTATAAAGTGGGTGAAAGACAATGAAAAGTAGAGATGACAGAATTAAAGAATCTAAAGGATATGCTAGACATACATGCCTTGTTTTCAACTGAAAATACCCGGTAATCTTTGGGTCTACTAGAATTCATCCACAATTTTCCATTCAATTCACATTTTACAGATTAAGAAACTGAACATAGAAAGATAATAGCCTAACCTGGATCCCTGAATGACAGAGTATGAATGTGAACAAAGATCAGATTCCAGGGAAGCTTCTCTTAACCTATAGAGCAGTAGTTCTTTCGGGGTGGTGAGTATATGTCTCTGGATATTTAGCAATGCCTGAAGACATTTTTGGCAGTCACAATTTGAGAGTATTTCTGACTTTTGAAGGGTAGAACCTGGGTATGCTGCTGAACATTGTATAATGCAAAGGACAGCTCCCACAACAAAGAAACCACCTCTTTTTGAAAAGTTTCTACTCTTAAAAGATGATATCTCCTTTGGACAATTACAGGATATAAACAACTCAGAATCCACATGCCCAGGCCACTATAAAAAACAAAAAGCACACTTTTCAGAAACACATCTACTTAAGAATCTTCTAACTACACTAGCATGTAAATCATTAAAGAATTGAAAGGGCTAAAAGCAACTGGTAAAATACAGTGAGAACTTGTGATAACTGGCACAGTCCATTGATTAATATCACAGTAGTATTTATTCAACTTTCCCACTGGCACTGTTTAAGAGATAGGAGGTCATGCCAAGGAAAGTATTCAATTGGCAACATTATTAAGAAACTTATTTGCATTTGGAAATAAAAGTAAATTAGTAGTATATATTTCAGCATCAGATACAGAATAAGTTAGATTCTGACACGTATTTAACCAATTTTCTTTTCATATCTACCGTGTGCTAGATGTAATGCTAGGTGCTAGGGACGTAAGAAGGTAGAAGCTTATGAGTTAGTGGAGAAGATGAACATGAACATAACAGAGTATACTGCAGCACAATCAGTAAGCTAGCTTAAGACTGCAAAGAGGAGGGAGGAAAGACAACTCAGAAAACTCAAGCTGATGCTGGAGGGATGGACTAGGAGAACAAGAAAGAGGGAATGGAAAGTCTGGGCGGATGGAATTGCACTGTTCGGAGGCATAAACATGACAGAGACTGGTGTATTCTGAGAGTATACACGGAGGGCTGGTAAGGGCAAGGTGCTTCATGTAAGATGAAATGAAAACAGACAGGCAGTGGGGGGCCTGACCAGGCCGTCTTCCCTCTGAGTCATTTCCACTGTTTCGGCTTTAAGGAATAAATCTGCTATGAATATAGCACAAGTCTTTTGTGAACATATATTTTTTTAATTTCTCTTGGATAAATACTCAGGAGTAAAACTGGTATACATAGAGTAGACATATATTTTTTATGAGAAATACCATACAATTTTTCGGAGTAATTGTATTTTACAGTTCTCTACTCTCACCAGCAGCAATGAGAATTCCTGGTACTCCGCATCCTTGCCAATACTGGACGTTGTCAATCTTTTAAGCTTGTTTTAGGGACATTGTGGTATATCAGTGATTTTACTTGGCATTTGATGATTAATGATGTTAAGCATATTTTATTTTATTTATTTTTTAGATTTTTTGTATCCACTTATTTGTCTCAGAGAGAGAGAGAGAGAGAGAGGGCGAGAGCTAGAGAGAGCACAAGCAGGCTGCAGAGGTCCGGCTCCTGCTGAGCAAGGAGCCAGACCTGGGACCCGGTGCACAGGGCTCGATCCCATGACCCTGAGATCATGACCCAGGCCACCCAGGTGTCCCTATATTGAACATAGTTTCATACTTTCGGCTACTTACAAGTCTTCCTTTGTGACACGTCCAAGTCTTTTGCCGATTCTTTAAGTGTGTTGTCTTTTCATTATTATGCTGTAGAAATGCTTGATGTGTTCTGGATGTAAGTCTTTAGCCACATACATGTGTTGTGAAATTTTTTTCCCCACTCTGCAAACTATTTATTTTAAGTGTTTTTTGATAAGCAGAGGTTTTTTTACTTTGATAAATTCCAATTTATTGATATTTCCCTTTTATAATGAGTGCTTCCTCTGGGTAGTCTAAGAAATCTTTGTCTACTCATCACTGCAAAGATTTTCCCTTATATATTTAAGCCTATGATGCATCTTGAATTAATGTTTTGTATATGATGTGAGACAAGGGTCCAGTTTCATGTTTTGGCATATATAGGTATCTAATTTTCACTGAGCAGAACGATCCCTCTAATCCCATCAAATTTCTTTCGCTCCTTTGTTGAAAATCATTTAACCCTATAATTGTGGGCCTACTTCTGAACTTTTCTCTTGTGTTCTGCTGATTTACCTAACCTTTTCTCAATATTAGTTCATTTTGATTATTATAGCTTTAAAATAAGTCTTGAAATAAAAACTCAGTAGATTAAGTCTTCCAACTTTGTTCTTTCTCTCTCCCCACAACCCCGCCAAAGTTGCTTTGGCTATTTTAGGTCCTTTTGTTTTCCATATATTTTTCAATTAATTAATTAATTAATCAACTAATTGATTAGAAAAAGAGAGAGAGCACACATGAGTGGGAGGAACAGAGGGAGAGAGAGAGAATCTTAAGCAGGTTCCATGCCCCACATGGAGCCCAATGTGGGGCTCAATCTCATGACCCTGAGATCATGACCTGAGTCAAAATCAAGGCACCCCCATATATATTTTAAAGATTTTACTTATTTATTTTAGAGAGAGAGAGAGAAAGAGTGTGGGGGTAGGGACAGAGGGAGAGGAAGAGAAAGAGTCTCAATCAGACTCCACATGGAGCATGGAGCCTGATGCAGAGCTCAATCCCATAACCCTATGATCATGACCTGAGTTGAAACCAAGAGTCGAATGCTTAACTGACTGAGCTACCCAGGTATATCATCCATATATATTTTAGAATTAGCATGTCAATTTCTACAAAAAAGCCCTTTGGGATTTTGAATTGAATTGAATCTATAGGTCACTGTGGGGAGAAGTAACATCTTGACAATCCTGAATGTACCAATCCCTGAACATGTTTATTTCTATTTACCTAGGTCTTTTTTTTTCCCAATTTTTTCGGGAGTATTGTATATTTTTTTCAGCACAGAAATCTTATACTTCCTTTATTAAATTATCTCTAAGTGTTACAATATTTTCGGATGCTGTTAAAAATTTTATTTTCCAATCCTATTTGATTAAAAAATGAAAAAATCCTTATTGTTTTCTCAATGTGGAAAAAAATAAAGGTATAGAGAAGAAAGTATCAGTTACCATACGACCACCCAAAGATAATTATTATTAGCATCTTGGTGCATATTCAGTAACCTTATTTTTGTGATTAGCATCTTGGTGCATACATCAATAATCTTATAATACCTACCCATGCATATTTTAATAATTAAATAGTGAGTGTATTTTTTAGAGATAAAAATCAAATCAGACCAACACCAGTATAATCCAAGAGGAATTATGAAAGGTGGCCCTAGACCTACATTAGGTTGTCTTTTAAAAAATTTTAAAAATTTAAAAAGGGAATTACATTCCCTTTGAAAGATTCGATGTCATTGAAAGGAGGTAATCTGGGAAAGCTTGGAGGTTCTATGCAATTGGGAAAAGTGCAAAGATACTTGGAAATGAAGCCAAATTTTTTCAGCCTTTTTCCCACTGGAAATCAGACCCAAGGTCTTATGAAAACAGACTTTCTTTTCAAGCATCAGGAGGAAATACTGCAAAAAAAGGCGCCCATGGCACTTGGAAACTTCTGGATTCACCAATACCAGAACAGTCAGAAATTGCATCGACTCTGCCTTAAGATCTGTGCTTTCTTATCCCTCAGCACACTCTTTTTAATTATTTAAGATCAGATATTGTCCAAGGGTTCAAGGCAAAGAGAGAATGGAAAACTTAACAATATACAAATCTTAAGAATTTTTATATCTATTCATTGTTTGGAAATCCAGAACACATTTTTCCCAAAGAAACAACGTGTAAATGATAATCAATTCAGACACCACCCTCAAAAAAAAAGGCAAACAAACCCATTCTTAACTCATAATGGCTTTTAACCCTCTGATCTGAGCCTATTTCTAAACTCTTTTAAGGTAGCACTATCCCCACACCTTCATTCAAGCTATGAATCTCCTAAATCCCTATAAGGAGAGAGACACAGGATGGGGCTGGTGGACAACGGTGAGGAAGTTTTAGCAAGAGCAGGAGATCAGAGTTATGCAAGGAGTCCTGTACCAACAATGACTCTGAGGCCCCTGGATATATAAGCTGCAGAAGTCAGGTGGGCTCTAGCAGCAGGAGAACTGGGTAGTAGGAGAAGTTTATCTGTATTAATCATCCCCAAAGTAATTCTACTGAGGCTGAAATTCAGGAGGTCCAATCTCAGGTTGTCATGTTGTCCCAGAAAAATATCCCAGTGATGAAGAAAATCCCCAAATAATTTAAATATTGCCTCTCTCAAACACGGTGCTGTCAATACACAGTATAGAGAACTATTTTGTTTAATCTTTCGCTTTCCTGTTGGCTTCATCCTATAGCTTTTCTAGAGTTATCTTTTCCAAGTAAGGAAAAACTATTTTCCTAGCCATATTGCATAAAACTTTTTCTTCTCCAACCCCCTTTCTTCCAAAGACGCATCCTGGCAATGGTAGAATATTCTCTGAATAGAGAGGGGCAAAGAAAATGCTGTAAAGGCCTCCACATGATAGCCTAAATTGCATCTCCTGAACAGAAGTTTCCTACGTTAAGAAGATCCTGTGTCACTGGAAAGATTTCTGGAAAGTCCTAGAGTCTAGGAAAAGATAAGACACATTTATAACAATGGGTTTTTATTCTTACATGTAAAGAAAATAGATACATAAGAAGGTACTCTAAAAGCAAGTCATTTTCAGGAATTTTCATCCTATTCCCTTTGAGCCTCCGTTGTTTAACCACCCACTACACTGGCTCAGCCTTGTTCTCAAGGAGCGTCTAGGTCTGGAATTCCTGAGGCTCATGCAGACACAGGTCAGGGGAGAGCCGCTTTGGCAGTGCAAAACAGGGAAGCTGGCACACTGGCCGTCCACGCTGTGTTGATCTTTGGTCTGATACTTGTTTTTAGTTTCACTTTCTTTTAATTATGGTCTTTCTATATCTGACCTGAACAGCACTATTCTTCTGGTTTGTTAGTTAATTTTAATAATAACAGCATATTACCATTAGAGTGGCTTCTTAGGTCACAGTGTATTGCAGAGAGCAGATTGTTAATTAAACGGTAATGTTTTCTGAATTTTGAAGTAATTCCTAAAGTTAATAGTTATTAGTTACCTTGAAAAT
Source organism: Nasua narica (assembly GCA_028533885.1). Lineage (NCBI taxonomy): Eukaryota > Metazoa > Chordata > Mammalia > Carnivora > Procyonidae > Nasua > Nasua narica. The sequence goes on along the minus strand of CM052809.1, from coordinate 54,565,358 downwards.
GTAAAAAAAAAAAAAAATCAGCATATAATTAGTAAGCTGCCCTCCAAGAAGCAGATCACATCACACACACTCTGTCCAAAAGGAACAGCTTTGCTGACGAGGCACTGACACAGTTAAGAGAAACCATGAATCACGAGGGGCCAGGAAAATGGTGCTGCCCAGCTCACATTCAGAGGCAGCATAATTTATGAAGCACTGAGGACAGTGGGAGGTAGGCTGTCAGAAATGCTAAGTTCTCTGCGGAATTATTACATTCCCTTTGAAAGATTCGATGTCATTGAAAGGAGGTAATCTGGGGAAGCTTGGAGGTTCTATGCAATTGGGAAAAGTGCAAAGATACTTGGAAATGAAGCCAAATTTTTTCAGCCTTTTTCCCACTGGAAATCAGACCCAAGGTCTTATGAAAACAGACTTTCTTTTCAAGCATCAGGAGGAAATACTGCAAAAAAAGGCGCCCATGGCACTTGGAAACTTCTGGATTCACCAATACCAGAACAGTCAGAAATTGCATCGACTCTGCCTTAAGATCTGTGCTTTCTTATCCCTCAGCACACTCTTTTTAATTATTTAAGATCAGATATTGTCCAAGGGTTCAAGGCAAAGAGAGAATGGAAAACTTAACAATATACAACAATGTTGATGACTTGAACACACTAATTACAAGTTATTACATTTACTATTTCTTTTGATAAGTAACAATTTCTAATATCACTTCACTGCTTAAGACAGCGTTAAGTGCTTTTTGTGGGTTATTTTATTTTATTCTGCCATAAAAATAAGCACCACTTTCAATTAAGAAATGGAGAAACTGAGGCTGAGAGAAGCCAACCAACTTGCCCAAGATGACACAATTTATCAGTGGTGGAGCCTATATTTTAGTCATTTCCTTTAGCTTTTATAAAGGTATCAAGTTTTAATCTAATAGGAAGATTAAAATGACTAAATCTACTTGACATTTTGGAATGGAGTATGATTCACCTTGAAGAAGAGCACTCTGGATTTTGGCATAACAGACTGGCTATTTCTTTTTGTCAAATCATTTTTATACAACTCCTGTCTGGTCCATAATGGCTCTGTGGCATGTAGTCTCTGAAAATAGATGAAATCACTCCAGTGTTAACACTTCAATGGAATGTTCCCTCAATAAGACAAAGTTTATTCAACTTTGAAAAGTGGTATTTGCAAACTATTCCAAAAGCCCCTCACTACATTCAGACCCTTTTTCCTCCCTACCTGTTCATATACTTAGCTTATCCATTAGGAAGGACTTGGATCATAAAGAGACTTCTTTTAAAGGGCTGTATTATTTTCTGTCAAGCAGCCATTTATTTCCTTGGAGGTCCATTGTACCTACTATCCATTTCCATGGGAGTAGGTAGTCCTATTTCTGAGGTATTTATATGAAATTTTATAACAGTTTCTATGGCGACAGAGGATGAGAAAATTACCTCAAGCCATTTAAAATGATAATTCACCAAAATAAGTGCATACAATTTAGTTTGCTACCTGGCTATTGAAAGGTCTAGGATAACTTGGTTGGCAGTTTGAAGAAACCTTTTATTCCTCACTTCTTTGCATCAGGTAAGCTACCTGGTCAGAAAATTGATTTCCAGAAACTTGAATGGCCACAGAGCAATTTTAGCAACAGTTTCAGCTGAACCTTTGTGGTGAATAATGCCATTTCATAGGTGCAGAGCGATTGGACTTCAAAATGAACTATCCAGTCCACAGGCAAGCTTAGTACAGCAAGCAGGCCTGCATTCCAGGCTAGGAGTTAAGTTTTTCTCTCCTCAATCAAATATCAGAAATAAGTCCTTTCCATGGGGCACCTGAGTGGCTCAGTCAGTTAGGCGCTACTTATTGGTGAGGTCATGAACCCAGTGTGCTGGGATTAAGCCCCAGATCAGTCTCTCTGCTCAGCTGGGAGCCTGCCTCTCCTTCTCCCTCTCCCTCTGGCTACCACTCCCCCGTTTGTGCCTGCTCTCTTTCTCTCCATCAAATAAATAAAATATTTTAAAAATAAGCCTTTCCCATTTATCCATGATATCAGAATAAATAGAAGTCCTTCACAAGGGAAGCCTTTTGGTTCGGTTCAGTTCAACAGATGGTTATGGGGGTGTAGTGTGGGATCATGGAGAGAGAGCAGGCTGGGGGCCCACCAAAACTGGATTCAAATCCTAGCTTTAGTTGTAGAGCCCTGAGAGAATTATGTAGTTACTTCAAGGTTCTTACTTCACCCGGAAATTAAAGACAATAATGCTTCCATTGGCAGGGTGTTTTAAGGATTAGAAATAATATCTAATCTGGGACCCTATGTTCGTATCTTGGGGAAGAAAAAGACACTAGAAGCAGTTAGAAATAAATCACATCCTTTACTTGGGTTTCTCAGAGCACAACAAAGGAGGTGTTATTTGTAATCTACTCCAGTATTCCCTAAATTAACCTCTCCCTCATTCTTCTCCCCAAAGTCCTCCCTTCATAGGGCTATCCTTCCTTTCTCTCCCCCTTCCTCCTACCTCATTAGTTCTGTTTCTCTGGCTCCAGTCTCTCAGTTCTATATCACAAATGTCCAAGAATCTGGCAGCAAACTCTGATTCCTCCTAGAGTGCAGATAATAAAAGCTATAGAACAAAAGCCAAAATTCTTTTTAGATGGAAGGAGGGGTATAGCAAGGGTTATGAACACATACTGTAAGGAGATTTGCTCTGTCTCTCTCTCTCTCTCTATGTCATATATAACATTCACTCAGTGCCTGGAACCTAGTAGTTGCTCAATTAAAATTCTAGATTAGTGAACATCTACAATGTGCCAGATACTTATCTCATGACCTTGGGGGTTCAAGCCTAGTTACAAGTAAGATCAGATCCCTGCTTCAAGGAGTTTACAGTGAAGAAGTTATTCTTGAGTTTAGGTATCTGTTTTAAGCATCTACATTATCATAAAATAATGAGCATGTGTATATTCAGTTATTTTCATCAAATATCTTAGGTATAATAAAACACTGACATAGTATAAATTACAAATTAACATATTAGTTGTATTCCAGGAAACTAATTTCAAATGACCAGGCAACTTCTTAAAAAACAAATAGAGGGGCGCCTGGGTGGTTCAGTGGGTTAAAGCCTCTGCCTTTGGCTCGGGTCATGATCTCAGGGTCCTGGGATCGAGCCCCACATCGGGCTTTCTGCTCAGCGGGGAGCCTGCTTCCCCCTCTCTCTCTGCCTGCCTATCTGCCTACTTGTGATCTCTCTCTCTCTGTCAAATAAATAAATAAAAATCTTTAAAAAAAAACAAATAGACAAACAAAACACCCCCAAAACAACCCACTGAAAGCAAGTTATTTAATATATGCATTTATTGGTTTTATATTTAGCAACGAATGTTATTTGTGGGTTGTATGATAATTAAAGTCCTATCAATGTACATTAATTGTATCATTGCTTTTTTATCAATTATTTCATCTATTCTTGGATTAGAATGAAAAACACTGAGATTTTATTCATTAATTCCTTGCTTCTTTCCTCTTTTATAACTGCTACCCTATTCTAGCCCTAAATGGATTGTAGGATCTGAAATGTGAAATCTGAAATTATTAGCTGTATTTTGTGGTAAATTATTTAACCTAATCTGTTAAATGGGGTTAAATTTCATAGTATCTCATGACATTTTTGTAAACATTAAATGAAATAATGTATCTTTGGTACCTAATGTAAGCCTGGCACACTATGCCAACACTTAACAAATGGTTGTTATTATTATTGCCATTATTATCATTATTATTTATTATTGCTGTCATACTAATTTATCATAGGATCTGGTCTCTCTGAGATGCAAACAGGAAAAGCATTATTTTAAAATTTCATTGCCTTCAAACATGTCTGTCTTATCTCCCCTTCCTGCCCTTGGATGATACCTCAGGCAGATTTTGTGTACTTTCTTGTTACTTTAGGATATTAGGCAATAGTCTCATTTTCAGAAAAGCCCAATCTAAATCAAAACTTCCATTTCCCATCCAGTTTAAAGCTTCTCCCCTCTCTCCAGCTCAGGACTAGCCAGAGAATCCTCAGATCAGTGGTGGGAGCACAATAGAGTCTGGTCCTTGGCCCCCTTGCTCTACTTTCTCTGTTACCTGCTTCTGGCTCCTTCAGGACATGTATGGAGGAGACAGGTTAAGGGGATGGAGAGGAAAAGAGGAGATGGTAGCTTCTGCTCCTGGTACTCCTTTCTTGGTTCTCTTTTGAGGTACTCTCTCAAATGGCCTCAGTCCTAGCAACTATCCAATGCTGGCCTTTTCTTTCATGGAGTATTTTTGTGGGTCCTTCTACAACTGTCACCCCTCTACCTCCCAGATGTCAAGAATGTCTAACACCATTCTGTTCTCCCAAAAGAGTGATATTCTGGCTGAGCATGCAGCCTTGGAACTCAGCTACCTTCCATGCTGTATATTTGGCTTGTGGGAAATTCACCCCGCTTTTCCGGTCAAATTACACAAGGACGGGCTCTCCCATTGCTATTCTCACTGTCCCTGTCCACCTCCAGGTAGAGTCAGGCAGCAGCCTCTCTGGTCCCCAAACTCCAGAGAACATGTGACTTGAGAAGAGAGAAAAACTATTGCACTTTCAAATTTTGCAAATTTTTACTTCCCAGACTCTTCACTAACTTCTCTTATATAAGATGAGGTCTTGATAGATTGGACAGTCAAAGAACCAGTTAGCAAATCATGCATGGAGGTGTTTAGCAACTTTCTTTAGAATGTGTGGACTCCTATTGCCTATTGTCCTCAGCTGTGGTGCTTTGGCGGAAACCCTGAGACAACAGGAAAAGTCCCATCTAGCATCCTGTTACATTTTTATTATGCTTGAACTTTTACAACAGTCTCTTAATAGGTTTTCCTGCTGCCTATTGCCTGTTATTTCATTCTATCCCATACCTAACTGACAGATTAATCTTTCTCAAAAAACACTGATTTCTGTCCTATTTTTCTTCTCAGTCCATCATTGTAGCTGGCACAGGTTGGCTATCTTCCCATCAGTCCTTTCAAAAATAAAAGAAAAAGTTTAGGGTCTCCAAACTGAGTGTAGTCTCAGATGATTAATCCAGATACTAGAGTAGCAAAATTTCTGGGAGTCCCAAAAGCTCCTGTGACACTGGTTTGCTTGTAACTACTTATTATGTCAAATAAGCTCCCAGGCTACAAACATAAATTCCACTAATCAGTGAGGTATTTACAGAAGTTTGGAACTCAGAGAACATCCAACTCAACTTTCCTGACAAAATGGTGACTCAGAGAGGTTCTCAGAGTCATCAGGTCATCGGAGGGACTAGAATCAGTTCCAGGTCTCCTGATTTCTAGAGTTGGACTAATTCTGCCATACTAGGTGACACCGTGCCACTTTGTTTAATTTCTTTGTAAAGCTCTGTCCAATTACTCCCTGTATTGCAGAAGGTAGCCCCCAATACTGGAAAGGGAATGTTCTTTCTAAAATTGGTATTCAAGTTTTCTCTAATAGCATGAAGGAAGAAGACAATAATTACTGTTAAAAATAACTAAAATGTGGGTGTCCGGGTGGTTCAGTCAGTTGAGCGTCTGACTCTTGATTTCAGCTTGGGTCATGAACTCAGGGTTGTGGGATCGAGCCCTGCATCAGACTCCGCATTGGGCGTTAAGCCTGCTTAAGACCCCCTCTCCCCCTCTCCTTCTGCCCTTCCCTCTCTTTGTCACTCAAATGAAATAAAAATAAAAAATAAAAACAAAAATGGACTGCAGACACAGAATTTGTCACAAAAGATGCTGAATGGATCTTTTTCGTAATGAAAGGGAAGGCCGAGGACATATCCTGGATGAGAAAGGCTGAGCCAAACAAGCCAAATTGCTTTAAATAATAAAGTAACAGGAATTTTCCATTTCCAGTGAGGATTGGGAGGGAAGTATTTTGGCAGGCCCAGGACTTGAAGAAGAGAGAAGAAGGGGAAAAAATGTCCCCAGAGATGGGGAGAATGGGCAGACCGGAAGAGCGGAAGAGAAAATGGCTAAAAAGAAACTCTATGGTCAAAAACTTGAGAAGCAAAGAAGTCTAATATTCAAATTTAAGTGTTTTTCTACACTGTAGTGTGATCACCCATGGCTATCCACAAATCTTCTGTAAAGGTCTGTTATACACGCGGTGGGTATTAGAGCTGCCTTAAGAAACGAAAGATGAGGCCATTTGCCTATGCCTGGGCAGAGAAAAGTGGGGAGAATTCAAAAATCATGGGAGGTCCTAACTGCTACATTGCTGGCCTGACCAGAATAATAACTCCCCAAAGATGTCTGTGTCCTAACCCTAGGAACCTGTGACTATTTTACTCAAAGGAGAATTAAAGTGGTTGCTAATTAACATATAGGGAGATTCTCCTGGATTAGTCAGACAGGCCAAATATAATTACAAGGGTCCCTAAAAGTTGGAGAAAGAGGCAGCGAGGGTCAAGTGATGCAACGTGAGAAGGACTCCATCTACCACTGCTACTTTTGAAGACAGAGGAAGGGGTTATAAGCTAAGGAATGTGAGTCGCCTCTAGAAGCTGGAGAAGTCGAGTAAATGGACCCTCCCCTCAAGCCTCTAGAGAAGAATGTAGCCCAGCTGACACCTTGATTTTAGCCCCTTGAGACTTACATTAGACTTTTAACCTACAGAACTGTCAGATAATAAATATCTATTTTTTTAGGCCACTAAATTTGTGGTAATGTTTTACAGCAGCAATAGAAAACTAATTATGGTTGCCTAATTTGGATCTGATAAGAATCTTAATAGTTATATTTAACCCAAATGTTTCGAAGTCTTTCAGCTTTCTGGGTTCAACCTTGTGAAAGTACAGAACTGGCCCCAATATTTTCAAAGATTTTCAAAGTGCTAAGTGGTTGTGGTTCTACTTGTGGTTGTCCCAGGCTGCTTCTATACAATCAAAGCTTTTGATTATCTCCTGAACTATTTCCACTTGATTTACACTGGCATTCAAGTCCCTATATAGGTTTGCTCCAACCTGCCCTCCCCACTTCATCTGCCACTATTTCCCTTCACAAATGCTACATTCCCACCGAATGCAACCAGGCTCCTCATGGCGCCACAAACATGCTCTTCTTTACTTTTGCTGGTGCTCTCTTGTCACCCAGAAAGTTCTAACTCCTCTTGCCGGCACCCCAGTCCTGATAATGATCTTCTTGTTCATTCAAACATTGCCAAATTCCCAAAGCCTCCCAGGTCAGCGCGCCACAGAACTTCCCCAGCATTACATGATTCCTCTCTTATGACCATCTGTGATAGTTTACTCGCAGATTGGTCATTGGAATCTCTTTATCATTGTGCTGACTGGAGGCTCCTTAAGAGCACTGATGTATATTGCTTATCCACATCTTCCACAGGGCTGAGCACCGTGCTTTCCAGATCGAGATGCTCAATACCTGTTTGCTGAATGGGGTCATGAGGTTTCTGGTCTAAACAGCTTGTTTAAAGTGGAACCTATTATGGTTCACACTGCCAACAACACATACAAACATATCTTTCTTTTCTTTTTTTTCTAGTTCAAAAAGGAACAAGCATAGAAGGCGAATATGTATCTCGGTGTGCCTGGGATAGCCCCAGGTTACATCTGTTGTCCTCATATGGTTATTAACAGTGCCCCTTTCACTCCAAAAGAGTCCCTGTATGGATGATACATTGGATGCTTATCTGACTGTTGGAGAACATTAGGCTATAGGCCTCTGGCTTTCATCCTTTCCTGAACATGATAACCGGAAAGTAGTTGCTTCTACTAGGTGTCCTCTTCACTCAGCATACCTCTCCTTTCTGTTTTTTTCCTTCCGTGACAGCCATTAATGCTTCCCTCAGCCCCATCCCTGCTTCTTACTCTTGGTTTGGTCTAGGTAAGTGTCTACAGCAGCAGGATTTGAAGAAGAAGAAGAAAGAGGAAGGCAGGATAAATTTCCAAGTTAACTGCACCCTTGTCATTAGAATCATTCATTTGTTTCCAGCCCTATCATCTTGATCTCATCTTGGTGATTCCAGGCACCATCCCCATCCTGTATATTTCTGTTCCTTATCCTTTACTGTCTGACCCCGCTTTATGTCCCAACATCCATGACTGATTTTAGCTCCAGACTGATATCACAGGAATGATCACCAGGACCTATTTTATATTCAGGGTAACCCTCAATCTCATAGCAGCTGAGATGTCCCTTGTATCTCAGATTGTAACTCAACATATTTTCCTATAGCAGCAGCAATGTCCAAAATGTGTTTTGGGGAACTCTAGTTTGGGGTGTTAATATCTGTTACTCAGTGAAAGGGTTTCAAAGTCAGAGAAGGTTGATGAATTCTCAATGGAACAATTTTAAGCAGTTTTCTTTCCTGCAGAACTTCTTAAAGCCTTTAATATGCAAATGTACTTTATGAATCTCTGAGTGGGATATATGATATGCTGTGTTTCCCAAACTTATTTGGCCTTAGAACTTTTTTCCTTGAAACTTTCTTAAGGGAATATTGTTCTGTGAAATATATTTTGTCTTAAAGGAACATACTTAACTTGTGGGTTAGGACAGGTTCTTGTGAAGTGACACAGGGGTCTGTGGAACACAGGCATTGTTGTCCTAGTGGGACAATGCATCCTAAGTTCTACAACTGCATTTTTGGAAGACAGCCAGTTATGAAGTGGACAACAATACATAAGAGCCTTCCAGCTATGAACTGTATGACTGTCTGGAAAACAGAGGCAGATGACCACGTAGACAGCATCTGGGATCATAGGTCAGAAGAGCTGGCATCTGGTTTCAACTTTACCACTGTTGGCTAGGTATTTCTGGGCAACATTTAACATTATGCCCTCAGTCTCTTCACCTATAAAATGGAGTGATTACTGATGGTGTTAAAATAAAAGTAAAAAATACCTGTTAACATATCTCACAGGAATTTTAGGAGGACCTAATGATATGATGGCACAAAAACATTTTGAAAACATTAGGCATTTCTTAGTAAGTATAAACTAAAACCATACTAGTGCTTAAGTAACTTGGTTTTACAATAGGGGCAAGTACACAAACCCAGAGATAACCTTCAAACCTTTTTTTTATCTCCCCTGAACACTACAAACCAAATTATTCTCCCCAACACTGGTAATAACAAATAATTCATAGATTTTAATTTCACTTTTTTTTTCCCTTTCTAGATCTCTCTGGTGAAAGGAAGTGCAGTGGCCAAGATAAAAATGAAATCAAGGAAGAGAAGTAGAAGTCCTCCATTTAATAAACTGCATAGTCAAGATAAGATAGGTCATTGTCACATTTGAGTTTCAAGCGAGGTCTGACTGGTTTGGAAACAATGCAACTGGGGCAAAGTCCACCCTCAGATTTTCAGGCAACTTTGGATCCAAAGTTATTAGTTATCACTTAACATTCCCATGGGTCAAAACTATGAGAATATGTCTGTTGACAAAGCCTAAAATGTCATGACACCATGAACGTACCATTTGTGACACCATGAACGTACCATTTAACAAAAAAGCAGGAAATATTTGCTACCACACTTCTTCCTTGTTTCCCTCAAGTGGCACGGCGGAACTTGTCACTAGGTCACAGGCAACGGTAACACAGGTCTGTTTCTTGGGCCTCTCAGCTTCAGGACTTGGAGTCATCTATTAAATTATCTCACAGCATTCTGGGTATTCTTGGGCAATATTCACACTTCCCAGTGCAGAAACTGACTTAGAGGAGCGGAACTCTGAGTAACCTTTTCATATATAATTTATCTAGAAGATTCTGGTATGGTAAACCCGGGTTAGCAACTAAATTTAATTCCTTGTTGTATTTATTTGAAATGGAACCTGTAGCAAAAATGAATGTGCTGTGCTGACAGATGCACTCTTAAAGTAATCTCCATTGTTTATTACTTTTAGATAGAAATCATGGATGAGTGCGGGAAGGTGAATTATAAAGGCAAAATATGCATGAGAAAGGGCACTTCCTTATCATCGTCATATATGCATTTATGTTTAGCGGCTACTTGAGGAAGGGGAATCTTTCTGTAGATAACACAAATTAGCAGCTAATTTAGAGACATTTTCTTTAAAAATTATCTGATTGCTTTCTTTTATCAGAAACTGTACGCTGAACACTCCTTTTCCCTTTTTCTTTACTTTTATCATTTGATGTGAAGAAAGTAATATTTTATGAGCAAGGATGGCTTACATAGAACTCTTTCCTAATTGTTTTGATATATATTACTATATTTGCTGTCTTTCTTCTTAAACAAAGCATCTCAAAGAATATTATACAGATTCATCATTAATCTGAATACATGGGGAGCCACCTGTATGCCATTTGGTGGGTATAAGTACCCTTCACTGAACCCACAGTGATTCAACGTTAAAGAACGCTCACAGAACCCAAGCACCCTTCATTTCTCTGTTTTACGTTCCACCTTGGCCATTTAGCACATGACACCAGTTTTAGGCATTAGATTGAGTTTCTCAACAGTGAATTAATTAGCACACATTTCATGTTGTGGTTAAGGAGGGAGAGCAAATGTAAGATGGAAACAGGATTGAGAAGAACTGAGGGCAACAGGTTATTCTATCTTTCAAAGATAAAGTTCTGTGGAAGGAAGCTTCTTGGTTCTCATTAGGAATACAAGGCTCTATACATGCTTGGAAGAAGGGGGGGGGGCAAAAGGAATTTCAATTACTTTTTCATGAAATCTGACCCAGAGTTGAACAAAGAAAATTCTAAAGCTTTTGCATATGCCATTTTTTGGGGGGTGGGGGAATGAACATCAGTGTTTTCCCCCCTTCTCTGGTATTGCTTCAACAAAAAGAATTATTGAAATGGAACTTGTTCAGGGTTTTTATAAATCAAAATGTCAACAAATACAAGCACTAGTCTAGTTACAACAAGAGACCATGGTTTACAGAATAAAACTAACCCTGTTTCTTTTTTTTTTTTAAGCTGTACAAAGAACACATTGTTTATTCTTGTGTAAAAACGTCATGTAAAGAAGCTCTCTGTCAGGTAGTCTATTCTTATTTAGTAGTTTCATAACTCAATTATCATGTTCCCCTCTGCCTAATAATTAGCATATGCATAGTAACAAGGCTTGAAAACCTGTTCTTTTCCCCCACTGTGTGTCAGTTAAATTTCCAAGGTGTTTGGAGAACGGTTGTGCCTGTGTAGGTGAGTCGTCTTTCCCTGCTGCTCTGGCAGCTTGCCCTTGTGTAGTGTTGAGGGTCAGCTTTTGGAGAAAGTCCCAGCCAGAGGCCTGAGCAGGGACTTCCTGCCATCTGGAACAGTCTGGAGCACAATGAAAGATGTCAGCAAGAAGTACTCAAATGACTCCCCTCCAGTTCCCCGGGGATGAGCAGTATTTCCCCCAGTTCCATGATTGGAGAAATTTAACCGTCACTACCAGTAATTTGATGCGTAATTTTTGAGCTCTGTATTTGGTTGCCTTCCATGCTCTGGTTTTTGTGGCTGCTTATCACCTTTTGAGCATTTTTTTTCTACGTTTGAGGAATTCCCCATAGCATGAGTCCTGCCTCCCCATAACATAAGCCCTAATGCATTTTCCCAGCTTCTTTTATAACAAGGTCGCACAATTATGACCTAGGCACAGGCTAGTCACCTTGCTTATAAGAGAAATTGTTTCGGAAGAGAACAGTGAGAGGAAGTATACCTTATGGAATACATTTTCTGGCAAAAGTGGCAGTGGAGGCTTCTGGCTTTGGAGAGAGGACAGTGATAGAGGTTCTGGCACCTAGGGTCCAGTAGTAACAGTGAACACTGAGATGATGGGGTTAGGGCCACAGAGGTCTTATATGGCAATTGTGATAGATGTAGTGCCTAAGACCAAGATCTTTTTTGCAACAAATTAAAAAAAAATTTTAAAGGCATCTAATATAATTATTCATTAGACATATACATTCTGAAATCAAAGCATTTAACTTCATTTGTCGGATTTTTTTAAAGTTATGACAACTTTTAGGAATGACAAATTTTAAGTGCATTATTTTCCATAGGCAAGTAATATAGCTTGTGATAAATAAACTCAAAGACCAAGGTGTTTCTGGGAAACTGGTGAGGTACAGTCACTCTTCACATGTTTTGGGGGCATATTTAGGTTTATATTTAGTTTGGATATTGTCATTTATCCATATCAGAGCTGCTTTCTCCTTCCTTTCTACCAGTTTCTCACATCTCTATTATTGTACTCGTCTGATTTTACCTAGGGTTGGATGGACAGAGGTTCTGGGGTATACATCTAGGCAGGAATGCAGAATCCCATTAGTTGGGGGTAGGTAGAAGAGTTACAATGGGTTACAAAGAGTTACAATAAAGCTCCTAAAGTGAAAGAGGAGAAGAAAAACCCATCCACATGAGTGAAAAATACATTTTTGAAGTAAACGCTATTTATTATCTATTTTCTAAATAATTTATATAATATAAGAAAAAAGATATTTTTTAATACTATGTCAATTAGTTTAAAAAATGTAAGTCCTCATTCACCCATGGTAATGGATCTTAACTACAGTAAACCACAGTTTACAGTTTAAATTATGGAAATAACAGGTGGACCCAAAGTTTGAAGATATGTTTGGGGAATATTAGTAGGCTTTTTTTTCCAGAGAAAAAAATCTTTATAAAATAGTTTCTCAGCCAGAATGACACACTGCAACTATATTACTGCAACATGACAAATTTATGGAATCTAAAATCAGTAAGTTTTAGCCATAGAGATAAATTCTGAGGGATTAGGAATTTATGAACTCAATACACAGTATTAAGTTACAGGAATCACAATGAAAGATCTTCACTATTTTTCTGCCCCTTGGTCTATCATAATGTTGAAAAAGACCGATACTCTATGAGCACCTTAGTGGCACAGTCAGTTAAGCATCTGACTTCAGCTCAGGTCATGATCTCAGGGTCCTAGAATCCAGCCCTGCAAGGAGCTCTGTGTGGGGGCTCTGCACTTAGCAGGGAGTCTGCTTGTCCCTCTCCCTTTCTGCTTGTCCTTCTCCCTTCGCACCTCCCCCTGCTTGTGCTCTTTCTCTCCCTCTCAAAAAAAAAAAAAAAAAGAGAAAGAAAGAAAAGAAAAAGACTGACATTCTAAATTCTTATGAGCCATTTTTTTCTTTATTCATTCTATTGGTTTTAAAAATGATCTCCCCTTCTATCTTGTACCTTGTGCTATAATTTCAACATAATAGTATTCCTATTATGAATACTGTTCAATTATTAGTGACTTAAGGAAAGAGAATTTAAATGTTTTGGAAAAGGTCCCTCAAGTCTGGAACTGACTGGATGGAGAAAGGAAACCACAGTTGGCTTTCATGGTTCAGGAGCACTCTAGGTCAGTTTCTAATGTTCTAGACTCCATGAAGCTATGTGATTCTTCACACGTTTTGCTAATTCTGTGATTTCCACTATGCATGCAGAAAGGTAGGAGAACAATGTCCTCACATTGATATTATTTTTTCTGCTTTTTTTTCTTTTAATTCCCACTGGTACTTTATTATTGGTAAATTATTTTATTTTATTTTATTTTATTTTTTTTTTTTTTTAAAGATTTTATTTATTTATTTGAGAGACAGAGAAAGTGAGAGAGAGCAGGAGAGGAGAGAAGATTAGAGGAAGAAGCAGACTCCCCACGGAGCTGGGAGCCCGATGTGGGACTCGATCCTGGAACTCAAGGATCATGACCTGAGCCGAAGGCAGTTGCTCAACCAACTGAGCCACCCAGGTGCCCCAATTGGTAAATAATTTTAAACTCAGTTTTGAATTCTTTTCTCAACACCATTTCAGTATTTCTACAATTTTGATAATAGCTCTTCAAAGGGTAGGAAATACAAAGATGTGGCTGGAGTTATGTAGATTTAGTTCTCCCAAGGCTAGGAAGATGGCCTGGTCTGTCTTTGAGTTCCATCCAAACACTGATGTGTAGGTGTGGGATGCACAGGGCTCTCCTTTCAAAGAAGGACACGCTGCCCAGCCACGGAAGTGTCAGCATTTTCAGGGATGCCTCAGCTGCTAAGCACCACCTCTCCAGAGATCATGTCCTCCCCGAGGCAGCTCTCCTCAGATGAGTGAGACTGGGGGGTATAAAAGCCAGGCCATTTTGGCAGGACAAAGGCACCCTGATGGATAATATGTGCTTCAGAGATCTCCACTTGATTGGCTGAGATGTTGTCAGGCCTGCCCTGGGGCTGACTTCTTTCTTTGTACAATCCTACTTCTTCTTTCCTTTCACAGAGCTGATGACACCTAGTAAACATACTGTATTTCAGGCTCAGCTCAGACTCTGCTTTCAGAGAATCTCGCCTTCAACAGCAGACAAGTCTATAAGATCTGGAGGCTTTTCCAGTTGAGGTCTACATGGTCTAAGAATTTTGAAACCTTCCTTATCCTGAATCTATCTATGTATCTTTTTTAAAAATAATTTTTCTTTTGTTTGGTTATGGTTCTAATTTTTGGTTTATTTTTGTTTGTTGGAGAGTTTTGTTTGTATATTGGAAAGAATTCTAGGAAGTTCTTTATACATGAAAAACTTGAAAAGAGTAAAATGCTGTTTTCCCCCAATAACTTCCATTATTATAGAAAAGGTATATTCCCACTGAAAAATAAATTTGGTTCTATCACATGAAGTAATTTATAGTTAAAGGACTTGTACATGCTACATAAGGAGTAAACTCTCTTTTTCTGTGTGAAATCTATGGATATTGACTTTAGATCTTCTAGGAAGTTGGTCAAATAGATAATCTTTGCCCAATCTTATGAAGTGGACACATAGTTTCAGTTTCCATTTTTCTCCATCTCCAGATCATATATGATTCTCTCTTCATTTCTTTTTGTTGTTGTTCTTTTAAAAAAAAAAAGATTTTTATTTATTTGACAGAGAGACACAGCGGGAGAGGGGACACAAGCAGGGGGTGGTGGGAGAGGGAGAAGCAGGCTTCCTGCTCTGCAGGAAGCCCAATGTGGGGCTCATTCCAGGATCCTGGGATCCTGACCTGAGCCGAAGGCAGATGCTTAGGGACTGAGCTGCCCATTCACCCCATCTCATCCCCATTTCTTATTGCATCCAGCTGGGGTCAGTCCTTCATCAGTTCCCACTTGGATCCTTGTAATAACCCCTCCACTTGCCTGCCTCCATCTACTCTTTCATTTCTCCTTCACAAAACTGTGATTTTTCTAAATTGCAAATCTGATCAGGTAATTCCTCTGCTTAAAATCTTCCACTAGCTTCCCAAGGCTACTTAAGGATTTAAAACCCATTTTTTTCCATAGTATTCATACAAAACTCTTCATGAATCAGTCTTTGCTTACTCTCCAGCTTTATCTCCACAACTATCTCCAGTCTTTCCACTTCAGGCAAATTCCTTGTAGCTTCTGAAATGTGCGCAATCTCTTTTCCCTTTCTGCCTTTGTAACTGCAGCTCCCTTTGTTGGAATGCCTATCTCCACTTTTTAAAATTATTATTTTTTTAATTAAGCTAAGCTTTATACTTTTTTTTTTTTAAGATTTTTATTTATTTGAGAGAGTGCACATGCGCACACAGTGGGGAGGGGCAGAGGGAGAGAGACAAGCAGACTCCTCACTGAGCGCAGAACCCCACACAGGGCCGAATCTCACAACCTCGGGATCATGACCTGAGATGAAATCAAGAGTCTGGAGATCTTGGGGCGCCTGAGTAGCTCGGTTGGGTGGGCACCCGCCTTTGGCTTCAGTCCTAATCCTGGGATAGATCTTGCGATCAAGTCTGGATGGGGCTCTGCTTAGTGGGGAGTCTGCTCCCTCTTCCTCTGCCTGCCACCCCACCTGTTTGCACTCTCTTTGTTAAATAAATGAATAAAATCTTAAAAAAAAAAAAATAAAGAGTTTGGAGCTCAACTGATTGAGTCACCCAGGTGCTCCAAGCTAAACTTATTCTACAGTCCAGGCTCCACACAAACAACAAGCAAACTCTAGGGAGTAGTCCTCCATGCCCCCAGAGTACCCACTGCACTAACATCTTTCATAGTACTTATAAGGCCATACTGAAATATAAGACTCCTCTTTAGATTATGAGCTTCTCAAAGAAAGAAATTTTATCTGTAAATCCTAAGCACTTAGCACAGTGCCCAGCTCATGATAAGTCCTTAATAAAGTTTTGTACCTTTCTTTTATGGTAGCTACTGCTTCTAATAGATTTTTGCATCCCCTCTATTGCTCAGCAAAATATTGTGTTGCTCAATACTACATACTGTAGGTGCTCAATGAATGTTTGTTGAGTAGATAACTATATTGCTGTTGTTTTAAGTATTACCATTCTATCTTCAATAAAAGCTTAAAAGATTCCAATTACCAGGAGTCGCTTAGAAAAACATTTCAAGTGCTGATTGACCGGTAGAAGTCTCTGAAGATTTTATTTCACTCTAGAGCAGTTGCCTAAACCATGAACTACAAGCTAATAGTATTCACAGGAGAGAGACTTCGTCTATTTGCCTAGATCGCCTGTGATATTAGCTATGCAAATAAATATTTTGATTGTTCATTTGGGAGAAGAGGATTACTTGATGACTGTCTTGAAGTATATGCAGGCTTATTATGAGGCCGAGGATGACTTAATTTTTTTCCCATTGCATTGCCGATTCAATGAGGAGAAGTACATCACATTGTATTAACAGTTAAAGATAAGAATTTCTCTGCTGGAATTAAAGAACATTGTAGGAACTCCCTCTTTGCAGATGTGACTAAATGACATCAAAATTCTTGTTTTCACCTTTGAATCCATGAAATTTGAAATGATGTCAACACAGTAACCAACTGCCGCAATTACACATAGGCTGTTGAATTAGGCTTTACCTTCTCTAATTACTAAATTCAGGTAAGAAATAGCAGATATATGCTATTAGTATAGGATCATCTTGGGTTCTGCTAAAGAATCATAGTATTATCCTTGCAGTTATAACTCACTGGGGAGACAAGACCCAGGAAAAGTTAAATTCTAGTGAAAGGCAGCTTATTCAATGTGATATAAATTGTAAGAGCAGAGAATTCAAAGGAGTTAGGAGTTGGAGAGGAGTAGGGAAAGGAGTGCAGGCAAGGGGAACTGCATGTACAAAGTCATAGAGTGTTGACAGATGTGCCACGTATATTTGAGAGGTAACAGACCACGTGGGGCATACACCAACTCTGAGGAAAAAAACATTCATAAACATTCACTAAGCACTTATGATATGCCAAGCTCTTTGCTAGACCCAGGACTTGCATTTTCTCATTCAGTCCTCATAATAACCCTAACATATAGGAGTAACATCTCAGTGTACAGTTGATAAAACTGAGGCACAGAGAAGTTAAGTGACTTGGCTAAGACCCCACAGCTAATGATGGAGCAGGGAATCCTTGTCTGACTTCCGCTACTGGAACTAAAATTTAATTCCAGAAATGTTAGTAATCACTTCCCAAAGGCAAGATACATAATGAGGTAGGAATTGTAAGGCTTGAAAGCAGGGAAATATCTTCTTCAAAAATATATTCATATAAGGCTCAACACGTAGGTATTGTGTAAGCATCTGTGAATGGATAGGCTATTTTCAAGGAGTATATACTCTGGTAGGGAAAACAGACATGCCTAAATAACCACAACATACTGAAGACTGTAGGTACTAATGAATCAGATTGGATAAAAATCGGAGGAGAGAGAAAGTCATCCTATAAGCAGTGAGGAGGCACTGAGGTTTTTGAGCAGGAGAGTGACATAATGAAAGCTTATTACTGAAAACTAATCTGCTGACTGGGTGCCACTTGTTTACCTTGTCAGCAACACTAAGCCACTTGGAACTCCAAGTCAGATCTGTGGTAATAAAAAAGAGGAGAAAATATATCTTTCTCTCAAGTCTTGCTCACCAAAATTGCTAAATTGGTTTAGATGCTGGAACAATAAATTGGAGTAAGAGCAGAAGCCTAAAGTCTGAAGGTGTGCTGATTCTCTCTGTCCAATCACTACTGTTTCTAAGAATATAAGGAGCCCTGGGTTGTTGGGGTAGGGTAGAGGACTGGAAGGATTGCATGTTGCAAATATCTAAGAGAGCTAGTACCTGAAGTCATTCACATATGACTGTTTTATTAGAATTACCCATTCATTCATTCATTCATTCATTCATTCATCCAGTCAGTCAATGAATATTTGTTTATTGAGTGCCACTGGGGATATGGTACTGTTCTAGATCTGAGGACATAGAGATCTAGTATGAAAAGAAGAACAAGCCCAATGTCCCCATGGACTATGCAAGCCAATAGAGAATTCAAATCATAAACAGTTTCAGATAGTGACATGTGATGATAAAGAGAATAAAACAGAACAACAGGATGAAGAATGAAAGTGGATGGGGGAATAAACACTTAGAAAGGACCCTTAGAGAGAACTTCTCTGTGAAAATGATATTCCAGCAGACTTGGGCATGAGAAAAAAGACAAATGGTCATGCAAAGAGCAGAAGGAAGAACATTCCAGGCAGAGGAAACAGCCAGGGCAAAGGCCCTGAGATTGAAAGTTAGAGGAAGACACAGCAGGAATGATATTTTGCCATTAGCCACATTCAGAACTCTGAAAAGCATATCCAAAATACTTCCTTTTCAAATATTACATCACTAAAATATTTTAACAATTAACAATTTGATGATTCTCATTATTAACTTTCTTCTTAATACCCAATTAAAAATTTCTATCTGAAAAAAATGGATGCTAAAAAAATTGAGTATAAAATGACAACAAAAAGGAAATAAAGAGTCATAGATAATAAGGAGTCAAAATATGGATGAAGGGTTTTAGATGGTCACCTTGTGGAGGGGGATGGTGATGACGGTTGGAAATGAAAGGCTGAAAATCATGTACTATTTATTAATTTAATAAATCTGTCTTGATGTCAATGTAATCAAATGTTGCCACAAAATAATGGTCTCCTGCTGCTACATAAATGTTGAGGCCAAGCTCTGATGTTTATTTTCAAGACAGGAGACATTGATCCTTCACTAATAGAATATTACAAGTTTATTTCTATTATGCTAAGTAACCAAAGTTGATTTCATTGTTGGATTTGATGGATGCTGGTGCTGTCAGAGTTCAAAACAGTCTTGGATTAGGAGTCCATAAGGATGATTTTTTTTCCCCTAATTAGACATCCTTGGATTTCATTCTAACATAAAATCAATAAAGGAAAATTTTAGGGATACTTAGTGTCTGGGATACTTCTTCTGATACCCCAGGGATTCCAACTAGTTGGCACAAGATTGCTGGCCCCTGGGATTAAAGATAATCTAGAGCCAGACAGTGAGTGAATTGGATGGGGCCCCACCCAATTGGAAAGGCAACAGGAAAGTGATGGGAGGAAAAAGACAGCTACAACAATAGAAGGAGGAAGTGAAGCCAAAAAAAACAAGAGAAGAAGGAAAGGTAACAGTGAACTACAATAATCCACCAGGAAAAGAAAACCA
Source organism: Nasua narica (assembly GCA_028533885.1). Lineage (NCBI taxonomy): Eukaryota > Metazoa > Chordata > Mammalia > Carnivora > Procyonidae > Nasua > Nasua narica. The sequence continues at coordinate 54,545,863 of CM052809.1, read as the reverse complement.
CATAGGAAAAGAAACCCCCCAAAAACAAAACCCAAAACAACAACAAAAAACAACCCCCAAAGGAATTGTAATCTGCTTATTTAGATGAAGGGGACCAATTTTTGAGCATTTCTAGAGATAGGACACATATTTACAGTGATCCAGTGACTGAAGGGTGATGAACCAAGTCTCCTTTTTCCTAAGCAGAATGTAAATTAAAACAAAGATCTTGGTTTTTAGGTTTTATCTATCACAGATTTCAGAGTCACATAGATCTGGGAAATGTGATTAACTGAAAGGAATGAACAAGGTGAAGACTGGAAAGACATGACCGGAGCAATATAAGAGGAATACAGAGAACATGCATCTCTTTTAAATATCAAGAGCAATAGATTTAAACCAAATCATTTCTTCTTTTAATATCCTATAGTGAGCCAAGGTATTCACTTTACAATAGTCAAAATGGGAGGAAATGATGTATTTGATAAAGGCCAAAGCTGAAATAAAGCAGGGTGTGGCTTGGTGTTTCTGATTTTGCCTCATCAGGAGGTTTGGGTGTAAGAACAGAATTCACTGTGGCTTACCATGCTGAAGCAAGATTCCATAAACTCTGCTTGAGTAGTCCTGCCTGTATTTAATTGAAACCTGAATTCACAGAGAAGTTTGTACATCTAAAATCATAGTACAAGAAAAAGTAAATATTAAGGGGCAAGTGTGGTTGGAAGAGTCTTTGTATGGAATTCTGAGAGGGCCTGAAGAGACGGGGTACATGAGTGTGAATTACAATCTCGTCATTCACTAGTTGTGTGAACCACCAAAATTTGTGAATAGTAATACTGACCTCAAAGGATTATGAAGATTGCTGAGTGGGATATTCTATGTAAAGCATTTTACATAGTGCCTGGTGCCTTGTAAAATATGTACACATATTTAGTGTAAACACTAAATATTAGTGTATTTATTTATTTATTTATTTATTTATTTTTTAAAGATTTCATCTATTTATTTGACAGAGAGAGAGAGATCACAAGTAGGGAGAGAGGCAGACAGAGAGAAAGGGAAGTAGGCTCCCCGCCGAGCAGAAAGCCCGACGTGGGGCTCGATCCCAGGACCCTGAGACCACGACCTGAGCTGAAGGCAGAGGCTTTAACCCACTGAGCCACCCAGGTGCCCCTAAATATTAGTGTTTTTAATACCTAAGAAGTCTGGTGTGGTTTGCAAGAAGTGAAATCTTATATAGCTGAACCATATAACATTGCTGAACAATCAAACGTTTTTTAAAAAGATATTACTTGTTTATTTGAGAGAGAGAGAGAGAGGGAGAGAGAGAGAGTGGGGGGAGAATGCACAAGCAGGGGGAAGGCAGAGGGAGAGAGAAAGGGAGAAGCAGACTCCCCACTGAGCAGGGAACCAGATGTGGGACTCCATCCCAGGACTCTAATATCAAGACTTGAGCTGAAGGCAGCCACTTAACCAACTGAGCCACCCAGATGCCCTTCAAACATTTTTGACTTACAAACATAGCAGTTTCATATAGTTCAATCTAGTATGTTCCCATGAAACTTCCTTATTTTTCTCACCTTTGTCTTTTGTCAGGAATTGGTGGGAAAAGAACAGGAAGCAGGAAGAGAGAGGAAGAACATACAAAAGAAGGAATGGAAAGGTAGGAGGTTATGTAGTAAAGCCTTTTGGAGCATGTGGTACAGGGTAGAAGCCGAGGAGATACAGTCCTGTTCCCCTTCTCCTCCTCTGCTCCTCCATCTCCTCTCACAGGCCTTTAGTGAGCTCTCTAGGTCTTTAGGAAGTTCTTGAGACATGGATGTGACATATGTCTCCTTCTGCCACAAATGACAAATGCCTTTTTTTTTTTTAAGATTTTATTTATTTATTTGAGAGAGAGAGCATGAGCTGGGGGAGAGGCAGAGGGAGAGGGAGAAGCAGACTCTCCAATGAACAGGAAGCCCAATGTGGAACTCAATTGCAGGACCCTGGCATCATGACCTGGGCCGAAGACAGTTGCTTAACCAACTGAGCCACCAAGGCACCCACAAATGCTCTTTTAAAATGAAGAAAAACACCAAACTATAGAACAGAGCTGGTACCTCCTGAAAGGACACAAGATCCAAGACAAGAACAAAGGAAACAGTGCAGGAAAGTTGGGATATAGGGATAACTCTTCCAAAGGCATAGGAGAAAGTATCCAGGACTGGATGCTTCCTTGACCACCCTTCTCTGTAGACTACTTACTTTCCTTACCAGAGTGAGCTCTTTTTCTACCTCCACCCTAGCATGAACCAAACAGAAAAGCCAAAGTAAATGGATAGAGTATCGCTGAAGCTTCTAATTCTGGGCATCTCAGCCTCAAATGCTGTACCAAAGAATATTCCATGGGTCAGTGTCCTTGGCCAAAACTCTCCTTAACCCAGAGCAATACCTTTAGCAAAGCAACGACTTTAGCCCTAAGTAGTGTCCACAGTACCAGAGACAGTGATCAAGGTTTTCCTCAAGAACAAAAAATCCCATGAGTGTTAGAGGGAGTATAAGGTAGGAGGTAAACATAGAGCAGTAGTAGCAGACCATAACACATAAATGTATTATTTCTTAACTTTCTTAACACTGGGCCCCAATACCATAGACAACGTGGGTCTTAGAAGCTGTGTGAGGCTAATGGAGATTTGCCATGAAGTAGTCAATAGCTCAGCACCAAGTGGCAGGGAATCCTTTTATCCTCTACCTCAAGAATTTAGGTCCAAGGAAAAAGACCTGAAGAGTTTGGAAAACTGATGATAATGAGATTATAGAATTATTTGTCTGATGAAGGTGGTTAGTACATGTATAATGTACTAATGATGATAGTACACAATAACTAGAATAGTTATTCTAGTTAATAGAATAATAAGATGTTATAGAATAACATCTAATGATGATAATGCTAGCTGGTAGCAGTTACCACCAAAGAATACTTATAAATCTTCAAATATTGCCATATTTAGGATGGAGATCAGCTGGTTTCAAAGACTGTTTGAGTACCCCTAAATAAAAAGTTTGATGTACCCTCTGATCTTTGGCAAAGTACACATGATGTTGGTAAGATTGCTTCTATCATATAGCTTACTATTGGCAATGGCTATATTCAGCACCTGTCTTAAATATATTTTTTAATACAGCTAAAGAAGTTAAAAACGTATCCTAACCCCTTATACTTAAAACTATTTGAAGATAAACACAATAGTGGCATAGTTGTCACTTTCTTTTTTTGTCATACTTCAGAGGACCCAATTATGTTGGAAAATTAGGAAAAACAAATGTAGTATTTTCCCGCCCCGATGTTTCCTTTCTCAACAGTAGGAAATGACACTGCATGGAATGTTGCACAGCCTCCTTCTTGAGACTGGGGCATTTGTTAAATACAAGAGTGCAAAGACATCATATTGGCATCATCCTAGGAGGTGAAAAACCATTGTGAAGATTTAGGAATGCACTAAAAAAATATAGTAATACTTTTGAATAAAGAACACTCTTTGGCACACTTCCTATTACAGAACTTTCAACATTTAATGACAAAAATCCAGCCAGTGAATACTGCAACACTTGGAATTTGTTTTGCAAAATGTGCTAAAGTGTGTGAAATTGCAATACATGGTAGCCCTACTTTTTTCACTTTTCATCATCTCCAGCTTATGTACGATTTTTTTATAACAAGATTATTTTATTTTTCTCTAAGTTACTAAATTTCAAATCTTGATGGTGCTAAAAAGGACTAGGCACTCTAGAGAGATGGCAAGGTTTAGAACCAGTAGTTCTGTACACTGTCTCTCCTAACTCATTGGTAAATGTTTATGAATAGCTAAGTTGGGACTTTAAAAATCTAGGGCAATAGGTTAAGAAAACAGTCATTGCCTCAGATTAACTGATGTTAAACCAATAACAGTGTCAAATAATGTTAATTTGAGGCCCCACTTCATTTATTATTCCGGTATAAGAGGGCACATTGCCTAGTATTACTGTTGTAATGACTGTGTTCATTGAATTACTTTGGTACATGGCAGGTAAGCAGTTTGTGGATCTAAGCATGCTAGTCTGTTCTGCCCGGGAGTGAAGTTTCATACGGTAGTTTGAGTGACAAACATCTCAGAGCTTGCTCACATTCCTCTGTGGAATAGTCACTTTTGAGAGAAAGAGGTGCGGCTTCGTGGTCTGAGAACAGGACTGTCAGCCAGGAACACAGAGTTCTCATCCTGGAACTATTTCTGTTTTCTTTATAGATCAGATCACGCTAATAAATCTTTTTAAGACTCAGTTTACCCAGTTAAAAAAGCTGGTTAGAAAAATCTAATAAGAGGGATATATTGAGTATTAATAAATGAGGATCTGTTAAGTGATTTGAAATGAAAAGTGGTATGAATGTTTGGAGACTTTTTTTTAATGAACTAATTTATGAAACAAATAAATAATAGAAAAATGTTGTTCTTTGGAAAAATTACCCCAAAACAAGAAAATTACTTTTAATGAATTTTAATGTTTAAATAGTTTAATTTTTCTAAATAAATATTTTCTACTCTAAAAATGTTTTCCTTTCTTTCTTTCTTTTTTTTTTTTTTTTTTTAGATTTTATTTCCAAGGAATCCCTATATGCAAGGTGGGGCTAGAACTCAAACCCTGAGATCTAGAGTCTCATGCTCCACTGAATGAGCCAGCTAGGTGCTTCTAACTATTTTTCTTTCTAAAATTAACATGCTAAGTATTTTATGCGATGTAAATAATTAAATTCATCATTAGTTTCTATTTAAACATAAAGAAGTACTTTCTTTGTTCTATATAGCAAAGGGAAATCTTTTCTGAAGTTCCATGCACTATAAGAATATGGCTATTATTAAACTTACTGTTTCACAGAAAAAATTAAGATCAAAGAAATGTATAGTCAGTCTAGAGTTTTAGCAGGGTGGTATAATAAACTGCCTGTTTTAAATTGATAAAGACTTCTTCTAAGAATAAGATGCAGGTTCCAAAAAGACAAAATTGTCCATATGTATACAAACAAAACCAGGACAGGGGGAGAAAGACCTATTGAGTGAGTAATTGTGGTGTTCTATATCTGAAAGAATAATGCAAAAAGGAAAAAAAAAATCAACGTCAAATGCAAATTTTCATTCTGGTAGCTAGTCAGCATTCCCCTACCCTAAATCCAGTCCCCTAAAATTAATCAGCCGTATGTGTGAGGTTGAAAAACAAAACAAAACAGTAACTTCTAAAAAAAATACATTGTGGTTCTTTACAAGAAAATTTAAATCTCCTATCTCCCCCTTTCTTAAAAATGAAAACAAACAAAACAATGGATCTTCAATTCTGTGTCTGGGATCTCAAATTTGGCTGTGAATATGTGTTTCAAATCTCATTAATTACAATATTGGCCCCGTGAGATACAGTTGCTGATGCAAAGAACACTCTTTGTACTCAAAATAATTTGAACAAGGGCAAAGAAGCATTTTACTTACATGCGTAAACATTAAGAGGAAAATAAAACAGAGATGGTTCAGATAGCTGCTGAGATGTTTTAATGATAATTGATTTGACTACCACTGAAGCTTTAAGGTTACCATGTATAGAATAGTCATGTTTTCACTTAGTATATTTGTTGGATAATAACGCTTTTGTGAAGTTAACTCTGACATTAACTTGGCAAGTTCTGAACTAAGACCTTTTAGCATTTTATTCCTTCTAGATACTAAGACCAAACTGTTCTGAATTCCATACGCTACTGTACAGATCTATTATTTATTTTTTAAATATCAGAAAAGATGCCATTACTAAAAGGACTCTTCCATGTAATAAATCTGAGTAAAAACTAATCAAATGAATAAATGGCAGCAGTAGACAGGAAATAGCTTCTCTTGTTTTTTCTTTGTTTTCCTTTCTCTTTAGGAAATAGTAAATTAAACCATAGCTACTTGTGGCCTTGTACTATAAGAACACATGTGGTCATACATTTTAATTCTATTAACAAATTCGTTGGCTCAGTGAGTAGAAAGTAAAGTCCTCTGTAAAGATGTCTTAATGCCTTACACTGAAAGGGTCATCTGTTACATATAACTACAACCTAAAAATCTTGCTCTGAGATCTGATGGTGTCCACTGGCTGTCTTTAAAAGGATACTGAAGGGGCGCCTGAGTGGCTCAGTCAGTTAAGCGTCTGCCTTTGGCTCAGGTCATGATCTTGGGGTCCTGGGATGGAGCCCCACATCGGGCTCCCTGCTCAGCGGGGAGTCAGCTTCTCCCTCTCCCTCTGCTCCTGCCCCCTGCTCATGTTCTCTCTCTTTTTCTCCCCGCCCCGATAAATAAATAAATAATCGTTAAAAAAATAAATGGATACTGAAGAGCAGAGTTAAGCAGCCCTAGTTACGTAAAAGAATCACTTGGAGCTTATAAAAAATACAGATGCCTGCGTCCATCCACAACGTTTCTGAGTTAGTTCGTTCGGGTGGGGTCCAGATCTTGTATTTAAAACAAAAGCCAATAAAAAATAAATCCTCCTATGGTAATTCTAATGTGTCATGACCAAGAACCGTAGAGAATCCCAACACCAGTACAAGGATAATAACTAATTTGTTTTTAGATAACAGTATAAAGCCCACTCTAGGTCTTTAAAGGAAAATTTACTTTAGTCCAAGTGTGGGAAGGAGCATGGATTAGCAGCTGCATAGCTCTCTCCTTGACTGCATCGTCTAAGCAGTCACTTATAGGGAGTGTTCTATGGGTCATGAAGCCTTGAGATGCTGATAATTTTCTGGGTTAAAGCCAATGGAAGTTGATAATTGAACAACAAATTACATATGCTAACTCTGAAGGTAGTCTGTAAACAGTGGCAGCCTTATACATATCTGAGCGTTTTGAGCAAAAGTTCATCAAAAGAGAGACTTACTTGCTCAGCATCACTCTTTCTGCTTCCCCTGAGTCCATGAATGCCTTGTATCCACCACCAAATCACTATAGTTCATTGTAAACAGAAGGAGGGATTTTGAATTAGAAATGGCAAATTACTTCTCTTGGAAATTAATCAGCTTAAGCCTATGTGATTCCCCCCCCTCCCTTTTTCTTCATCCTCACTTCTATGGGATGAATTTTTGTCCTTTTAGTAAGAGCACTTTTATTTTTCTTAAATCTTTTATCATAATGTCCTTCCTCTTGTTTTTGCCATCTTCTTTTGCTATCATATTGTTTTCTTTGTTTAATCCTATTTCTTTTATTCTTTTCTTTTTACACTTTACCTTTACAATTAAAAAAATATTCTCTAACACTAGAATAGCAGGTGCTTCTTCATTTTTTCCCAGTTTTTAATTTATGTTTGGTTGCCAACCCCTTTTCTCAGTCTCTCTCTTTCTTACTGACTGCCCTTCCTTAACCTTGTTGATGTTTCATTCCTACCATTTGCTGTCAATGGTCATATAAACCCATTTCTTTCCATTCCATTTATCTCTGTAGCCCCATGTGCATTTTTTAGGGTCCTACTACTAAAAGCTTAAAGCTCTATATGAGAAATAGAAAGATGGCTTTCCCAGTTTAAATCCTGTTTTCTCTCCCCTCCTATAGCTGTTCCATGTCTATTCATCCTTTCCTGATGTTTCCCCCAGTCTGACCCCCACCTGCACCCCTCTTCCTCTGTCACTCCCAATTTGATGCCCATGTCTTCTTTCTAACCCCATTTGCACTCTTGTCTGATTTTGCATCTAAGGATCTCCACAAGATAAAGGATGGAGTTCTATCGGGAACCAGATTGTATTTCAGAAACTTTCTGCACATTTACTCAAATGGGATTAGGGGCTTTGATCCAGAAATATTCTTAGGCAGCCTTTCAGCTCTGGCACAACTTCGCACACCTTGGAGGAGGGTTAGGGCCTACTCTGGTGGATAAGGACAGGGATGTCTTTAAAGGCATTATGTGGCCCTTTCCACTTCAAAGGTCAGGAAGAGTAGACATCAGCGACCAAGGCTGGAAAACCAGGCCAGGTGGGGAAGCCTGGAGCCCTCTTCTGTGGCATTTCTGGCAAGGGAGCTGTTGCGTGGTGTGCCACGGGGCTCCAGGCGTACGGGGGCCAGTGAGGCCCCAGGATTCACCGGCCATCTTTGGGAGGAGGCTCACCTCTAAAGAGGAGAGACAGGCCTGAGGCAGGGTGCTCCCCGGGGAAGCAGGGCGCGGCCCTAGGGGCGAGCCGACGCCACCTCAGTGGCGCTGAGGGCCGGAGGCACAGTCCCTCCCCTGGAGGAAAGGCGAGTCGCTCGGGGTCACTCAGACGGAAGGTCGAGGGAACAGCGCGTGTGTCCCTCGCCAGCCATCCCTCTGGGAGCAGGGCGGGGGCCAGGGGGCTACAACCAGGGAGTAGGGCCGAGGCGGCTGATATCAATTCAGGGTACTGGCACGGGGTCACAGACAGGAGAGGAGCCGGAGAGGGGGCTGGTGGGAGCTCCGAAGAAGGCTGGGGCCGTAGGTCTGTCTGCGTACTCGGCGGGCGCCCCGAAGTCTGGGGCCGCCACAGCTCCAGCTCCGCCGGCTCCTACCAGCGACTCCAGGCCGCACTTTCCCCTCCTCCCGGCGCCTTCTCTCCAGTGAGGAGCCGAGCGCGGGCGGCGCGGGGGGAGGGGCGGCGGCGGAGAGAACAGCCAGTTGTTTAAAATCCTTCTAGAGCAGTTTCTAATTCCCCCCTTGCGCCGGGGTTCGGAGGGGGGAGGGGGGAAAGAGAGCGGGAGGAGGGAGGAGAACGAAGAGGGAAGGAGGGAGGGAACCCGGGAGGGAGGGGAGGAGGGAGGAGACTGCCGCTTAGACTGTAGCAGCCTCCGCGCGCTTCGGAAGGCCGGAGGGAGGGGGAGGCCTGTCAGTCTCGCGCGTTGCCTGGGCGAAGGGGGCGGAGCTTTGGCGTGGGGCGGCCAATAGTGGGGGTGGCTGCGTGGGTCGCCATGGGGACGGGGCTGTTCCCGGGGAGGCTGTGATGGGTTGACAGGTGCGTGACAGTGGGAGCTGCTCTCGGCACAAGCATGTACGGCAAAGGCAAGAGTAACAGCAGCGCCGTCCCGTCCGACAGCCAGGCCCGGGAGAAGTAAGTGTCTCCGCTTCTCACCCACCTCCGCCTTCACACGCGCGCACACACACGCACGCACTCGCACACTCTCTCGGAGACACACAGACCCAGACACTCTCCGCCTGGGGAGAGCCGGGGGTGGGCTGGCAGGGGGAGGGGTACACAAGGTGGGGGCGTGCGGTGCGGGGAGCGGCTGTTTCCCAGGAGGTGCTTGCGCGGGGCGGGCGGCCTTGGGGGGCTGCCTGCAGGAGGGAGCGAGTGTGCTGGGGGGCGGTGGCGGTGCTGGTGCCGAGGATGGAAACTTGTTTGGGTGATTGGGGGAAATAACCCGCGGGTTCACCTCCTCACAAAGTAACTTTAGAGCTGGGGTCCGGGGCTGCGGGAACCCGGAGCGCTGCCGAGGGTCGCGGGGAGGGCGGAAGGGGGCAGCTGCGTGGAGGAGGGCTCGCGGGGAGACCATGGGTGTTTGGAGGGGCGGGCTGGGGTCGAGGGCAGGCATTGAGTGGGGCGCCGCGGTCAGGGCTCCGGCGCCGGGGCTTGGGGCCGGGATTGCCCGGCGAGGCAAGGGCGGCGGTGCAGGGCGCGCGGCGGGCGGAAGCCGGGCGCGGAGCGGCCGAGCGGGGCCCCGCGGGGCGCGGAGACGCGCGCGGGGCGCGGAGGGCGTGTGCGGGCGTGGGCCGGGTGGGCGTCAGGGCTTTCTTCAGCGGGTGAAGAGAGGCGGCGTTCCTCGTGCCCAGCGCCTGGCAGATCAGGGGTGGTCGGCGCCCCAGGCGCCGCTGAAGTTTGGGAGTCTGAGAAGGACCGAGTTCCCGGGGAAGAAAAGTGCTGGCGAGAAGCGGGATCTGCTGGAGCAGGCTGGTGTTTCTGCCTCGCCGGCAGACCCAACTCCGCGGCGGCGGCTGGAGAACTTTTTTTGGAGACTCACCGCCTCCCAAACGTCGGGGGGCCGCGGCTGCCTCGGCGGCGGGCCGGGCGGTGGTCGTGGGGCGCGCGGAGTGGGAGTTGTGTGAGCTGCAGCGGCCGGCGGGAGGAAGGTTGTCTGGGGTGCGCTGGGAGCAGTGGTCCGAAAAGGGATTTGCCCGAAGGGTAGAAACGTTGAGGTGAGGAGATACAGGTGTTAACTCTGGTGGGAGCCCAGAGGAGGCAGGCGAGAAAAGAGCCCCTCCCGGCCCGGGATGCTACCGTCACGGCACACTGCGAAGCAGGGCTGTTTGCTGCTATTCTTATGTACTTGTAACGGTGATTTGGTTGTTACTAAAAATGAGAGCGAATAGTGACTGTGACCGCTGAGAAAGAACCCCTCTTTTCTGTGCAGCAGATCGGTGATTCCCAGTAACCACCTCCACTTTGAGGACGAGGCTTATCCTTGTCACTGAACGCGCTCTGCCTTTCCGAGGGGGTTCACACTGGGGAAAAGTCTGAGAGCATCTCTGAAGAGCTACTTTGGTTACCTTGCGTTTGGAAATAGCTGCGTGTAAATAAAAACCAAATACTCAAGACGACCGAGTTTCCCTCCTTTAGGCAGTTAGTAGTCTTCTGAAAGTTTCTTGTGCTCTAGGGATGGGAACATTTCCTAATCTTCGTGTTGGCAGCAACACACAATTCCCATAAGATTTAGGGGTGGCAGACCTTGATGGAGCAAAACAAACAAAAAATTTAACGGAGAGATGCTGGTTTTGTTTTGTTTTGTTTCCAGATATTGTCTGAGAAGATACATTTAGGAACTAGTTGATGTGCCGCGAAATATACAAAAGATAGTAATATAGCCTGGTTAAGAAACAGAAGTTAATAGAACCGAAGTTTTGAAATAACAGCCCAATTTATGTGCCTTAATCATTTGGTTGTAATATACCTGCTAAGATTAAAAACAAGATTTTTTTAATGATTACAGAGTATTGGGATTTCATATTACTGAGAGTGAAGGAATTGAAATGTATGGAGGCATTTGGGGGTGGATGAATTTGAGAATCAAAGTAATTTTGGATTTTAGTTAGACTCCCAGGAATTTTTGACTCTAATCTATATCCTGATAACTTTGTAAAAAAAAATTTTTTTTTAATTATCTGAGATAATAATGAGAATGTGATGTGTCTCTGGTCCTTTCTAGCCTAATTTTGTGATTCTGTCATGAAAACAGATAATTGCCACTTTTGCTGTCCAGTCTACCAAACTGAACACCAAGTAATATCTACTGTTGAAAGCAAAGTGGTGAGGGTTCTGCTAGATGGTGCTATTTGATTCAAATATATTTCTTCCATTCATTATAATTGGCAGCAGGAACCCTGGACTACTTTGCCTTATGAACTAAATATAGATGAAAAGGCCACTTTTGGGGAATTGACAGTCATTGTTCTGGGTTAATTGTTATTGCATTAATTTCTGGGTGAATGTTGTTAGAATCTAACACAAACATTGAGGTAGATTCTATTTTATAGAATAAACTTAGCTTCATTTTGATGGGAGAGTTGATTTGACCTCTCAGTTTTCCCCTTTATTATTCACTTGGGAGTTTAATGGCACTATTCTACAACAGTGTGCTAACTTCTGAAGATAGGAATCTTGAAGTTGTCCTTAAAGTGGATGTTACCAGATTAAAAAAATAATAATAATAAGGTGGTATATTTTAAAAGGCACCTGAACAAAAAAGAATTCTCCTTCAGTAAGAAAGTTAGGATTGTTCTGATCTTAAAAATCACAGAAATAACTTTTTCAATAATAAATATGTACATATTGGGCGCCTGGGTGGCTCAGTTGGTTGAGCGACTGCCTTAGGCTCAGGTCATGGTCCCGGAGTCCCGGGATCGAGTCCCATATTGGACTCCTGCCTCTGTGGGAAGTCTGCTTCTCCCTCTGACCTTCTCCCCTCTCATTCTCAGTCTCTCTCTCTCTAATAAATAATAAATAAAATCTTTTTAAAAAATAAATAATTAAAAAGATATGTACATATTTATTTTAATAAAGACTTTCTAAAAAAATGAGTTATGAATAATGGCATGCATATGAAAACACTGGTTTTATACTTTATCAGGAAATGTGTTTTCTAATGAGTTCATGGCAGAGAGCTGACAAGTGCTTACCTATATTATTATCTTTTATCTATTAGCTTTTTCTTTCATTAATAACTTACTGTATGGAATATTTGAAATTTGTAGGTTTTACACAGTAGCTATAGTTTTTTTTAAAAAAATTTTATTTATTATTTATTTGAGAGACAGAGAAAGTGAGAGAGAGCATGAGAGGAGAGAAGGTCAGAGGAAGAAGCAGACTCCCTGTGGAGCTGGGAGCCTGACATGGGACTTGATCCTGGAACTCAAGGATCATGACCTGAGCTGGAGGCAGTTGCTCAACCAATTGAGCCACCCAGGCGCCCAGTAGCTATAGTTTTAGTGTACAGTTCTGAGCATAAAAACGGCCAAAGTCAAGTTAATTGCTTATTTTGTTGTTTTAAAATTTTTTTTTCAAGAGAGAGAGGGAAGGAGGGAAGGGGGAGGAGGAGCTTAGGGAGAGGGAGAGAGAGAACTTTAAGTAGGCTTCACACCCAGCACAGAGCCCATAGCTGGGCTCTCTGAAGACCCTCAGATCATGACCTGAACTGAAATGAAGAGTTGGACACTCAGCTGACTCACCCTGGCACCCCTGTTTTGCTGTTTTAAAGACCAGAAGGATGAAGTCTATACAAAGAGTTGGATTAGTTTTAATTATAGAGCAAGTGATTGAAAACCCTTGGTGGGAGATGGCATCTTTGCATAGAAATTTAATTTCTGATCCTGATAGGTCATTTCCCCCTTAGGAGTTTTCTTTGTAACACTAATGGCAAATGTAATTAAGTAACTATGTAATTGCTTGTTTAATGTCTAGTTTCCTCTAAAATGTAAGTTTTTTGAGGGCAAGGGATGATACTTCTAATTTCTTCTCAGAGGTATCCCTGACATTAAGGATAATGTCCTTATCCTTGAAGAATGCCTTCAAATGTTGAAAGCACCAAATAAATACTGTTGAATAAATAAAGATGTTAGACTCAAAGAAATTTTTTTTCAGGGTGGAAAAAGTTTTTTTCAATTACCTCCAAAATAAGGACTTTGGAAGTTTGAGTTTCACGTTCTCTAGCTTAGTTGTATTTCAAAATCTCCAATGACAACAAAGCAGTAATTATGATTTGTCATCCTATATGCCGTCCCCTGTGTTCCAGCGTTGTATATTTTTTCTTTAATTTTCCCAATGATTCTGCAACATAGTAATTTTTTTTCCTCCATTAAAGAGATAAGAAAACTAAAACTCAGACTAGTTAAGTAACTCACCCAGGGACAGTTGCAAGCTGGGTTTCCAATAAAGATTTCTCTACCTTTAGAACCTGTGGTTAAAGCTGAAAGATAACATTTTTTTTTTTTCTGTATACCAGATTGCCTTCCTGATCTAGGGTAGGATGCTATAGGTTTAGGGAATGGTATTGCATAACCAGATATAACAGACTTTAAAGATTTGATCACATGTGGATTATTAACCCTTGGGGTACCTTGATGCTTATACCTTCCATTTTGAAAGACTACAGATTTGTGCGTGGTGTGGACAAGGCATAGAAATTTTAGGAGTGAAAGTTGGAAGCCTAAAATAATGAAGAATGCTTGTTTCTTCAGATTTTTTCTTCCAGGAATTTTGTTTGACTGCTTAAGTTTTGAAATTAGATAGACATTGTAACTGCGAACAATTACTCTTAGAAACATTGCTTAACTTTAAGCCATATTGTATCCCACATTGCCATAGAAAGAATTACTGGCACCTGTAAATACATGAGTGGTGATAGTATTCTTATTAAACTAACTGCATCTTTTAAAATTATATAATAGCACAGAAAGATGAATCTTCTATAAGCAAAGTTAAACATAAAATACACATACCAAACAGTGACATCATATTAAGTAAACTTGTGAAAAGTTATGGAAATTAAACTATGCATCTAACCTGGGGCTCTAAAGAGTAACTTTGGTTTTTCAGTTATGAATCCTTTAGTTGGATATACCAAGAAATAAAAACCATATGTTCATTTTTAAGTGGTTAAGTCTAATGCACAATTTAAATACTATGCCATATAATAGAGCAACTGTAGGGATTAGTATCTGCCAGCATCATCTTATTCCCCCCTTTTTTATTATTGTCACTCCCCTAAAAAAATTGTAAGCTTCTTTTTCTTCCTTCCTTTTTGAAGGAAATAAAGTTAAGACAAGTGAAGTAATGCATATCTCTTCAGAAACTTGTTTGGTGGGCATTTAACAGTTAAACCAAGATTTCCAAAACTAGTGAAGGAATACTCTTTTGGGAATGATATTTTCTGTATTAAATTGACTCTGCCCTTCCCAATCCCCAGGATGTTTACTCCAAAATACTAAATAGCTTGTATCTAACATGTCATCTTAGCTGTGAGAGTTTTTCTATTGATTAGTCTCTTTTCCATTATTGTACAAGAATTTAAAAGCCAACTTTTTTGGAGGAACAAACCTAGAGAAAAAAATATGTAAGATGTTGAGAGTTAAATTTTAGTATTGTTTATCCAGAGATTTTTTTGGCTCTTAGGAATAGTTTTAATATTGTAATGTATTTTTTCAGTGTTATGAAAGAAAAGAATGAAAGGTTTATTCCCACGCTTTAGAGGCAGTTTGTCATAAAACCAAATTAGGATGAAAACCAAATGTATCTCACATCTTCAATTATTACTAGAAAAAAGTATAGAATAGAATAATTTTGTTTTACAGTTAAAACATAGACTGTGGGCAGGGGTTGAAATAATACCAACATTGCAGTTTATTAACATTTCAACCTTATAGTTTAGAGTTAAAAGTAAAATTCGGGAAAATATAATTTTGAATTTAGAATCCTTTTCTATAGAGATCACAACTGTTAAATAAATTTTGGGGTATAGGATTGAGGATTAATGTACTGGATTTAGAAAACATGATAGTACTTCTTAGACTATATAACTTAAAAATACATACTGAAGATAATTATAATTTTATTTTTGAATACATGGAGATATCCTCTACTGTTATGTCTACATTATTGGTTTGACATTGGTATGCGAATGATATGAAACATTTGTATGCTGGTGATATATCGTTGATTGTAGTATGTGAGCCTCTGTAAATGTGCTAAAATATTAATTTTATTAATAACATTGTTTCCTTGGGGAAGGACTTAAAATAGCATTGGAGCAATAGAATAAGATGTATTTGTTAATATCTGAAGAGAGTTTAGAATAAAAAATAAGTGCTTATATTTAGATTTTAAAGTTTGCTTATCTGATTTTGTATGTATTTTACATATTTAACATCTATTCATGTAAGGGTTTGTTAACATATGTTTATAACTTAACATGATATGCCTAAGACTGTGAAGTTATTTGATTATTACACCAAAACCATGTATTCC
>CM052809.1:54453010-54530294 GCA_028533885.1 Nasua narica | reverse complement strand
TAATATTGACAGATCTAAAAATTTACCTGGACTCAGAAGAGCCTGGACTGTTCAATGCAATGAAAGAATTAATATTCATTTCTTACTCATCTTTAAAAGAGAAACTTAAGTTGATGTCACACTTTTTAGTAATGATGAAACTACTCTGACATTTTATTTTAGGAATTTTGATGATTCTATTTCATGTAGGACCCTAAACAGCTTTCCAGCAGTAATGAACCATTGTAACATTTCAAATCACAATTCAGCTACGGTAAGCTTGAACCAATGACCCTGCTATCTCCTATTTTTGATCTGTATTAATTTTACTTCATGGCATATCATACAAATATTTCACAGAAAAAGTTGTAGAGACTGAAGTGTAACACTTCAATTTTTTTCCAATTTGGAAAGACTTTTTGTAATTGTAGGTATAGTATAGTTTTATTTATTTTTAAAATATTTATTTATTTGACAGAGGGAGAGACAATGAGAGAGGGAACGCAAGCAAGGGAAGTGGGAGAGGAAGAATCAGGCTTCCCGCTGAGCAGGGAGCCTGATTGGGGGCTAGATCCCAGAACTCTGAGATCATGACCTGAGCCAAAGGCAGATGCTTAACGACTGAGCTACCCAGTCACCCTGTAGTATAGTTTTAATAACTAATATAGTTGAATTATTCATTATTATAATTAAACCATTTAAAAATACTGTTGAAATCTTGTGAAGGTAAGAATAGTAGATGAAAATTTATATGTGGCTCTGTGCATGTAAGCTGAGAGGAGTTGATGCCAATAACAGGCTCTTGCCTGAAATTGATATGATTATTTTTCTTTGATGATCTGATATTTGGCTTGATTTTTCTTTTATTTACCTACTTCAAACTTGAGAAAGAAAGAACCAAAGCTACTTTACTGTTAGAAGAAAGCAAGGTAACTGAATTATTCTATTAAAAATGATTATATTTAATAGGATTAAAATAAATGTTTTCTGAAAAATAAGAAAATCCTAAGTATTTCATAAGGAGCTTGTGGAGTTCTGTCATAGAAAGTTTATTCTTTAATATTAACAAAACAGCAATACTATCATGTAAATATTTTGCTTGTGTTTGACCCATTACTTGCATTGTCCCGTTTAATCCCTTCAAGAATTCACTAGACTGTTAGGTGCTATTTTCTGTTAATACTACAGAAGAAACAGAGGCTTAAGAGTTTATCATGCTTTTCGTGGCAGGTATTAAGACAGGAGATAGAAAATGGTTAATTGATCAGAGTTTAAAAATAAATCTCACATAACAGGATGTCTGGAAGAGATAGTTTCAGAGTTGATTGAGTGACTCAAGAATATCAGGGTTCAGGCTCAGTTTCTTGGCCAGTCCTCATGGTTTCCCTCTCATCAACATACCACATTCCCAGTATCACTTCCTCATCCACAGGAGGAAGGAGGAAAAGGCAGGAGGAAAGACAAGGCTTTTCCTTCTTGGGTCTCATTAATCAGGGAGGAAAACCTCTTCTTGAAGTTGCTTAGCAGATATCTTCTTATGCCTTAGTGAAGAGAATTGTAAAATTCCCTACCCTAAACCAATTACTGGCAAAGGTAATTGGATTACCATAATTGGCCTAAGTCAGTCATCTCCAACCTCTGGATTGGAAACCTTGCTCCCTTGTACCTGAGCTGCCTAAGCAAAACTGGAGATCTTTGGTAAGGAAGATGTATCGTGAAGATATAGAGAGAATACAGTGAGTTCCCTCCTTTCATGGGACTTACTTTCAAGCTTAAAGGAAAAACATAACAATAAACAAAGTAAATAAATACAGGAGGCAATTTCAGATAGTTGTAAGTGCTAAAAAAAAAAAAAATAGTAGAGTAGGGTAATATAGAGAATGCCTGGGAGGCTACATTAGACTGGGTGGTCAGAGGAAGGTTCTTGGAGAAGGAAACATTTAAGCAGATCCTGAGTCATATTTAAAGTATCAGTCATGAGAATACTTAGGGTTAGAGCATTTCAGACAGGTCTCAACTATAATTGAGGAAACCTGTCAGCATCAGCATAATTACTCAAGGATATATAAGATATAAGTCAAATTTGGGGTTAGAACCTATGAGCCTGGTTTTGTTTTTTTTACTGAGGAATTGAGTGGTGGGTCTAGTTTATCTGGGGTTTCCTAGGGAATAAGATTGTCTTATTTCCTGAACCCCAGGGTGTACTTGTTCTAATAATGACAGTGGAACATATGGCTTTTATAATAACATTGATAGAAATAGCTAAGATATATTGAACCCTTAAAGCCTATTGTATTGACAAAGGATGGTACAACTGGTATAATTATTTCTTGTAAATTTCCCAGGTTGGATTAATCCCCTTACTCTGTGCTCTCATTGCAACCTCTCCTTTTCCTTTTCACATCCATTATAAATTAATGAGTTATTTGTATGATGTTCTGTATAATGTTTTATCTAGATTGAAATCTCCCTGAGGACAAGAACCATGGTGTCATCTTCTCAAATATATTCTCACTGTTTAGCACAGTGCTTGGAATTCTGATTAGATATTTGTGGAATAATGAGTTAAGGATGTAATTTATAAGGAGCTTATAAATATATTGCAACACAATATCACTACATCTAGTTTATTTTCTCCTCAATATTCTAATATTTGGTACCAGGATTATTATGTAATTTCTAAAGAGGAGTTTTCTATAATAGGGGCATTTAGTGATCATTTTGTGAATTTTAGGACTGCAGGAGATTACCTAGTTGTATTACTTAGAAATATGTGTGCATTTTTAAATATATATGTTTTTATTTCTATTTTTTATTTTTTTTAAAGATTTTTATTTATTTGACAGAAAGAGAGAGAGAGCACGTGCTCCTGAACACAAGCAGGGAGAGTGGCAGACAGAGGGAGAAGCAGGCTCCCCACTGAGCAGGGAGCCTGATGCGGGGCTCGATCCAGGATGCTGGGATCATGATCTGAACTGAAGACAGACACTTAACTGACTGAGCCACCCAGGCGCACTCAATATATATGTTTTTAAATTTATTTGAGAGATTGAGAGTGTGTGCATGCATGCGTGCGTGTGTGCATGCGTGAGTGTGGGGAAGGGAGAGATACAGGAAGAGAGAGAATCTCAAGCAGAGTCTACCCTGAGCACAGAGCCCAATGTGGCGCTCTGTCTCAGGGCCCCAATATCATGACCCCAGCCAAAATCGAGAGTTGGCCCTTCAACCACCTGAGCCACTCAGGAACCCCACTTAAACACAATCTTATTCAATCTTATACAAATACAACTTCGAAAAGGCTACATTATAAATAAAACGTGATATTTGTTTGAAATCTTTATGTTTTTGTTACATAAGTTAATTGGTTTGGGATTTAGGGTAGTTTGAATTTCTAATTTGTGAAGGTTTAGGCTCTTTGATCAAGGCACTCTTCTCTATGCCTTTGCCAGTTAGCTTCAATCTCCAGAGCTGGAATAGCAATGAGGAAAGGGAAGGGTTTTTTCCCCCTTCCATATATCTCATTCTAATAAGGAAGGAAAAGTCCTTTGATATGGACTACTGATAGACTATTCCTATCTTGTTTTTGTTTTGTTTTGTTTTTTTTAAAGATTTTATTTATTTACTTGACAGAGAGAGACAGGGAACACAAGCAGGGGAGTGGGAGAGGGAGAAGCAGGCTTCTCACTGAGCTGAGAGCCTGATGTGGACTCAATCCCAGGACCCTGGGATTATGACCTGAGCCGAAGGCAGACGCTTAATGACTGCGCCACCCAGGCACCCCTTGATTTTGTTTTTATCATGATAACATATATAACATAAAATTCACCATTTTAGCCATTTTTAGGTGTACATTTTAATGGCATTAAGTACATTCACATTGTTATATAACCATCACCACCATCTATCTCTAGAACGTTTTCATTGCTCCAAACTGAAACTTCATACCCAATAAATAACTCCCTATTTTCTCTTCCCTCCAGCCTCTGGCATCCATCATTCTCTGTTTTTGTCACATGAATTTGACTATTGTAAGTACCATGTATGAGTGGCACCATGCAGTATTTGTCTTTTTATGTCTGGCTTTTTTCTTGCATAATCCCTTCAGCAACTTCATGAAGTAGATACAATCCTCATTTTATATAGGAGGAAAGTGAGTTTCACTGAAGTTATATACTTTGTCCAAGGCCATATAATGGATTGTATCGTCTAGATGCAAACTCAGGTTTCTTACTTTATTGCCCATTTTAATCACTTTGCCTGAGTGTTTTATTGCTTAATATGGGGAAAAAATAACGGGAATTGTGAAGGTGGGGAGTGGGAGGGGAATGCTTGGATAGTTCTCTTCACAAGTATCCACCATTTTTAGTTGAGGTGGGAGGCAATAGAGAAGAGAGGCACTAAGGAAAAAGGTTAAGGAAAGCATTTTACAGCTGCTAAAAAGGTGGGCAGAATTATATAGCTACCAAAAGTGATCCACAAGTAGCTCCAAATTCTTTAGCTGGTATCTGAGATTTAAAGCTTGAATGTAATGCTTGCCAGAGGAAGATGCCTGTTCGGAGCTCAGGTCATAATTTCAGGTAAAGCTGTTTCTCCACTCTTTTTGTGTGTAGAGGTGAAATACTCTGGCCTAAGTTGCTTTCCTTCGTAAATTTTAGAGTCAGAAATAAGCAGATGAGAAATATGTAATGTCTCAACAAAAAACTTTCTCCTGTAATTACGAGTCTCTTCAGCCAGCATATGGCCTGTTGGTTTCTTGTTTGTTTTTGGACTAGGGCATCTGGAAAGTTCCATGTGCTCCAGGAGCAATAGTACAACCATACTGAATCTAGTACTACAGTACATTTCTATAGTACTGACTAATAAAAAAAATAGAAACAATTGCTTTGTTTCATTTTTTCACAGCATCATGAACTATTTGTCATTTATAATTGGATTAAAATTATGTGATGATTACATTTTATTCAGTGCATTTAAGCAATAGCAATTATTAGGAAGCCATTAAAGGTGTTTCAATAAGCATTTTTTTTTTAAAGATTTTATTCACTTATTTGACAGAGAGAGAGATGACAAATAGGCAGAGAGGCAGGCAGAGAGAGAGGGGAAAGCAGGCTCCCTGCTGAGCAGAGAGCCCAATGCGGAGCTCGATCCCAGGACCCTGAGATCATGACCTGAGTCGAAGGCAGAGGCTTTAACCCACTGAGCCACCCAGGCGCCCCTCAATAAGCATTTTTTAAACCGTGAATTAAACGGAGAGACTGATAGTTTTTGTTTTTTTTTTTTTTTTTAGAAATACTGTAATGGAGAAATCTGAGTGAAGTTTCTTTCTATCAAATACATTAACATGCACACACACAAATATGTATATGTATATGCTGGAATAGTTTTCAGGTAGGAATTCCTCTGAGGAAATGACTTTCTAGTTTATTTGAATTCAAATGGTACTGGGTCAATTATGTAAGTGAGTTGGATTTATAAGTTCAGGGCCAAAAAGTTTGGATGTAGGCGAGTTTTTACTAAGCATTAAAGAGTGCTGATGGTTTTCTGTAAGATGGGTATAACATTAGCAAGAGAACTCATAGCAAGGCCTAGCAAAAATGCTGCTAATTGCCAAATGTTGCTGTGTTTCTATTAGTCAGATCCCCAGCAGGATAGCTCCTTCAAAAGGAAAACTGGAGAGAGTTTAATGCAATTAGGTTTAGGATTAAAACTAACCAAGGATGGAGGGACACCCAGGAATTAGCAACAAGCGAAGATTTACCTCCACCCCCTTAGTTCTAAAGGAGAACAGGGACAGAGCAGTTACCAGAATTTGGTGAGTGCTGTGGTCATTGCAGAAAGGCTACTCACCTATTCTGTGACTTTACCAAGAGGACCACAGCCACTGTCAAACCTATTGTAAACAGAGGCTGGAGGCCTGGCAAAGAGGAGATCTTCCCTCTTTTCCTGCCCTCTGATCAACTGATGCCTCCTTTCTGTAGAGCCTAAGTGGGAACCAGAGGGCAAGGGAGATGAGGTAATACACTCTTTAGAGATCAGCCTCCCAGGTCACAGCAGGGCAGAAAGGGTAGAGAGTATATCTAGATGTATCTGGCAGGACCAATGGAGAATATCCAGGACAGTGTCCAAGTTTTAATTTTTTATACATTTGAAGCAGTTATTCCTGTTTTTCTTCTTTGTTTTTTATTTTGTATAGAGTGACCTTAGAAAATGGAACTTTTTAAAAAGTTGGATTTTGTCAAAATAGCGTTTAAAATTAGTTTTTAAAACGCACTTAACTATTTTATAATAGTATAACTTTGTATATATTTTAAGAGGTGGGGGTAATATTCCTTCAGCTTTCTGTGTCTCTCCCTTCCTTTGTTCATTTAAGAAGTGTTAACCATCTCTTTCTCTCTTAGACTGCATTGAGACCTCTTTAGTCAGATCTGAGTAACAATGCACTCTCTGCCCACCAGGAGTTCACTATCCACTGGGGACTCACTATAGGTCCTTTTTTTTTTTTTTTCCCTGAGTATATGTGCAGCGGAAGCAAGCACATGAGGGAACTCACTATCAGTGATTACCTCACTGAGTAACAAGCACTATAATGGGAATAGAAGGTACATGGGAGTTCTGCAAAAGGGCATGAATCCAGCAGAGGGCTATGATATTTCCAGGAGATATTTCTTTTTTTCTTTTTTGAAAAGATTTTATTTATTTATTTGACAAAGAGAGAGAGAGAGAGAAAGTGAGCGCATTCACAAGCAGGGAGGAGGGTCAGAGGGAGAGGGAAAAGCAGATGCAGGGGCTCATCCCAGGACCCTGGGTTAATGACCTGAGCTGAAGGTAGATGCTTAACCAACTGAGCCACCCTGGCGCCCCCCCCAGGAGATATTTCTAAGAGGATGTTTATAAAACAAGAAATAAGCATTAGCCAAATTTGGGTTGGAGGGGAGCAAGAAGTAAAGAGTATTATAGGGAGAAAGAGAAACATACAGAAACAGGAAAGTACTAAGGAGTATACTATATTTGGTGGACTGTAAGAAAGTTGGTATATCTGAGTGTGCTCTATGTTAGATAGAGGTTGTGTTGCCAGATACATCTGGCAAGTTAAACAGGAACTATTTCAGGAATGACCTTGAATGACATCTTGACCTGAGAGAGAAACAATTTTAAACAGAAAAGTGACATCATCCGAGGTACATTTTAGAAGAATGATTCTGGAAGTAACACAGAGGGTGTGGTAAAGGAGATAAAAATGTTAGGAAGCTATTGTAATTAGTAAGCTGTGGTAATAACACATTTCTACCTTACTGGCAGCCCAGTAGATATCTTAGGATTTAGAATACATAGGACTTGATGGCTTAAATGTGAAAATATTAGGATTTTTAAGATGGCTGTAATTGTGGATAGAAGTTTCAGTACTAGCCTTGGAGGGACTACAAGAAGAAGAATAGATAAGAGATGTAAGGAGGAAGATGATGAGTTCAGTTTGAAAGGCCATTCAGACCTAGAGATGGAGCACTTTGAAACCAGGAGATGGGAATGAAGTCATTCTTTATGATTTGTCCAGAAGAAAGTGTCAAGAGACAAAAGATGGAACTTTAGGGAATATTTAAGGGCCAAGTGGAAGAGGAATTTGAGATTGAGACTGAAAAGAAACACTAGAGAAATATGAGGGAAACTCACAAGGATTGGTGACTGTCACAGAAGGCAAGGCGAGATTTTTGCAAATGGAGGCCTCTGAAGCCTTGAATTTTTAGAATAAGAGGTCATCTGTGAACTTAGGGAGAACAGTGTCAGTGGAGTGGACCTAAGCTAACATGCAATATTTTGAGGAGTTGAATATAAGGCAAGAAGGTGGAGACATCAAATGTGGACAGCCTCACTTGAGAAAGGAAGCAGAAAGAAGACTAAGTAGAAGAGGATATAGATATTTTACTTTGGTAATTTTGTGTCCATAGGGGTGTTATTTGATTCTGTCATCCTGTAAAGAGGTTTCCTAGAAACAAAGTTTCAGTAGTGCTTTAAGGGTGTGTGTATGTGTGTGTGTTTGGGGATGGGTATTTAGAGAGATGGTAGAAGGGACAAGATAAGCCAAGGCTAGATTCTGAAAGCCAGGCTAACAATTCTGAAGTCATCCTGAGGCTATTTGGGGCTCACTGTAAGGTGTATGTATGTATGTATGTATGTATTGTATTTTATTTTTTATTTTTTATTTTTTTTTTAAGATTTTTATTTATTTATTAGAGAGCAAGAGACTGAGAATGAGAGGGGAGAAGGTCAGAGGGAGAAACAGACTTCCCGCAGAGCCGGGAGCCCGATATGGGACTTGATCCCAGGACTCCGGGATCATGACCTGAGCCGAAGGCAGTTGCTCAACCAACTGAGCCACTCAGGCGCCCGTATGTATGTATTTTAGAGAGAGAGTGCAAGTAGGGGGAGGGACAGACAGAGAAGAAAAGAGAGTCCCAAGCAGACTCCCCACTGGGTGTGGAGCCTGATGCTTAGGATCCCACAACCCTGAGATCATGACCTGAGCTGAAACCAAGAGTCAAATGATCAACTAACTGAGCCACCATGGTGCACCCACTGTAAGGTTTGTAAGCAGGGGAGTGACATGAACAGAGTTTACTCTTTACCATTGTGAAAGCAGGAAATAAGTCATCTGTGATGTTAAAAAATGTCAATTCTGTTTTACCCAGGTGTAATAAAGCATGGATGGATTTAAAATTTATTTTGCTATTTGTAACAAGATAAGCTTAAGCTCAGAGGAAAGAAAATGGACATATAGAAATGATATAAAGTACGGTGTATTATTGATGTTCCATTTCTGTGTAACAGTTCATAATACAATTTGTAACACTTCTGCACTGTCAGCAGGGACCCTTGCAAAATATGTTGTGGATTATTTGTAAAATACTAATTCCATATTAATTATTACTTAATTACTTAAAAGTATATTTGAATTAAACAATTTTAAGTATAAGTTGGAATAAGTTCTATGTAATATATCATTACTAGCATAACTGCCTTTTACATAAATCTCATTTACTATTTTACTAGAACTTTGAAATGTAACTGACAGGATTAAGGTGGGGGTTTTTATTATGTGCTTAAAAGATATGATAAGTGTTGTCAATATATATTTAATAAAATCTGCAACATCTAGCGTGAGATGAGTTAACTAAAGTTTACAACCATTGCTGTTCTAAGCAAAATGCTTAAGTACTTTAATTTGATCATTATTTTAGCATGCTTATGTTCATGTAAAATCAACAATGAAGAGCATATGCAGGTCAATTTGATTTTCCTGGTGGGAACTTGAATAAAGTAGCATTTATTTGAAAAAGCTTCCAATAAGGGCAATGGTCAATAACCAGTTATTGACTGGAGAGGAGTGATGGTCCTTGCATAAGAGTGTAGCACACTGGGGCACCTGGGTGGTTCAGTTGGTTAAGCCACTGCCTTTGGCTCAGGTCATGGTCCTGGAGTTCTGGGATTGATCACCCGCATTGGGCTCCCTGCTCAGTGAGGAGCCTGCTTCTCCCTCTGACCCTACCCCATCTCATGCTGTCTCTCTCATTCTCTCTCTTTCAAATAAATAAATAAAATCATAAAGAAAAAAAAAGTGTAGCATACCATCTTCAAATGTTTTCTTTATAAATGCTTATTAAATATAGAAAAATTACTTAAATTCATGGGATTTTATAATAAGTCCATTTACCTTTGCTAGTTGGCTGTCTATATGTGTATAATAAGAATTTATGTTTGGATATACTTATCTGTTTGCTTGTCCTTTGAAGTGTGTAAGAGTTACTTACGTTGTATAGTAGCCTGTTGTCATTTAGATTACAGTTGAGGGAGGGATATATTTGCATTAAACTAAATAAAAACGAAGTTAAATCTCTTACGTTAATCAGGCTTTTAATAAAGATTGCTTTGAGATACTTTGCTATGTTGTCTATTTTACTACATTTTTTCTTACTGTTAATGTGGAAATAATACACAAATTAAACATTCATCTTTTTATCTATGTGTTGAAGAAATTAAAGTGTAAAGAAACAGTTACAGATGGATGTTGCCTTTCCGTATTATCTACCAACTCAGTTAAGTAGCTTTAGCCAAACTAAAATGTAATTCTAATCAGAAAATATCATCCTTTTATCCATTTACTCTAAATGAATAGATGTATATAATGCAATGTGCACATTTCTAATGGTTTGTCATTAACAGAATAATTTCATATCTTTTTAAATCTGTGGAAATTTAACTAGTTGAAGTAAGTACTATTTAGTATTCAAGGCCCTATTCTCACAAAAATAGCCACTGTCACAGGCTTTGGGAGATCTTTCAGTTTCCTAAGTTACATTCCTACTGGCAAATGCTATCTAATTGTGACATTTGGTTAGATCAAGGTCAGTTATGTAGAAAGAGAAAAGGAATCAATAAAATCTAGGGTTAATAATTTCGATTTCCAAACAGATATCCATCAGCAAAGTTGGAGGACTATAAAGGACAATTCTTGAACTTGATAGATTTTAAATAAAGTAGTCCATTTTAGGTATAATAAGTTCATATTATATGAAATATATAGCTTATCAATGAGAATACTTCAGTTTTAAGTTTAATGAATTATGTGGCTGAATTAGGGGTTTCTGACCTTCTCTTCCAGCTGTTGATGTATTGATGGGAATCCCTATAATCATAATTTACTGTGACTAAGAGAGACTCATTTTTTTGATGTCTGAAAGTTGTGGGAGCCCTCTCTATTCCCTCTATGTTTACTACCATATGACTAGTTCTCTTCTCTGGCTGACTTCCACGTTATTCTCAGTCAGCGGAATCCTGAGGTTGTCGGGGCGTTCATATGTATTTTTTCGGTTGATGAGTGATAGTATTTTATCTTGCTGATTGATGGTATTTTATTTTGTTGATTAACATTGAAATGAGCTTAGTAAGACCTTTACCTATTTTTGGAAGATGCTGGACATACTTATTTTACTTGACAAAGAAAGCTGTAATATTAGCAAGTTCATTAGGATATTTTTGAAACTTAAATCTTTTGAAATTATCTAAATTGGAGGGTCTTAAAATTTAGCATTAGTTTCTAAGACCTCTTACAGCGATGAGAGAATAATTCATTTAACCTTTTTAAAGGCAGAAGTTGCGTGTTTCTGGAATGTGCTATTTCCTTTGTCTAAAATGAGAAGAGGTAATTTACTAGTAATATATCAGTCTACTAAAATAGCTGACTAGAGGGGAAGGAAGGGTGACTTTTTTTTTTTTTAATGTTTACTAGAAAGGGCATAAGATACTCTATTTTAGCAATAGGTGCATCTGCATAAAACTCAATTTTACCTATAGCCAGGATTACTTCTATATGAATCATCCAGAGTACCAGGCTACAAAACTTTATGCCACATATAAAAGCAGCATTCAGATTGCTTGTTTTGCTTTTATTTATTTGCATATGTAATTTATTTTACCTGTAAAAAGGGAAGTTCTTATGAAAAGCAACATAACAGGAAAAATAAGCAAGTTGTCGTTTCTTCTGGTAGGTTATGATGTAGAGATTAGGTCAAAAAATTAAGTTTGAGAGATTCCATTTAATCTTGGTAGTGTTTTGATAGGAAGATGAACATGTAGAAGCAAAAGAATTTTATTTAAAAACATTAAAAACATTATTTACAATACACTTAGAGTAAGTTTACTGAGTGCATTGGCATCAGTATTTATTGCCTGTGTTGGATTCCAGACTCTGAATTATAACTTTGTTCCATGAAGACCAGTAATTTTTAATGCATGTTTATGTTGCATTTATCCATACTATGGGTCATGGATTACCGCTTTATTTTGAAAAAGGGAATTATAGTTTTCATATTTAGAAACTGACAAAAAAG
Source organism: Nasua narica (assembly GCA_028533885.1). NCBI lineage: Eukaryota > Metazoa > Chordata > Mammalia > Carnivora > Procyonidae > Nasua > Nasua narica. Next base: position 54,518,433 of record CM052809.1, on the reverse strand, counting down.
AATTAAGAAAAAAAATTGAAGAGCCAGATGGTTTAACATGTGTCGTTGATTTTTGCATGTTTTAGTTTCTGAAATAAATTTATTTCGTGGTTCTGATTGAGTATGTTTTTCCATTTTTGATGTAGCTTTTTAAGGATTACCCTTAAGAATTTCTAATTCACATAAGTGGATGATACTAGAGATAACCTTGGTTTGACATAGGTCACATCAAAGACCATCTTTTGAAGCCAGTTTTAAAGCCTTGAAATGCAGTGCTCCAGTGGATTGCAGTGTTAAAACAGCAAAGTTTCCTTGTGACATGATAATTGAAATGAAGGTAGAAATTTTCATTTTTCCATTTAAATTAATGTTATAATACAAGAAAGTTCCATTTTGGGTTTTATCTTAGCACCTTCCCAAGTTATATAGAACCAATGGGGGAGGAGAGAAGCAAAGTTTTGGGTATGATCCCTCCCAAGGAATCTCCAGATAAGGGGCTCATTGTTTTTAAGGGAAGGGAAAACGATATATTTTAACTTGGATGATGGTCTCTTCTGTAGATGTGTTGAAACCTGGAAATTGAAAAAAAATCACATTAATTGAACTCTATTTGGATAAGGTAATTGACTTTATATTTTTTAAAGTTCTTTGCTGGAATGGTTACTGGAACACTTGAAATGGATAAGCATTTTTGCCTGAAACTTATGAAGGCAGCCAGGAAATCTTTCTCCCTTACTTGGCATAAGTAAAGATACTTTTCCATAGGATATTGCCAAAGATTCATTTGGCTTCGAAATCACATGGACTGTTGTGATAACTTAAAGGCAATAATTCCACTCTATGAAAATATCAATTATTACTTTTTAAATATGTGATCGTCTAAAAAAGATAAAGTGTTAATGTATAATTTCTTAATAAACTATTAACATATTTGAATGACCTAAGGAACATAGGATATTACATTAATGACTTCATCATCATTTTACAGTCCTAATGAGGTAGATGTTACACTCTGTTTTATGGACAAAGAATCTTCGGCATAAGCAGTTAGAAACTTAAGGTCATACATTTGAGTATTTATACAATCTGTATTTGAACACTGTTCTTTCCATTGAACATTTGTTTTTTAATGTGTATAGAATTTCAATTTTACTAAACAAAAAAGTTCTGGAGATGTTTCACAACAATGTGAATATACTGAACAGTAATGAATGGTACACTTAAAAATGGTTAAGATGGTAAATTTTATGTTATGCATTTTTTAACCACATAAAAAATTCTATTTAGAAGTCATTTCCTTTTTGTTTACTTATTAAGTAAAATTTCAGTGAAGAATAACACGATGTAAAGTGTTCATTATTTTAGTTTGTCATCTAAAATGAAACTACTGAAATTTTACCGCTTAAGAGGAAACTGAGTTTCTACTCAGTTTTGGATTGAGCTATAAACAGTCTAGGTTTTTTTTTTATTGTCAGAAGATTATATTTCTTTAAAAAATCTAGTTGATGATATAAAGTGAAAAGATAAGATATAAATCAGAATTATGATACAGGGAATAAGTGTATTTCAGTTTGTCACTCTGAATGAGAAGTGCACCTTTCATAGAGCTAAAACTCAAGTAAGCTTGCAGACTTAGAGTTACATATGTTTTTGACTATGTAAAATTTCTTTTAAAAGTACAATAATTCTGTAGCTGTTTTTCAGTAGTAAGGGTAAAGCATTTCTTTTAGAATATAGTGAAAAGTGTATATTTGACAAGAATTGCATATTTTGGTGATGCCAAGTTAATTTGTGATGTTTTTTCATGTAGCAGGATAGAAATACAGCATCTCGCTGTATTTCAATTAAAAAAAGCCCAACCACTGGAAAAAGTCAGTCTTTTTTGGTGTCTTTCTCATGTCTGTCAGCATTTATTTTATGCATCTATATTTTCTAAAATAATTACCCTTTATCTCAAAATAAAAAAAGAGATTGATAATATTGGGCCAATCATTTAGAATTAGATACTTTAAAGATTTTTTTTTTAATTAATTTATTTAACAGAGAGAGAGAGGACACAAGCAGGGGGAGCAGCAGAGGGAGAGGGAGAAGCAGACTCTCCACTGAGCAGGGAGCCTGATACAGTACTGAATCCCAGCATCCTGGGATCATGACCTGAACCAAAGGTAGACGCTTAACTGACTCAACCACCCAGGCACCCCTAGAATTGGATATTTTAAAATTTTTTGAGATTTGGTGTGTTTATGTATCTTTATAACTATCCATTTATTTTGACCGTGTAAGTATGGAGCGTCAAGTTAATAATATTCCTCAGGTCATGGCACAGTGTAACTTTGGTCCATATCAGGCCTTCCTGCTGTTTACTTCACATTCACTCATTCATTTGTTCACTCATTCATTTATTCTTATATTCATTCCCCATTTCTACAAGCTCTAGCCCTATAGGAAGCTTATCTAGGTCTATCCAACTTCCCGTATACATATACACACATCTCTATCTCTCATTACTGCATTGGAAATTTATTATTTTACATTGTCTAACTGCTTGAGAATCCTTATCTTCAAGTTATTTGTTTATTTATTTCATTTATTTTAAAAGGGAGAATTCAGGGGCACCTGAGTGGCTCTGTCAGTTAATTGTGCGACTCTTGATTTTGGCTCAGGTCATGATCTCAGGGTTGTGAGATAGAGCCCCTAGTTAGCTCAGCATGGGGTCTGCTTGTCCTTCTCCCTCTGATCTTTTCCCCTGCTCATGTACTCTATTTGTCTCTTTCTCATATAAATGAATAAAATCTTAAAATAAAAAAAAGAATATAGGGTGTTTGAAGCTAGGCTAGTTCAGATGAACTATTTAAAGACAAATATAATCTAATTCAGTGACTTACAAGAAGTAAATAAGTTTAATATGTTGAGAACATTGAGAAATCTAGGAGAATATATCATTTACTCTTTTAACTCATTGACTTTTTTTAACTTAATAAGTAATTAAAAGATAAACATCATTTTCCATTAAGCACCAAGTTTAGTATTCTTTGCAATTGGTTATAACATTGTATAGGATCTCAAATGTAGTAGTATTCATTAAGTGTATGGTTTCCCATTAATGCCACAACCTACCAATTTCTTTCCCTTTCTCTTTTTTTTTTTTTAAAGATTTTATTAAATGATCTCTACACCGAGCATAAGGCTTGAACTCACAACCCCAAGATCAAGATTCACATCCTTCTCTGACTGAGCCAGCCCAGTGTCCCCACACCTACCAATTTCTAAATTGGCTTGGCCCTTTGAAAAAGTTAATTCATGTTCAGGGGCCTTAATATTTCAGTGTGATGTGGATGTCAATCAAGCACAGAAAATTTATTTAAAAGGCAAGAAAATATGTAGTTTCTAGTTTACATTCTAGTTGGTGACAACTCTCCCGTCAACATTATCACTTTTGATCCACACTACTCTTATGTATGGTAAGTATGTCAGATTTGTCTCCATTTTAATAAAGGAGAAGTTGAGACTGAAGACTTCAAATGGCTTGCACAAGATTACTTTGCTGTGAAGTCATAGGCAGCACTAGGACTGGAATCTTCTGATTTCTAGGCCAGTGTCCTTAATTCTATAGTCATGTTTTCATACTCTTTCCCCAAAAGAACTGAAGGAGGGACGCCTGGGTGGCTCAGTTAGTTAAGCTGCTGCCTTTGGCTCGGGTCATGATCCCAGGGTCCTGGGATCGAGTCCCACATCGGGCTCCTTGCTCAGCGGGGAGCCTGCTTCTCCTCTGCCTCTGCCTGCTACTCTGCCTGCTTGTGCTCTCTCTCCCTCTCTCTCTCTGACAAATAAATAAATAAAATCTTAAAAAAAAAAAAAGAACTGAAGGAGATGACATAGTATAAAATCAGGCCATCTTCAAATGGCTCCATTATTAATATTTCTATATAATAAGGTATTAGAAATGTTTTCTTAAAAAAGAAAATTTAACAAAACTTTGGAAATTATTCTTTTGTATTGCTGTTGGTGCTGCTTTTGTTTGGGGTAAAATCTCTCAGACAAATTAATCAATGTTAATGCCACAAAATAATAAAAAAGTCTATAATTCCTAATATACTTGGTGCATTTATTTTTTTTAAAGACATCTTAGAGAAAGAGAGAGAATGCAGGGGGTGGGGTGGGGAAGAGGCAAAGAGAGAGAGTCTCAAGCAGACTAGGAGTGGAGTGTGATGCAGGGCTTGATCTCAGGACCCTGGCTGGGATCATGACCTGAGCAGAAGCTAAGAGTTGGATCCTTACCAACTGTGCCACCTAGGCGCCTCTATACTTGGTGCATTTAAATCATCTATCTTAGGGTGTCTGTGTGGCGCAGTTGGTTAAGCATCTGACTCTTGGTTTTGGCTTAGGTTACCATCTCAGGGTCATCAGAGTGAGCCCTATCTTGGGCTCCTGGCTGGGCTTGGAACATTCTTCTCCCTCTGCCCTTTTGCACTGCACATGCACATGTGCTTTCTCTCTCTGTTATAAAAGATCATCTAGGTGGTTATGTGAAGACTCATTACATTTAGAATAAAACTCAAATTTTTTATTGTAATATAAAGAACCCTGAGTGATCTGATCCTTGCCTAATTCTCTATCCTATAAGACAAAGTGAAATTAATGAATGATTAGTAGATTCTCATGGAGTTTAGAATCTGTCTAAATGTCTGTCTAAATGTCTGAGAAATGTCTGTTTCATTTATTATTGAGTTCTTAGTCACTTTGCACATAGTTGGCCCTTGATAAATATTTATAATTATTTTTATTGATATTGTTATCCCAGCCTTATTAATATAGCTTTCCCCCTTCGCTTTATTTTATATAACTGACATATACTGTTATGTAAGTTTAAGGTAGTCAATGTTGATTTTATATACTTACACATTGCAAAATGATTACCACCATAGTGTTAGCTAATACCTGTTATCACTTCACGTAACTACCATTTCGTGAGAGTGTTTAAGATCTTCACCCTTCACCCTTCACCCTGCCTCTGATAACCACCAATCTGTTCTCTATGAGTTTATTTTGTTTTTATTTTTTATTTTTTTAATTTACATGTGAGATCATACAGTATTTGTTTTTCTCTTTCTGACTTCATTTAGTGTAATGTCTTCAAGGTCCATTCATGTTGTGCAAACTGTGGAATGTCCTTCTCCCTGATGGCTGAATAATATTCCATTGTATATATATCATATCTTCTTTATCCATTCATTCATTGACAGACACTTAGGTTGTTTCAGTATCTTGGTTATTGTGGTTAATGCTGCATGAATATGGGCATGCAGATGATCTTTTAAAGATCCTGTTTTTGGGGCACCTGGTTGGCTCAGTTGGTATAGCATGTGACTCTTTTTTTTTTTTTTTAAAGATTTTATTTATTTATTTAACAGAGAGAACACAAGCAGGCAGAGAGGCAGGCAGAGACAGAGAGAGGAGCAGGCTCCCCGCTGAGCAAGGAGCCTGATGCGGGACTCAATCCCAAGATGCCAGGATCATGACCTGAGCCCAAAGGCAGCTGCTTAACCAACAGAGCAACCCAGGCGTACCATAGCATGTGACTCTTGATCTTGAGATTGTAAATTGGAGCTTCATGTTGGGTGTAGAGATTACTTAAAGATAAATTCTTTAAAAGTAAAAATTCTGGGGCTTCTGAGTGGCTCACTTCGTTAAGTGTCTGCCTTCTGCTCGGGTAATGATCCCAGGGTCCTGGGATTGAGCTGCACATCAGGCTCTCTGCTCAATGGAGAGTCTGCTTCTCCCTCTGCCCCACCCCCTGCTTGTGCTCACTCACTCTTTTTCTCTCTCTCAAATAAATAAAAAATCTTAAAACAAATAAAAATCCTGTTTTTATTTCCTTTGGATATATACTCAGAAGTGGGACTGCTGGATCTTAGGGTAATTCTATTTTTAATTTTTTTAGGGTGCACATTTATTAAAAGGGTCAAAATTTAATCTAATTTTTAAATTTTTGAGAGACCGCCATACTGTTTTTTTATAGTGATTGCACCAATTTACATTCCCACCAACAGTACACAGAAGTTCTCTTTTCTCTATATCCTTGCCAGCACTTTTTATCTCTTGTCTTTTTGATAATATTCTAACAGGTGTGAGGTGATATCTCATTATAATTTTTATTTGCATTTCCCTGAGGATTAGGATTCCTTTTCATATATCTCTTGACCATTTATATGTCTTCTTGGTAGAAATGTCTATTTAACTCCTTTGTCTTTTTTTTTTTTTTAATAGAGAATGCATGAGTTGGATGGAAGGGGCAAAGGGAGAGAGAGAGAGAGAGAATCTTAAGCAGGCTCCATGCTTAGAGTAGTGCTCTATGTGAGGCTTGATCTCATTAACCTGAGCTGAAATCAAGGGTCCAACACCCAACTGACTGAGCCACCCAGGCACCCCATCTTTGCCTATTTTTAAATTGGTTTACTTGTTTGTTTGTTTCTTTTGCTATTGAGTTGTAGGAGTCTCTTATATATTTTAGAAGTTAATCCCTTATCAAAGATATGACTTATAGATGTTTTCTACCATTTTGTAGATTGCCTTTTCACTCCCTTGGTTGTTTCCTTTACTGTGCAGAAGATTTTTAGTTTGATGTAGTCCTACTTGCTAGTTTTTGCTCTTGTTGCCTTTGCTTTTGGTGTCAAATCCACAAAAATTATTGCTAAGACCACTGTCAAGGACCTTATCCCCCATGTTTTCCTTTAGGAGTTTTATGATTTCAGGTCTTACATTCAAGTCTTTAATCCATTTTGACTTGATTTTTGTGTATGGTGTAAAGTAGGGGTCCAGTTTCATTCTTCTGCTTATAGCTTCTAGATTTCTTTGCACCATTTATTGAAGAGACTATCCTTTTCCCATTCTATATCTTGGCTTCTTTGTTGTAAATTAATTGACCATATGTGTACCCCTATATTTCTGGGGTCTCTGTTCTCTTCCATTGATCTGTGTGTCTGTTTTTGTGCCAATACCATACTGTTGTGATTACTATAGTTTTGTAATGTAGTTTGAAATCAGTAAGTGTGATGCCTCCTTTCTTAAGATAGTTTGACTGTTTGGGATCTTTTGTGGTTCCATACAAATTTTAGGATTATTATTTCTATTTCTGTGAAAAATGTCATTGAAATTTTGATAAGGATTATGTAAAATCTGTAGATCACTTTGGATAGTTTGGACAGTTTAATAGTATTAATTCATCAACTCCATGAGTAAAGAATATCTTTCCATTTATCTGTGACTTCAAGTTTTTGAACAATGTCTGATAGTTTTCAGTGTGCAGATCTTTTCCCACCTTGCTTAAATTTATTTGTATATTCTTTTTGATGGTGTTATAAGTGGACCTAGTTTTATTTATTTTTTAAAAGATTTTATTTTAAAGTAATCTCCACCCAACATGGGGCTCAAACTTATAACCCCAAGATCAAGAGTCACATGCTCCACTGACAGCCAGACAGGCACCCCTAGGTGGGACTACTTTAAAAAATTTCTCTAACAGTTCATCGTTAGTATATAGAAATTATTTCTGTACATTGATTTTGTGCCCTGTATCTCTACTGAATTGATAAGTATTTATTGAATAGTGAATGTTGAATGAATGAGTTTCCAAATGGTGATTTATTTACATTCACTGTCCTCTAAGAAAAATCTCAAAGTATATGTGTGTGTGTGTACATTTGATGAAATTTTTTGTTTTAATGCACAATAGCTATTGGAATTACTTTGTAGCTGTAACTTAAAGAATGTTGTACCAGACTTTTTCATGTGATTTCTTTAAAAACCCACAACAACTTTGTGAAGTTAGTATATCTCCTCTTTACAGATGGTGAAAGAGTGTTGACCCTTGCTCAAAGCCACTTAGCTAGTAAGTGGCAGAACTGAGGTTTGAACCTTGGTCTTTCTATAACTAAAGTCAACATTATTCAACTTTGCTGCTTCTAAATTAATGATTAAGTTGCCTGGAAAATTTGCTTCTGAGGAACACTTTCCTTTCCAATGATGCTGGATAATTGAGGTGTTACTGTAATAGGTGTTAATTGAATGGCACAGAGAGTAAGCGCAAAGGAAATTAAAGGAGGAAAAGGTGTGATGAAGTCATCAGGGAAGCTTTTTGGAGTGGTTGTGGGATTTTAGTTGCTCAATTAATACTTTGAAAGTGTTCTGTACACCAGAACTTGTCAGATATATGAGATACAAATAAGTAGAGAGGAGAGTAGAGCTATTTAGTTTGGAGAAAGTTTTTAGAGGCTTGGAGGTGTTGTAGGTTTTTTGAAAGAGGTAAAGAGGCCCAGTGTGGCTAGAAGAGAGGATTTATGTTGGAAAAAAATAGGATATTGAAAAAGTGGATGAGGATGATTGGGGGCGGTATATAATCTATACAGAATTTAATTTTTTCTGTGGATGCCAAGAACAGTGGCATTGTGGATAAAGTAATATTTTAGGAAGTTCAATCTGTTAGCAGTGTGCAGGTTTTAAATTAGAATAGTGCAGCATTGGAAACACAGCAACTTAAGAGTGGCAGTTCTGGTCCTAGGCTTGAATTCCACCCCTCTTACTTGCTTGTTTATGAACTTACAGTATTATTTCACTTACTATCCTTCTGTTTATCCTCTGTGAAATGGAAATTGAACCTTTTGCCCAGTTTCAGAGATTCTGATTCAGTAGGTCTAAGGTATGGGACAGAAAATACCCCCTCCTCTCAAGTCAGATTTAGTTACCCCTTGTCTGTGGTCCTAGAGGACTTTGTTTTTATTTAATGTTTTCTTTTTATACCTCAGGTGAGAAAAATTGAATTGATTAACTTCTTCAGATAATGGCATACTATCAACTTTGGCAAGGACAAGGCTCTCTCTTGTTTTATTTTATTTAAAATAGTTCTCATTTCGGGCTCCTGGGTGGTTTGGTTGGTGGAGTGTACAACTCTTGATCTCAGGGTTGTGAGTTCAAGCCCTGTGTTGGGTGTAGAGATTACTTAAAACATCTAAAAAATAATAATAATAAAATAGAATTAATACCTTCCCCCCAGCTCCCTCTTTGAAAAATCAACAACAATAACAAAGTTCTCCTTTGTCCACAATTTTTGTTCTCATTCTTTGCCTCTAGACATCTCTACTAATATCTTTGGATATGTCTGTATCTTTAAAAAAATATGTTAGTGTTTTGTGCACATAGTTGTTTTTAATTTATATTAATGATATTCTTGTACAGATCTGTTTCTTTTTTCACTCAACACTCTAAAAATGCCTTTTATGATGGATAACTTCAAACATACAAATTGGAGAAAATAGTATAATGACCCCCCATATGTCCGTGATCCATCATCAACAATTATTAATCCATGGCTAACCTTGCTTAATAAATTTTTCAAATCACTCCTCCCTTTGCCTCCCCAACCCTCACAACTTCACCTCTATGTACTATATTATTTCAAATAAAATTCAGATTTTTTTCTGTGTTTCAGTGTTTAATCTTTAAAAAAATCTATCTCTTTGAATCTCTGTATATTTATTTCATAACTTGTAACTGCCGCAGGTGTTTCAGATTATATACCTACATATCTGACTTGTGTGGTCCTTTGGTGATGATAACCTAGATTACCTGTAATTTCCTGCTACCACAAACAGTTCTGTGATTTCCATTTTCATGTAAGTCTTCCAAAGGAGTTTTGGGAGAACTCTGATTTTCTAGAGTGAGATCTCTGGATCATAGTGTATACACATACTTCATTTCACTAAGTGTGCCAGCTTGCTTTCCTGAATGCTTTCCACTACATGAAAGTTCCCTTTCCCTCCACTTCTGCTGATAGTTAGTAATATCTCGCATTTTATTTTTGCTGGTCTGATATTTATAAAGTGGTATGTCATTACTTAAATTTTCATTTCTCTGGCTATTAATGTGGTTGGTTCTCTCGCCATATACTCATACTCATTATCTGTTCTCTTTAGGGACTCTGGTTCTTGCTGTTTATTCTGCCTAGGAAATTCTTTCTTCTTATTTACTTGGTACATCCACGTTATTGAGATTTCTGCTTACATATTATATCCTTGACCATTTTATCTAAAGCAATACTCTTCAAAAACAAAAAAAAATAAATACTCTTCATCACCTTCTCTCTTTGTTCTGCTTTATCTCATACTATTTATCACAACAAAACATAGCATATTAACTTTATTATGTTTTTTTTTCAATAGTTATTTCCAATGCTCAAGTTCTTTAAAGGCAAGGGATCTTATCTATGTTATGCATATCTGTAACTCTAGCCCTTAAAATGTAGGTACTCAATAAATACCTGCTGAGTGAATAAATATGAATTCACCATTTATATCACTACTCAGCAGGATTTCATTGAATATTCTAGACATTTGTCCTTGTTGATTTTAGACATCGTAATGTAACTTGTTAATTTTGGTTATGATATCCTCCTTTGATAAGGAATCCTTAATTTTCAAGTGGCTAAATTATCATGTCACAACACATAAGTGTGATTTATGTTATGGTCTAAAGAAATCCTTTTCTATCCTGACATTACCAGTTCCCCTATGTTTTCTTCTATATGCTTTACAGTGTTATATTTTACATTTTAGTCTCTAATCCCTCAGGAGTTATACCTTTGCATAACGTATAAAGTATAGTATTTGATTTCATTTTTTTCCTGTAGAATACAAGCACTTTGTACTTTTCTTGCTGACTTATAGTACAGCCTTATCGTATATGAGTTTTTCCTCATATTTCATTGATCATTTATCTATTTCTGTCTGGTATCACAATATTTTTATGACAGTGGCTCTTTGCATTATGTCCTAACGTCCGGTAGGGCAAGTCCTTCCTCTTTTTAACAATTGTCTTAGCAATATATACAGTACAACAATAGCAACCAATACAATCAAGTAACTAAGCTGAAAAAGAATGCACAAGACTATTATAGAGGAATTTTAAAACTCTAATAAGGATATAAGAGAAGACATAACTAGTGGGAGAGAAATACCATGGGATAACTTAATGTTATAAAGGTGCTATTTCTCCCAGATTAATCTATAAATTCAAATGCAACTGTAATAAAAATTTCAGTAAGATTTTTGTAGACCTCAACATAATTTTTCTAAAATTTATTTGGAGTATTTTATAAATGCTACTTTTTGAGATAAATGTATACTTTCGTATATACTGTATTTGTATTCTTTAGTTTTTTAGTGATTAGTTTTTGTATTCTCATGGATGGGCAGTTGATTGGAGAGAGTAGAGGAAGGAAGAAAGCAGTGGAGATAAATGTTTTGATTAGCAGTGATAGAAATTGTAGTGGCAGCAAGTGGTACTCTGAGCAGAGAAATAGAAAAGATAAAGAAAAGTGAGGGCTTTTTGGATAAATGCATCATCTTTCCTCAACTCTGGGAAAGTGAATGTGGTAAGACTAGAGAACAGCCACCTGTAATACACCTCAATATATGCCTTACCTGTGCCTTGCTAAAGACTCATATCATGTCTAGTTCAACAGTCTATATGGAATACTTAACTGTCAAGGGTATAATGTCTGTAGCAAGTATCTCTAAGATGTGGCTCTTTGACGTTCATAAATAATGGTGATCGCAAGTAATCAGGAAGCGCTTTAAATATGTTCTTGATGTAATATATATATTCTAAATATATATATTATTATTTTTTAAGATTTTATTTTTAAGTAATCTCTACACCCAACATGGAGTTCGAACTTACAACTCTGAGATCAAAAGTCCCATGCTCTACCGACTGAGCCAGCCAGGTATCCCTCTTGATGTTATATTTAATCTGGCAGGGAAATAGGCATTGAAGAGTTTCAATAAAAACCAGTTAAAATAAAAATAATATATGTAGTTGGGTTAATGATCTTCTATTTGAAAAGCAAGGACATCCAGAGCTACTCATTCTCTCAGTTTTCAGAGTCAAACTTTTACTGTGTCTGGATCTTGTATACATACAATTGGGTTTACTCACAATCTGAACATGGAATAAAATCACTCTATATTTTTATGGGGACTACAAATTGAAGAAAAATGGAGTTGAAGGAGTGAACCTCCATATTCTGCTACAAAGAATAACAAACCACATCTGTAATCCTTATATTTACTGGTCGTTTTGAATCTTTCGTTTTCCAGAAAACTGATAACCTTCTTAAGGGGCAAAGTTATGTATAGATACACACACACACACACACATACCGTTATATATATGTAACTCTTACTAACAAAGTGTGACAGTTTGTGAAGAATTAATGTAATCTCAAACAAGGTGAGGATTATTCATTTGTAACTCATACAGAACTCTGTTATTTGAGATAGTCCTTTTTTCTAAATGGATTAGCGTTAAATAAGATTTGTTTTAATTTACTTTTGAAAACTTCTTTAATTAGCAAAAGTAATAAAAAAGTTTCTGCAGGGCTGCCTGGGTGGCTCAGTCATTAAGCATCTGCCTTCAGCTCAGGTCACGATCCCAGGGTCCTGGGTTCTAGAGTCCCACATCAGGCTCCCTCCTCAGCAGGGTGTCCCCTCTCCCTCTCCCTCTGCTGCTCCTCCAGCTTGTGCTCTCTCTCTCTCTCTGACAAATAAATGAATAAAGTCTTAAAAAAAAAAAAAGAACATCCTTCAATCAGGAATTTGTAAATAAAACATCAGCAAGATACTCATTTATTAAAAAAAAAAAAATTTCTGCAGGAGCCTAGGTGGCTCAGTAGGTTTAGCCTCTTGCCTTTGGTCATGATCTCAAGGTCATGATCTCAGGGTCCTGTGATCGAGCCCCACGTCGGGCTCTCTGCTTAGCGAGGAGCCTGCTTCCCTCTCTCTCTAAATATTAAAATAGATAATTTTAAATTATCTATTTAAAAATAGTTATTTTATATTTATACAAAATATATAATTATATATATTTTATAACTATTATAAAATAGTTATATTTAACTATTATAAAATAGATAAAATAGTTATATAAATAATCACAATATTATTAGAGAGATACTACTAGCAAAGTGTTATGAGGTTTCAAAGATAGATACATTGGGGAAGGATTCATTTGAGCTGAGCATTTAAAAATAAATAGAATTGTGATACTATAATTAATTGCATATGTCCCCAAGAAGATGAGTGAGTGGTAGTTTCTGTCCATTCTGCAGTGTTGGGCTTTTATGCATACTTAAAGAGACCTACCGTGTATTTGTACCATATAGCACTCATTGTACCAGGCCCTTCATTTATGCAAGGATATTTTACACTCAGAGTGCTGTCTATATGAGGCACATCTTATTACCGTATGATGAGTAAACAAAGGTTTAGAGAAATAAAGTATCTGTTAAAGATCATGTAACTAGTGCCTAGAGTTGTTTCTGTATTACAGAAATCTTAGAATATCCATTTGCTGACTGTTTTCTGAATATTTCTGGAATGGTTAAAATGATTACTACTTGAAGAATAATACACAACTTTACCTCATTATTGCAATTATTGTTAAGCCTGTTCCAATTTTTAATGTTTAAAATTTTAATATCTAAAAGTACTTGACATTTAGTATTTGTGCAGTAAATATTTGTTGGATGAATTCTTGAATGTGTCAGCTGTACTGAAAGCTGAGGAAAGGAAGGTTTCAAGCAGAAGGATTGAACCGACATGTACTGTTGCTGTGACTAACCATCTCATCAAGTATTTCTTTGTGGTTCCTATCCAAACTTGATTGGTTGCTTTTTTACCCACTTAGTTTTGTTTTTAAACTAGTGCTCTATCTGATATTTTTTGGGGATGATCATATTACCCAGCAATCATGTTTGTGATTGTGAAAACAATACAGCAGAAAGAAAATCCCTGGTGATTGATATTATTTGTGTGTGTTGTAAGCAGATCTCGTTTTACATCTTATGTTGAATAGTCAGGCAGTGTGTTCCACAGTGAAATCACAGTTCAATAGTGAAATGCATCTTACCAGTTAAAAAATCAATGTAGAGATTTAAGTTTTCCTTTGGCTAAATGTCTACTGCACTGAACAGTGGTTAGAGCCAAATTATGAATTCTTAGAATGCATGACTGACGGCATTTTAAAGTAGAACAAAAATCTTGTTCAGAAGCTTAGTAGCAGAGAAGAGAGGGCGATGTCTTGATATTTATCTAGTCTGCTTTCTTGCCTTTTTTCTAGAACACGATAAACATTAGTGATGTCTTTGAAATCCTGAGGCATTGGTTTGTGTTCCTTTGTTGGAGTTTTATGCAAACATCTAAATATTAGCTGACAGTCTAGCTTGAAAAGCTTTGTACATATGCCTTTTTAGCACCTGAAGCTTTAGTTTCCTGAATGATTTTGATGGCAGTGGTATGACTTTATTAGAAGTTGTGGCAAAGGCCATGCCATCATTTGAATGGATTGTGATACAGATTTCAAATTGTGATGTAAACAACCAGTTTGAAACCAAGGGAAGACTATTTGGAGTAACTACTTTGATGTATTTTCCGTCAACGCATCCTTGCGGTGATATAAGGTAGAGACAGCATTGGTAGTGCTTCAAGGAAGGAGTGCTTTTAGTTCAAGGAGATTCTGGAGCTCAGAACAGGCGTTTATGAAGAGTGCTGTCTAGATGAGCTCTGAGCTTAGAAGTACATCCCAGGCTGAATTGACCATATTTTTTATTTTCTGTATTTTATGCTGCTTTGGACATCGTGGGGCCTTGCTAGCTGGGGACCTCCCAGGGTTTGCTAACTCCTAAAGATAGCTGGAATTCCTATGGATAGCACTGCCCTGGATGTGTGCCTTTCATTGGCTGACCAGCCAACCCAGAGCCCTTACACACCAGCTTTACTGAATTCTCACAGGTTCAGCCACCTGCCCTAATAGTACCTCAGGGCAGCTTGCAGGCAACTAGGGACAGTCCCTACACCCCAGAGCCTGCTGAAATTATTCAGCTAGGCAATATATAACTACTTAACCTACCCTTCCTTGCCTTTCCTGAGAAAATGACAGTAAATGCTGTGCCCATGTTTTCCCCTTGTTCGGTCTGTCTCCAGACCAACCTGGTCCTTTCCCATGTGGTCTTGTTTGGAGTGGCTTGTCCTCTCCTCCTGGAAACTAGGAGTAATAATAAATTCTTCTTATAAAGATAGCTATCTCCGTGTCTCTCAATTACAATGAAAACAAATCCTGGATACAGTTTCTTTTCTTCTCTTTTTTTAAAGATTTATTTATTCCAGAGAGAGACATTAGAGACAGCGAGAAAGAGCAGGCACCCAGAGAGGGGCAGAGGGGCAGAAAGATAATCCTCAAGCGACCCCCTGCTGCCAAGCGTGGAGCCCAATGCAGGGCTTGATCCCAGGACTGCCAGATCACAACCTGAGCCAAAATCAAGAGTAGGATGCTCAACTGACTGAGCTACCCAGGCGCCCCTCCGGGGTACATTTTAAAATACAGGCCCAGCTCTCTTCTGGAGTCCCATTAGCAAGCTCTGGCCAACTCTCAGTTTCAGCTCATAGTCAAAATGGGTAAAAATATCTTCAGCTCCTATGGTGTTTCTACTATTGTGGGAAGTCATATTCTATAGCCTTTTCCTGTACCTCCCCTTGTTGTGGATATTGAGAAGTCTATGAAAGGTATTTCTTTTGAGAAGAAGTGACAGACATTGCTGGATGAAGATAGTAATGTCCTCCTCCTTGGGGATTGGTTTTCACTCCTCTTGGTGGATAGGATAGGGGAATACTGTGGGGGAAAGGAAGAGCATTGGTGGCTCTAAGTCCTGGGAGAAGTCCACCTGCAACTACTCACTGCTGAAGAAGACACAGAGCAGACTTCCCATATTGCTGCTGCTTATGACCTGGAAACAGCCTATGGATTTCTATGGCAGGAGGTTATTGTCATACTTTGTTTTGAAGCCTTTGGTGACCTTATCTGGATCCTAATATGTAACAAGGATGCTTCAGTAGAAAAAATGCTGTAGATATAAAGATAATAAACGTTCACTGAAGAAAGAATGATATTATATGATTCTGGCAAAGATTATTCCTATTTTTATAAAAAGTAGAGGGAAAGTAGAGAAAAATAATAAATTTAGTGTTCATTAAAGATCAATTGTATTTTATTTTATTTATTTATTTATTTATTTATTTTAGATTTTATTTATTTATTTGAGAGACAAGGATCAATTGTATTTTAAGTGAGAGATTCGTGTGAGGGGTTTATAGCAGTGTCTACATTAGAATTGGTCTTAGAAGTTTATGAGAGAGCTTCTGTGGCCTAAAGTGCTTTTGTGTGTTAAATAAGCTATAGCCCTCGTCGGCATGGCATTACTTGTGGCTGTGTATTAGAAAAGACCCTAGTCAGTGCACTTTTTATGTAGATTCTCCTAAAGATTTAGACTCATTGAATATTGACAAGTTGACATATTCTCTTTTCATGTGTGGCACTCCTGGGAATATCTGAAATATAAAATTTATATTCTTATCATAGTTGAGTTAGCAAATTTAACTAATGTAAACATCAGCTCAGAGCTTGTTGGGTGAAGCTGGTGAAACCCTCAGACTCCACCAACTTCCTGATCTTAAGTCTCAGTTGCTTCCTTTGCATGTGGGGAATTTTTGCGCTTAGGTTTCCCACCAGTCTGAGCTCTCCTCCAATAGGAGGCTGATTGGTAGTTGCTGGATGACCTCTGATGTGATCTAACCTACTTTGCCTGCTTTCAAAGCTAATTCCTGTCTCTGGGTTTTTTGTTGTTGTTTTTTTCTTATCATTGTTATCTTTTATTTTTCTCAGCTTTTGTATGGGTTTTCCTTTGCTAGTCAGCCACTTTGGATCTACACATTCCAGTTTGTCCTCTGAATTCTATCTCTGTCTGTGGTACATTATTTATACTGTAGCCACAATGAAAAACCTTGATAGTTTCTTCCTCCATTTACCCTTTCTTATGTAAATTCCTAAAAATACATTTCCCTGTTGATAATGTGCCACTATGAGTTTCCCTTGTTGCCTTTCCCTGCCTTTTTCAGAAATATAATTTATAGTTATTTGCTTAATGTCTGGGAGGATGGAAAGGTCTGTTATCAAAAAGGAAAACTTATGGGCGCCTGGGTGGCTCAGTTGGTTAAGCAACTGCCTTCGGCTCAGGTCATGATCCCGGAGTCCCGGGATCGAGTCCCATATCGGACTCCCGGCTCTGCGGGAAGTCTGCTTCTCCCTCCCACTTTCTCCCTGCTCATTCTCAGTCTCTCTCTCTCTAGTAAATAAATAAAATCTTAAAAAAAAAAAGGAAAACTTATAAATAAATGATGAAAAAGAGCTACTTACCATCCAGAGGGTGGTGCAAACAGTTTCAGGGGCTGGATTGGAACTCACATGAGAAGAGGTACTGACATGCTTCAGCTATCTGAAAAAAAGCTGATGACTTTTTTATGTGGAGAGACCACAACCGTATGTGTTCCACTGATTGGTGCTGGTAACTATTTGGTAGGCTTTGTGAATTGTTTGGGTGTGGGTTTTAGATCTTATGATTAGAGAGATAATAGACTGGAAAACTCTTCTATTTTAGGGAACATATAGAATAAAAGTGGAAAATGAGAAGACAAGTAGAATTATGAAGCTTATTTGGTTGGAGAAAAAAATAATTGAAAGAGTAAAAAAGGTAAAAATAAGGAGGTAGAAAATCTTGAAATGTAATAAGTAAGTTGAAATTTACGAGGAACATGGATTTTCATATGTTTGTTTAAAAGGGATAATAAAGGAAGAAATGATGGTATTATTAAAGTTTAGATGCTGTATATTTGATTGTAGAGTTTGGTAAATTGCCAAGAGGCAAATTGGTGGGTTTGGGATTTTTAAGTAGCCTTTTACTGTTTCACAGGTGGTGGCCGAAGACATGAAGACTCCTAGGTCAGAGAAAAAGGACTTTATTTACTCTTGGCACAGGAGGCAGCATGTGCATCAGCATATTTGCATTAGTTCTCCTTGCCCCCTAGTCCCATGGAAGTGATGCAGTATGGTACAGATGAAGGTTGTACACATAGTGTGTTGCCATTGAGGAGCAGAACTGTTCTTTGTCCTGGAGGGTGACTTTACCTCATCCCTCAAGGTTGCTCACTGCATACACAACCCGGAGAATTACCCTGAATAGAGTGTGGTCAAGATCTTGCATTCCTGGTACTCCCAAGAAGACCTCCATTAGTGCGAGAACCCCAAAGAGGAGTCTCTACCAACTGGTGCTATAGAGCATCAGGAAATACCCTTTTGTTTTTCTTAAGTTTTACAACTATGAATATAATTTTTAAGGAACAATTAACTAAAGGAAGTTTTAAAGGAGAGCATTCTATTGGTGAGGTTCATACCTTATATTTGTATAACATATAATTATGTAAAAATTATAAAATTTGTACCAAACTTCATGTTTCCAATGATGTCATTATATTGATAGGCTGCATATAGTTTGGGGGGCTTACTATTTAATAGATTCTGGGAATACAAACATTAAACAACATGTAGCATTTCTGTGCCTTCAGGATCAGATAGAGAGACAGTCAGGTAAATTATGTCATTGTGTAATAAATGCTATGATACCCAGGATGCTGTGGAAACACAGAGGAAGGGCACCCAACTCAGCCTGGGGTAATGTGGTCAGGAAAATTCTTGGAGGAGCATACCTTTAGGTTGAGTCTTAAAAGACAAAAAGTTAGCAAAATGGATAAGGGAGGTTGAGCATACAAACAGAGGTACTAGAAAAGACAAATGCAAAAGAAAATAAAGGAGTTTGTTGTATTCAGCAACTTGCCCATAGTGTAGTAGTATTGATTGCATTGGTAGTAGTTCATGTATAGGGAGAAGATCTTTGAAGAACTCTAAATAGTGGAATGATGAGACCAAATTTGTTTTAGTTTTTAAAAAAATGATTATGTTGGCACTGAAGTTAGAAGAGAATTGAATTTTATGCTGAATGTGTGCTGATTCTGTCTTAAGCTATTGTAGTAATTCAGATAAAATTTGGTAAGGGACTGAACTAACAGCTGTGACAAAATAGGTGAAAAAGAAAGGATCCATCAAAACAGGTTTGAAGAGCAGAATTGACAAGAGTGCCATTAATGGGAAGCATGGGGAAAAATACAGGGAGGAAGTAGTAGCTGACAAACTAGTTCAGGCCCGAATATGTTGAGTTTGAGATACCTACAGGAGATCTTGGTGGAGAGGGTACTTGATGATATGGATTTAGAATTTAGGAGAGTTTTGAACACCAAGATGTGGGTTTGGGAGTCCTTTATTCTTTAAAAAATGGTATCTTCTGTGTTGGAGGCACTTCGCTACATGCAGAGGAACGAGCATTAAACAAGATTTGTTCTTGTGCATTTTATATTCCCATGGGACACAGATGTTAAATAGAAAAATTGCAAATTCTTTTATTGAAATGTTCCCTTAGATTTCAGAGCTCTAGTGTTGCCCAACTCCAGGAGCAGTGTTTACATAGAATAATAATGAGCAATTCGAGGGTCTTATCCAGGTTGAATAGGAGTTTGTCAAGGAAAAAGTTAGGGGGTGGGGAGAGGGAATTGTTTCAGGCGGAGTAAACAACATGTACCAAAGCCCATAGGCGAGAGAGGTTTTGGTATATTTAAAGAACAGGAAGGGTGGTGTGGCTGGAGCATAGAGAACCCGAGGGAGAGTGGTATAGAATAAAGCTGGAGTAGTTAGCTCAGGTAAGATTATAGGACCTTATAGGCAAGAAGGCATTTTGGAATTTATTCTAAAACAAGAGTGAGCTATCGAAGGGTCTTAGGCATGGTGCTATGAAATTACGTTTGTGTTTTTAAAAGATCGTTCTGACTGCTAATGTGGGAGAATGCTTTAAAAAAGGGCAGAAGTGGGATCTGGGAGATCAGTTAGGAACCTTGGCTGGTGGTAATGATAATTTGAACTAGATGGTGGAAGTGATGGGCAGAAGCTGGTAGCTTCAAGTTATTTAAAGGGTAGAATTATTAGAATTTGGAGATTGTCATTTATCAGGTTATAATGTTGTTACTGGAGTTGTCCAGGATGAGGAGAGAAAATGGAGGATCAAATTTTATGGGACACCAACGTTTAAGGAGTAGGCTGAGGAGAAGGATTCCACAAAGGAGAAAGAGAAGTGCGTAGAGAGAAGAAGAGAATTAGGGAAGACACCACAGGTCAAGGGATGGGAGTTTGAGAAAGGAAAATGTTAACTATTTGCTGAAGAGTAAATGGGAAAGTGATTACATACATGATTCTCAAGGATGGGGAGGAATATTATGGTGTTTTTAGAGAGTATTTAAGGATCTCAGAAATGTTAATTATGTAATGTTAATTGAAAAGAAGCATGCAAATTTGCATATTCAGCATGAATCTGGAGCTTTGTTTAAAAGAATATATATATGAGTGTTTGTTTATGTAGCAAAAATATTCAAAGGCAATACAGCAGTATATTAATAGTTTTATTTGGATGGCAAAATTCTTTTCTTATTAGTTCCTGTGCAGTTTTCAAATTATGTGAGCATATATTAAGATTATAATTAAGAAATTATTTTTTATTTTGATGTAACTTTATCATTACACTTATCTTATTAATATTTCACACACACATTATTGAAAGAGGGCCAAATAGTTCTATAAGGCTTGTAATGAGAAACTGCATTGCCTGCTCTCACCCTTATTCCATTTCCTATTTCTTAGGAACAACTATCTATAAATCTTTTAGTCGATTCTTTTATTATTTATTTTCATATCTCTATATAACATTTATATTACTGCCACTTGATATTTTTTTTAATACTGTCTCTTGAGTTCCCACAGTGGAAGATGAAAATTTTGTTCTCACTTTTGTTCTTTTCCCAAAGCCACACACACATTTCTTGCCTTCCCATCCTCATACCATAGTTATTCTACTTTTGGTTAGAACAGTATTTAATGTTTATATTATTATAACTATGTAAATGCTCTTCATAGTTCTGCCATGGAGTAGTATTCTATGGTTGATTGCTTTTTCTTTCTTTTTTATTATTTATTTATTTCAGAGAGAGGAGGGGGAGGGGCAAACAGAGGGGGAGAGAGAGGATCTCAAGCAGACTCTGTGCTGAGCGCGGAGTCCAATGTGGTGTTCCATCTCACAACCCTGAGATCAGACCTGACCTGAAACCAAGAGTCATCTGCTCACTCGACTGCACCACCCAGGTGCCCCTCGTTTTCTTTCCTGTACATAGATTTGTTTTTCCTTGAATACATTTATTTCTTCAGAGGTAGCTTAATTTTCTATGTTCTTATCATGAATTTAACCCCAAATTCTATTCTATTATCTGAATATCCTCTTAATTAATCTATTAATTCTATTTTCTTAAAGAGCTAGCTCTCAGACTCTTCGATACTATACTGGATATTCTAATCTATACTATTCTAATCGAATCTATACTGGATATTCTCCTCATCTTTGGCATAGTTGTTATTTTAGACTCTCTCTTCCCCACCATACGTGTCATCTTAGGGATTCCTTTTGCTTCTGTTTTGTGTTGGATCCCCTGTTAACCTGATTTCCTCTTTGTTGGATCCTTATTTTACTGGAACTCATTCTCCAGTAGCTTCTTGAGTATTTGGTGGCTTCTTTTGACCTGGGAAACCATGCCTTATTCTGGGCTCTTTTTTTTTTTTTTTTTTTGAGGTCTTTGATTTCCTTCCCTCAATTCTCTGTCTCTTGTCTGTCTGTCTCACTCACTCACTGTTTTTAGAATTCCTATTTTCTTTGGATGTTGTAGGAGCTTAGTAGGCTGGTCTTCTAATTATTTTTATCTTTTTTCTTTGATTATTTTCCACACTTTATTTTATTATACTTTGTTGGGAGATTTCCTCATTTTTATCTTTCAACACTCATAGATTAAAAAAAATTCTTTTGGGGGCACCTGGGTGGTTCATTTGGTTAAATATCCAACTCTCGATTTTGACTCAGGTCATGATCTCAGGATACTACGATCCCCTGTGTCAGTCTCTGTATTTAACAGAGAGGCAGCTTGAGATTCTCACTCCCACTCTCCCCTTCCTCCTGTGCGCACGCGCTCTGTCTCTCTCTCTCTCTCTCATAAGTAAATAAAAATCTTGGGGAAAAAAATTCTCCTGTTACTAGATCTTTATTCTTATTTAATGCCATTCTGTTTTTGTTTCACGTATCCTTACATTTTTTTCAAAATCTCTTTGAAGTTTATTAATGATAGTTTTTGGACATTTTCTTCTTTTTATGTGTCTATATCTTCCAAGTTATTCTTTTGTTTGCTTGCTTTGGTCTTTGTCTTTCCTATTTCAGGCTTTCCTTAAATGTATTGGTAGTCCTTGGCTACTCTGTTCACTTTAAGCATTCTCAAAAGAGTTTTACAAAGCTGCCCATTAGTTCTGTACTGTGAATGAGGATTTATGAGATGAGTGTCAGTTCCTGTAATCTGACTTTAAGCATAATCTGGCTGGGCTGTCCTAATTTCTGATATCCATATTTTTAGGTGTGTTATTGTAGGCTGCTAAGATTCCCCAGAGAAGAATCTTTGTTACCTACCTGGAGGGTATGAGCCTCTCTTCAATGTTTTGGAACCAAACTGGGGAAGAAGCACAGAGACTTTCTCTTTATTCCTCTCCTTTTTAGTGTGAGTTGTCTGTTCTAAACTTGCCTTGTAAAAAATAAATAAATAAATAAATAAATAAATAAATAAATAAATAAATAAACTTGCCTTGTGTCATCCACTAATGATAAGACCATTTAAAAAATGAGAATAATGTGCCCGGCTAGCTCAGTCGGTAGAGCATGAGACTCTTAAAAAATGAGAATAAATGGGGCACCTGGGTAGCTCATTCAGTTAAGCCTCTACCCTTGGCTCCATTCGTGATCCCAGGGTCCTGGGATCAAGCCCCATTGGGCTCCCTGCTCAGTGGGGAGTCTGCTTTTCCCTCTCCCTCTGCCTTTCCCCCTCCTTGTGCTCTTTCTCTTTTCTTTCTGTAAAATAATACAAAAATCTTTTAGAAAGGGGGATGCCTGGATGGCTCAGTTGGTTAAGCATCTGCCTTTGTCTCAAGTCATGATCCCAGGTGTCAGGAATCGAGTCCCACATCGGGCTCCCAAGGAGCCCACTTCTTTCTCTGCCCGCTATGCCCCCTTGCTTGTGCTCATGCTCACGTGCTCTCTCTCTCTGACAAATAAATAAAAATCTTAAAATAATAATCATAAATAAATCTTTTGAAAAAATGAGAATAAACCTCTGGTGTTCTGCAGGGCTGGAGCACTCGTCTTAACTGGAGTGAGGGAGAGGTAGAGTTGGGAATTGGGACTCTAATAGCTTTTCAAACAGATTCTTTTTTTTTTTTTTTAAGATTTTATCTATTTGAGGGACAGCAAGAGAGAGAGAGAGAATGTGCATGTGCTTGCGTGCGCATTGGTGGGGGAGGGGCAGAAGGAGAGGGAGAAGCAGAGTCCCCACTGAGCAGGAAGCCCATGTAGGGCTCCATCCCAAGACCTGAGCCAAAGGCAGACGCTTAATTGATGGAGCCACTCAGGTGCCCCTCAAACAGATTTTTAATCAATCCTCCTGTTCATAATACTTTCCCTCTTCCAGAAGTACTTGGTACTGCCAATTTGCTCTTTTGGAGATTTTTGTCATATAAAGTGAGTTTTTCTTTTCCTTTGACTGATTAGAATTCAGATTTCTGAGATCTGAGAAATCATTTACCATAATTTTCTTACTGTTGTCTCATCTTCTGGATTCTTTGTTCTTATGAATTTATACCTTAAAAGTCCTTTTACTGTCATATGGTGGGAGAATGTACCTATAAATGTAAGTTCAGACCAGTAGCTTTTGACAATTTGCATAAAGAGCTAGTGGTCAATAATAGCTACAATAGGTAATCTCCAAAGAAATGTCTGAAGCTTCGGTATAGCTATTTAGTCTATAATAATAACAAGTGATAATGAAAATATTTTAAATACCTTATAGTTGCATTCCAAATGCCAGGCACTAAGTCCTCCACTTTTGTATTAACACATTTAAACCTCATTCCACCTTTGCACTTGGTACTATTATTACTACCTGCTCTATAGATGAGAAAATTGAGGCATAGAAAGATTATGGCACTTTTATATGGACGACACAACTAAACTAAGAAGTGTAGGAATAAAAATGTGAATCTAGGTAGTCATGCTCCAGAACCCACACTCTTAACCAGTGTGCTATACTACTTCTATCTGCTGCTGGGGTTATCACTTTTGGTTGAGATAAAGATTTTAATTTTCTCCTATCAGGAAGGACGATCCATTTTATTTTTTTGCTGCAATTTTTATATCTCTTTATATATCACAAATAGTCTACAGGTGTAAAACTATTTTCCTTTTGGTGATTTATCTGAAGATGAATTACTTGTTATCTTGGATTTTTCTGGCAGGTCTTAAAAGGCTCAATTTTTCCCCCTGTGTGCTATGGATATATTTTTGATAATCCACTTTCATTGAGTGTTCATTGACAATAACTTTTCAAAGACTACCTTCTGCTTCATTATACTGTTATCCAAGCATTGTAAATTTCTGGCAAAGTGATGAGCTGTAAGAAAATGTTTCCTTTTCAGAATTTAAATAAATATTAGTTATCTTGAAAGGGGAATTACTCATATTTTGGTATATTTAGAACATATGTTTCCTGAGAACTTATGGAACCAGAATCAGTTAGGTAGCTGGGTTTAGTCCTTTAAAAACATAAACAGGCTTTTTGTTTCCTTTATTTTAGTAGGAGTTGGAAGAAAGATGTCATTAAGGACAAGCACTTAATTGTTTAAGTCGCTTCCTGCATCAAGATGTGAACAACTAAATTTATAGAGTCAAACTTGATTGACTTTAGGTTTTTTCACTCTCTTAACAATTTCAAATTATGCCTGAAAGAAAGAAGAATCAAATTAGTTAATTTTTATAGTTATTAAATGAATTTTAACAGCAGTAGATATAGTTGTATTCAAATGTACATATACAAATATATTTTCTTGCCTTATTTTTAAAGGATTTATTGTGGTGTATTAAAGACATTAAAAATTAATTATCTATTTACATAAAACAAATCTTAGAATCATATTTAATTTTTTTACTTGACTTACAGATTCTTATTCTTGTTTTCATGACTGTAATATTCTTTCCTCCTTGCCCATTTTTGTCTGTTTCCTATATTAAAATAGAGCTCCTTCATTTCTTCTTAGAATTTATCACTCATTCCTGCTCACTCTTGTAAGAGTGATGCTTGAGATCCCCTCAATTTACATATTCATATAATATTTGAGGCAATGTTTGGTTTGTAGAGAAATATGCTTTTTACTTTCCTTTTGGTAGATTTGTACTCTTTAAGAATGAGAGGCCGTTTTCTAATTCAGGTCTTCTAGTTCTTTTTCCATTCATCAGTCCCTTATTATACCTTGGCTTCTAGAAGATGATCAATAAATCTTGACATAGCAATTACATAGAAAAATTCGACTAAAGTTCTTAATTATATAGGTCTTTATCATTTCTCATCATCATTTGCCCACTTCTAATCAAGAGCAACAAGAGCCAGTGCTAGTCTTGATTCCACAGTTCCTTGTTTGAGATTCATTTTCGGCAAAACTGATGAAAGATGGAAAGGCACATCAAATTAGAGTAGAACATAAGAAAGCACTGCCTTGGAAGAAGCCACATTCTTCCCTCAAGTTATCTGGTGGACAACCCTCATTCACCCACCTCTATTACTTGATTTATCTTTTACGTCCCATTATAATTGGGCCATAGTTACATTGTATTTTATTATCTTCTCAATTCACCACCGTTAGGATCAAGGGAATTTGGTTTGGTTTGGTTTTTAAATTAAAAGGATATTCTCAGTTGGAATTCTTTCAATAGATTTTTTAAAAATTCTCTTGAATTTTTTTTCTTTTCTAATTTAATAGAGTAGGTTTGCTGAATTTAAGGACACTGTACAGGAACTGGCTATTTAGTTGTTTTGAATTGATAGTTTAAAATTAAAAGCACAAAAAGTATTGGTAAGAATTTATCTCTGTTTATTTTCCTTCTTTTTTTTTTTTAAGACCTCATTTATTCATTTGACAGAGAGAGAGAGATCACAAGTAGGCAGAGAGGCAGGCAGGGGGGGGCGGGAAACAGGCTCCCCGCTGAGCAGAAAGCCCGATGCCAGACTCGATCCCTGGACCCTGAAATCATGACCTGAGCCAAAGACAGAGGCTTTAACCCACTGAGCCACTCAGGCGCCCCGGCTTATTTTCCTTCTGATGAATTTTTAATTTGTTAAATTAAAATACTGAATTGAGGGAAAACTATGCATCCCAAACTGACTCCTAACTTGTATAAAAGAATAATTCTCAAAGTGTTATACATCTGGCTATTCATTTGATTACTTTTTATAACTTTTTTTTAACTTTTGGAAAAGTTTGTAAAGAAACTAATACAGAAAAATGGACATGTTTTTAAATTTTCAGAAAGAAAAACTCTTAAACTCCTGGAGACCACAGATAATTTTGTCTCTGTTTTTTCCTTTCTACATTTATCATTGAATTATTGAGTATTTTGGAGCTCAGTTTAGATATAAATATGGTAGGGTTCTTGAGTTTCTCTTTTCCTTTTTTTTTTTTTTTTTAAGATTTCATTTTATTTTATTTTAAGATTTTATTTATTTATTTGACAGAGGGAGAGAGAGAGAGCACAAGCAGGCAGAGCTGCCAGCAGGCAGAGGGAGAGGGAGAAAGAGGCTCTCCGTTGAGCAGAGAGCCTGATGCAATGCAGAACTCTATCCCAGGACCCTAGGATCATGACCTGAGCTGAAAGCAGACTCTTAACTGACTGAACCACCCAGGCACCCCTCTCTTTTCTTTCTTTATTATACTTTCATGTCTATTTTCTATGAGATATTACAAGCTAGGTTAAGATTTGTTGATATGTCATGAGTTGTGATTAAGATATTAAAGAATTGATAGTAACTGTGCACACAGTGGTGGAGAAAACAAAGGAAACTATGTATTCGAAAGGTATTTGCTTACCTACATTATAAAAGAAAAGACAGGAAAGGAAAGGGAGGGATAAAGTGTGTAAAAGAAAGGTAAAAGATATCAGGAGGAAAAAATACGAAGAGAATTACCTGCATGGAGATACCTGATTATGTATTTGCTTCTGTTTCAATTTATTTATTTTACTTGTTCTTTTCTCATTGAATTTTAGACTTCCAGAAAATGGGGGCCATTACTTCTGCTGCCTTTTCAACTCCTGGATCCTAATAGTGTCTACTCAATTATCCATCGAGAGATTATCTGCTTTGTGTTTTAGCCTTTGCAAATATAGCTTTCAAGTTCTTATTGACATAAGTAAACAAAGAGGGTTATTAAAGACTTTTTGAGTCATTTCACTATTTCATGCATAGGTTTGTTTACACTTCTGTGTAGCTTGGCTCTTAGATCAAACTATTCATTGTCAATCTTTAACATAGAGTTAGAATGGATCAGTTATCTCACATAGTTTTCCTAAAAAATAAATAAATAAATAAAAAATAAATAGGTATTTACAATAAAAGTTTTTTTCCTAGTGGATTTATTTGTCTTTAAATTGACTTTTAGCCCTAGCCTCTCCCACCTGTCTTTTACCTAGGGCTAAAGATCAACCCAATGTACTGTTCCTTCTGTATTTAGAGCTGTAGAACCATGCCTGGATCCCTGATATTCAGCTAACTCTTAGAGACTTGAAAAATCTTTAGACATCAAAGACAATTTTTTTTTCTTTTTTTTTAAGATTTTATTTATTGGAGACAGAGAGAGAGAAAACATGGGTGGGGGCTGGGAATGGGGAGAGGGAGAGGGAGAAGCAAACTGCCTGAGCAGGGAGCCCGACAGGGAGCTCAATCCCAGGACCCTGGAATCATGCCCTGAGCCGAAGGCAGATGCTTAACGAACTGAGCCACTCAGGCATTCCTCAAAGACAGCTTTAATTGAGATACACTATCCATATATACTAACTAGATAAGTATTTTAAAAGGATTTTCAGTAAGAATTGAAACATTAATTTTCTGGTTTTCTCTTAAAATAAATATCCACTTAGCAAGCTCTAACTATAATCCTCTTCCCAACACAAAAGAATAACAAACATAGCAAATTTAAAGAAAAACATTTTTTTTGTTTAAACCTGCTTTAAAAAAATCTGTGATGAACATAGAACATGAAGCAATGATCAGCAAAGAGCTAAGACGGAAAATTGAGCAACTTCAATTCATTAAATTGTTGCTATATCTGTTGTCTAAAGAATTGTCAATTCCAGAAAATTAAACATTATCCTATTTAAATGTAGGTACTGAAATATGTTTCTGTTCTGTTGTTCAATGTATATAACTGTCATGGCTTATAGGAGTCTTTATTTAATCACTTTCTATTTCCTTTACTGTAGTGGGAGCACCTTCAAATCAGAGCCCATTTCTTTGAGCTCTGCATCTTGAATATTTAATCCAGCTTCAGGAATACTGTACATACTAAACAAGTGTCAGATGAATGAATCAGTTTGTGAGCTGTGAGTGTTTCTGGGTGTTACTTCCTGGTTTTTAGGGGGGAGTTATAGGTTTAAAAATTAACAAGGAAATGTTGACCAGTATGTGCTTTAACATGTAAACATCTTGAGTCATTAGTTTCTCATTTCTGAGGAAAAAATGTAGGCATCACATAAACTTTTTTCATAACTTTGCTGTTTTTCTCATCTAAAAGGCAAAAGTGTTAAGTAAAATTTATTTATTTATTTTTAAGGATTTTTTTTTATTTATTCGACAGAGAGAAAACACAAGTAGACAAGGAGGCAGGCAGAGAGAGAGGGGAAAGCAGGAACATTGAGCCAGATGTCCCAGGGGCTCAATCCCAGGACCCTGGGATCATGACCTGAGCCAAAGGCAGACTCTTAACTGCTGAGCCACCCAGGCGCCCCACTTAGTACTTTTTAAGGGCATTCACACACATTGTTAGATCCTGTTCTGACAACCTGAAGGAGGTATAGATGAGAAAACTGAGGAAGAGATTTATGCCAAACCTTGCAGATTTTTTTTTTTTTTTTTTTTTTGCCAAAGCTTGTAGATTTAAAACCTAGCATCTGGGACTTTTGAATTTCTAATTTAATGCTATTTTGTATTTACCTTATAGACACTTTTTAAATTATTTCTTATTGCTTATTGTATTAGTTTGCTAGGGCTGCTGTAACAAAGTACCACGAAGTAGGTCACTGTAGTAACAGAAATTAATATTGTCTTCATAATTCTGGAGGCTAGAGTCTGAGTTTGTAGTGTTGTTGGTAGGGTAGGTTCCTTCTGAGGGCTGTGAGTGAAGGATCTATCCAGGCTTCTCTCTCTCCATGTTCTCCCTGTGTTTCTTTACCACATCTTCCTTCTACATGTGCCTCTCTGTCCAGATTTTCTCTTTTTAGAGGGATACCAGTCATATTGAATTGGGGGCCTCATTTTAACAAATTATATCTGCAACAACCTTGTTTCCAAATAGGATCATATTCTGAAGTACTGGGGCTAGGATTCCAACATATCTTTTGGAGAGGAAGTTATTATTTAATCTGTAGCACTCACCTTTTAGTAAAAGACGTCTGACTGGAGATGTAGACTTTTTTTTTCCAGTAACTTAATAGAAACTTCTCATTTGATCATCACTGTGCTGTTACCTCTCCGATGAATTTAATTTAATATCAATGGAAGGCATTTTTGACCAAATCATCCCTGTTGTGGTTCTTAGAGCCCTTGAATTATCCAATGATTCGTTTGTGGAAATTTCCATATTTATAATTCTATTTCCCTTGTATTTTCTTATGTTAGAATACACAAAGTTAACTGAGAACTAAGCACTTCTCTTGGGGCTAATCTCTTAGTAAATCTGTCACTTCGTGTTCCAGCTGTTTCCTTGTGCATATAAATGGCCCCACTTCCCTTGAGGACTTAGGCAGATGATCGAAGAGTCTCTGAAGGAAAGTTTAGGTTAATCAGACTATCAAGTAGCTAGTTTTTTTTTTAATTATTCCATAAAAAAATGGTGAGAAGACCTCTAGAACAGGAAGATTCAGAGGGAGTCAATGAACTCTTTACTGTTATTTAGATAAAATTCTGGTTAACTAGAACTTGGGTAACTGGACTATTTAGTTTGAGTCCCTGCCGCACCTTCCCCATGAACATAATGCTTTAAAAAGGAAGAAGTAAGTTACACAAAATAAAGGCTGTTCTGGATCACTGGACATTTAATCAAATCACTTACATATTATATATATTATAATATGTATAATTATCATTACCATTATTCTAAGGATGGGCCAAGGATTAATATTAAAGTAAATGGTGATTTCGAGGCAATGAAGGGTTCTTGGTTATACACACAGGTTAGCTTTTTGTACTTACTGAAACTGGAAAGTGAACAAGTATATTTTAGCACAATATCTTTCTTTTAACATGGGCTAAAACAAAGAGCACTAGATTAGATTCATGCACTTGGGTTCTTGCCCTGATTCAGTTCCTAGTTGAATAACCTTGGACTAGTAATTTCACCTTTCTAGGCTTCCTTTTATCTGCAATGAAAGATTTGCAGGTTCAGCTATGAAACTTTATGATTCTGTGTAATAATATGAGTGCTTACTCTATTGAAGGTTAGTGCAGGTTTCAAAGAAGGAAAAGAAGTGTTCCTTGCCTTCTGAAAGGTTATAGTATAGATAGATGGAAAGCTGTGTTACGTGAAAAGTTGAATAGTAGTATAAAGTAATAATATGAGGTGTAATATTAATACATGCTGTGAGTGATGTGGACTGTAAGCTATGCATTCTGGGATGGGGGAGTACATATCTGTAGAGTAGAATCATCTGGAAATAATTGCACAGAGCTGGGGATTGAACTAGTTTCAGGAGGCTGTGTTGACCATGCATAAAGGGAAAAGGACAGGGGACGATGTCAAGCAAAGATGTAGAGGCTGGAGCTGGAAGTAATATTGATTTGAAATAAGTTAGTCTCTATTTACAGCACAGGCTCATCATGGGTATGTTTGGTTCCCAGCATGTCCAATTTAGAATATTTTAGTACTTTAAAGTTTTACTTGGTAAGAGCATTTGTGGTCAAATAATTTAAAGATTTTCCCTATAGTTTGGCAGTATAAAAGTTAGGAATAAGATGAAGGAACTGAAGGGAGGTCTGACTTAGAAAAATTCTGAAGTAAAAGGCAGTGGTTTTAAATAATTGTTTTTCAGAGTTGTTGATTAGTTGAATCTAATTAGGATACATTTAATTGTCTTAATGTGCTTATGGTTTTTAAATATTAAATTGTGTGTATGCATATAAAACCTGAAGAACCGTGGGTTTTTATGTAATGTAAGTAGTAAAGCTGACCAGTGGTAGTATGGGAGGGAACTAGGAGTTAGGGATGGTATTTCATAAGACCTGTAGGTAACCGGGAAAGTGTACGTAAGATTACGGTTTTCGCAGGAGTTAGTGAACTGGAGATCGTGAAAGCCTAACGTACCCTTCACACATTATAATCACGCCATCATTAATTATATACCACAGTGGAAGGAGTCAGAAAGGAGAACTAAGAGTACCAGATGACTAAGGAGAACCTCCAACCCTCTACCTCATTATTTAGGTAGCACAAATACCAGTGCTGCTTTGTGACAGCAGTGGCCTTGTGACCATTCCATGGGCTCAGATTGCCTGGCTTTTTGTCTGGTTTGGATAGTTACTCCCTGCCTCAGCTCTCAGTTTTCTGTTCATATGTCCAAGAAACTAAAGCAGCAGGAAAGCTCCATAACCAGTACTCTTGGCATTTATTCATTTTAGGTAGCACATATTTTGAGCTCTGCCACAGTATATTTACTATACAAGAAAATATAATAAACAAAATGTAGAATTTGTCAGTGGGTACTAGGGAAAACTTGACACCAAATTCTGGATCTTTGGATTAAACAACAACAACACAAAACTTATTTAAAATAAACTGAAAGGGGCCTGGGTGTTTCAGTCACTTAGCCTCTGTCTTCTGTTCACGTGATGATCCCAGGGTCCTGGGATCCGGCCTCACGTCGGGCTCCCTGCTCAGTGGGAGTCTACTTCTCCCTCTCCCTTTCCCGGTGCCCCTCACCCCACTCATGCTCTCTCAAATAAAATAAAAAAATCTTAAACAATAATAAAATAAATTGAAAGATAATCTAAAATGAGATGACTTTATTAGGCTCCTTTGGGGTTTTTTTTTTTCCTCTTAAGAGAAATCTTATGTTTTCTATTACTAGGAAGATAAACACAAGGCTCAGACTCAATATTTAACAATTAAGTGAAAGGAATTGAATTTAAACAATTTAATTTAAAAATAATCATTTTTAGCTCTTTTCCTGGAAATATGTTTTGTGTTTCCTTCTGGGCCTCCTTAGATAACCTTCTGTGCTTCTCCTGTTTCAAGAAATCACTCTATCAGTGCCCAGTTCTGTGTGTTCAGCTGATGGACACTGCAGATTATGGTTCATGAGGCCTGAGCTTTGGGGATCTCCTTTGGTTGCTGGCACTATGTGTATATTCTATCATTACTGGTGCATGTTTTTTCATGGCTTACTATCATCAAAATAACTTGTATGTTCTCAAAGCTCACTTTTAAATCTATTTTTTAAACTTCTATTACATTATTTAATTAATTTTCAAAAGCCAGGTAAACATTGAAGGTTTTTACAATTTAATGGGCAAACTGCTTTACCATTTAATCCTTAATTAAATATTGAACCACTTTAATAAAGTAGTCACCACACAAAGAATACTGAATAAGAAATTTGGGGGGGAAAAGGTGGGGGGAGAAAAATCCAAAAATCTCTCATTAAAATGACCAGCTTGTCTATAGTAGTAAATAGTAGGGACTGTGTATAAATATCTGATTTTATTCCTGGTTGTTGGAGCCTGGGTACATTAAGGTTTAGTCATAGCAGGGAAAATCAAAGTTCTGTAGTCTAGTAGTCCAATATGAGTTGTTAATGGCAGCTTCAGTAGGTCACAGATCTCTTAGTTGGCTAACAGCTGTGAAGATATATTGTAGCTGCTTAAGGGGATGTAATGGAAAGAGACAAAAAAAATAAATGATCTCTCCTCCTATAATAAAATGACAGAAAAATGTAGTGACCCAGTTTGAATTGGCATTTGAGTCATGTGACCTAAGGGGTTCTTACTACTGGGATTGAGCACCGGAGAGCTCATGCTCAAAAGGCTGGATGAAAGAATAAAATGATAACCTCAGTTAAAAAAAAAAGAGCATTCCTACATTTGTTCAGAACTTATTGGCATTGTGTTTCATATACTTTGTATTTTCAGATTCCTTTTTTAGAACTTTCATTGCTTTGCTTCTATTGCTTTGCATGAAAGCCCTGTATGTAAGTAGGAGGGAGTAGTAGGAAGAATCTTTCTATAGCTTTTGTCCTCCTCTAAATTCTACAAATCTTTTATTATTATTAAAAAATAATTATATTGATTCCTTTCAATGTTTGCCATATTAGTCTCATATATCTTTATTTCTAATCATCCCTATTAATGATATAATTAAGTTTTAATCCTCTGTGAAAACATTAATTACTATGTAAATTGGTGTTTTAGGAGAAAAGGGTTCAGAGGTCAGATGGGTTTATGAAGTGGTACATATTATATCTCTTTTTAGAGATTTATAATGCACATTATAATGTCGAAGACCCTGAGAGTTGCTGCAGTAAGTAATTAAGTCCAGAGTTTCTTTGGAGGCCAATGGTAGAATGAAGTGACAAGGATATCTAATGCCTTAGTACTTTCGTATTTTGGAGGGCTTGTTTTGATAGGACTAAAATGAAAAGCCTTATTAGCCTAGTCAAAATGTTCTTTTTCATTTGAGACATTTTTAGTGGAATTATTTATTTATTTATTTATTTATTTATTTATATTTTAAAAGATTTTATTTATTTATTTGTCAGAAAGAGGGAGAGCAAGAGAGTGCACAAGCAAGGGGAGCAGCAAGCAGAGGGAGAAGCAGGGTCCCTTCTGAGCAGAAAGCCCTATATGGGACTCAATTCCAGGACCCGGAGATCATAACCTGAGCCTAAGATGCTTAACCCACTGAGCCACCCTGGCGCCCCTAGTGGAATTGTTTAGCACAGTGTTTGGCACATAGTAGATGAAAATAATTTTTGTTCAGATCAATCCAGGAGAGACCATGAAATGCAAAGACTTTAGAATTAGATTAGGCTCTTGTAGTGTAGTGTTTAGTATTTCTGTGGAATCCTCCTTCCTTAATTGCTCCAGGAAATATTTTTCACAAACTATTCCTCTGGCTTTGTCTGGCTTCATGTATAGGGTTGGAAGGTTGGAGGTGGGGAGATTCAGGAGCAGGGTGACCCGGGACGTGAGGAATTCTGAAATCCTGAGCCCAGCTATGCGGGGGGCTATAGTAAAGCTGCATCTATGGCAGATTTTTCCTTTCATCCTATGTATAAGTTATTTTAATTGTGCCCATATAGGTCTCAGGTGAAAGTGCTGCTAGATTGGAAATAAGCAGGCCAATTGAATTTACCACCACATTTTTCCGTTTTACTTTAGAAATCCTGAAGGCTTTTATATCTTGGAGAGTTATATTTCTGCCTTCTTAAGTCTTGCTTGAAGGAGAATGAACTATATTTTCATAATGTAGTTAAGTTTGTCTGTTTATCAGTATATCCAAAGTACTTACCACAGTAACAATAGTTACTATTTTAACCACAGTATGCCAGGCATTATGCTAGGCACCTTATACAGATGATCTGTAATTGTCACAGTAACCCCAAGTGATAGTTACTAGATTGTTCAATTTTGTAGGCAAGATATGATCTCTGAGAAATTGATATTGTTTTTATTGCAGTTCTTCCCATAAAATTTGTCTGTAATTCATTATTCTAAACTTGTTTTTTAAAGCCTATAGTGAAACTCTAATAGATTGGAGAGTAAAAGTAGGGGGGAAAACCTACTTATTAACTTTTTAAACTCATCCTTGTTTTTATTTTTATTTATTTATTTTTTTTTTCAAGATTTTATTTATTTATTTGACAGAGGGAGAGAGCTCACAAGTAGGCAGAGAGGTGGGGGTGGGGGGGTGGGGGTGGGAAGCAGGCTCCCTGCTGAGCAGAGAGCCCTATGCGGAGTTCCATCCCAGGACCCTGAGGTCATGACCTGAGCTGAAGCAGAGGCTTTAACCCACTGAGCCACCCAGGCGCCCCTCACCCTTGTTTTTACTTATTTAAATCTTTTTATTTTTTACTGACCCATTGGATTAATCTTTTTTTTTTTTTTTTTGGCTTCTTGTTTTGTATGTATCTTGCTTAGAAGTAACACAATGGAACAGAAAGATGCTTGCTGAGATCAAGGAATGTATCTGTTTTTCCCCCCACTGCTTTTATTGAGAATGAGTTAGGCAGGGACAAGGCTGTTCCAGTTGCAGAGATGTAAATCTGTGTTGGTGGCATTATCATTCCTGCTGCCATTTTAGGCAAAACTAGCGGCTGTAGAGAGCTGCCTCGGAGTTTTTAGTGATTTTTTCAGTGGATTTTTTTCTTTTTCTTTTTTTTTAAAGATTTTTTATTTATTTATTAGAGAGAGAGTGAGAATGAGAGGGGAGAAGGTCAGGGGGAGAAGCTGACTTCCCGCAGAGCCGGGAGTCCGATATGGGACTCGATCCCGGGACTCCAGGGACTCCGGGATCATGACCTGAGCCAAAGGCAGCCGCTCAACCAACTGAGCCACCCAGGCGCCCTCCTTTTCCTTTCTTGATCTTGAATCTTTCTCAGTCTCAAATAAACAATGGTCATGAATAAGGACTTTGTAACTAACAAAGTGTTATGTTAGTTTAGTTTGCTTACCTAAGGGATGCCACTGTCAAAGTACTTAAACCTATTAAAGCGAATTCTTTTGCTAAATCCTAGAAGCTTAAATTATGTGCCAGGGCTCCCTTTGCTTTATTATTCCTTGAGCTTATTCCTGGCCGACTAAAATTGTAAAGATTTGTTATATCCTACTCTCAGCCATTGGCCATTTCATTTTTTTATATAAGTTGCACTATGGAGTTTGTCGTTTATTATTTTATTGGAACTTGGCAAAAGGCTGAACAGTTTAAATGAATGACTTTTCTCCTCCTACTCCCTTTGCTATAGGTCAGCCCTTCCTTATTGCTGGAAATGAGTTACTTGTGAAAAATAGAGCAACTTTTTGTGTTCATTGACTTACCATTTTGTTTTGAGCTAAATGTGCCATTAAAAAAAATTGGTAGAAATTAAGAAATGTAGAATAGATGGAACATCCAGATAAAAAATATTTATTAAGTACCTGTAGTATACACAGCATTGCATACTATATTAGGCCACCTATTTTCTTGTTTGCATATAAAGTGGAAGAATTAAAGTCAATATGCTAAAAAATTTTAAAATATTTTGACTATAATTGATTTTTAAGGTTGGTATTTTATATTAAAACTCTTTTACCTCATGTATATTATATTTGTAGTTCATTCATAACTATGCTATTCATAGTTTGATTATTTTAAATAGTCACATAAATTTCGTGGTATCATCTTAAACTTTTGAGGAAATACAGTGTCTGGAAAGAGAAATTAAAAATAAAAATTGGGTTATAAAACAATATAAAGCACTTATATTTCAGAAGAATATATAGATGATATTTTAAATAAATAGTTTTACTTGAGGGGCAAATGCTTATAGTTATATTTTTTATAATGCTAATATTTATTCATGTGACACATTTTCTTCTATCATCTTAATGTATCATTTGGATATTTGAGTAATTATTACTGGATTTAAGGGATTTGCACTTAAAACAATAAAATGGTATAACTCAGTGGTTTATCTTGCCTGTTTTGAGAACTGTATTCTTCTTTAAGAATGTTTATTGGTTTCCAGAACAATAAACAGCAGCACTGGGATCTTGTCTTTCTTCACTCTATTCTTCAAAATCTCTTTCTAAGTACTTCATGAGACAATAAGATTAAAAATATTTGGGCCAGTAATCATGGTTGTTAACTATCATGTTTACCTTTTTGTGCTTTATTTCTTGAAACTGATTTTATTTCAAATAACGTTAATCTAATTAAAATAGAAGATCAGGCAAATAATATTAATGAAGCATTCCATGTCAGTAAATACTAGGTTGTAAATTCCAATCATAGTCTGTTGTAATAAAAACATACTTAAGAATATAACTATTTGAGATCCATAGATACTCATCGGGGTTTTTCACCTAAATGTAACATACTGTACCTACTTCTTCACATCTTGCTTTGACCACTTAATATATCTTGGAGACCTTTCTCTATCATTTGATTTGGAACATTATTCTAGATTACATGGAAATTCATTATCAACAGAGATGCAGATGGATTAGGATCTTTTGTAATTACACACATTGCTGTAAAGAATATCATACAGAGAGGGCGCCCGCGTGGCCCAGTCGGTTACGCATCTGTCTTGGGCTCAGGTCATGATGCCAGGGTCCTGGGATCGAACCCCGCATCAGGCTCCCTGCTGAGCCTGCTTCTCCCTCTGCCGCTCCCCCTGCTTGTGTGTGCTCTCTCCTTCTGGCAAATAAGAAAAAATCTTTAAAAAAATTATCAAGCTATACCTTTGCAATGTGTGCACTTTTTCTGTTATGTGCATTGTAGTTCAATAAAAAGTATGTTTAAAAAAAAAAAAAAAGAATATAACTATTTGAGGGCCTGGGTGGCTCAGTGGGTGAAAGCCTCTGCCTTCAGCTCAGGTCATGATCTCAGGGTCCTGGGATTGAGCCCCACATCGGGCTCTCTGCTCAGCGGGGAACCTGCTTCCCCCTCTCTCTCTACCTGCCTCTCTGCCTGCTTGAGATCTCTCTCTCTCTCAGTGTAAAATAAGTTCCATTAAAAGAAAAAAAATCCCTATTAAATAAGAAAATATGCCAAGTAAGCCTCTTTTAATCAAGGGAAAGAGAGAAGTAATGTCTACCAATAATATGGTTAGTTTACAGATTTATTTAAGATAAATAAAATCTTAAAAAAATATATGTATAACCATTTGTGGGAGCACCTGTGTGGCTCAATTGGTTAAGTGACTGCCTTGGGTTCAAGTCATGATCCCAGAGTCCTGGGATCCAGCCATGAATCAGGCTCCCTGCTTCTCCCTTTCTCTCTCAAGTAAATAAAGTCTTTAAAAAATATATATATATATATATAACTATTTGAGTGAATGCAATAAGAAGTGGAACCAAAAACAATCATTTTGAATAATTTAATGTGAAAAGTTTTGTACTATAGTCTTCTTTCTCCCTTGCTCCTCAGTTTTATATAGAAAAATGTTATCAGCCCTTGACTTTATTTTTTTGACTGGTTAAAATTGAAAGCATTTATCACATTATCTGGTTGTGTTACCAGTGAAAGGTGATTTAACATCTCAAGTTTCAACTGGACAGATGTAATTTTTGACAGCCTGTCCTGGGTAGATAGGATTTTAGCCAAGGATAAGTTAAGATTATTCAAAAAGGAATCCCCACTTATGTCATATAATGTGAAAGATAAAGAAGGCTCCTTTCCTCTAGATCTCTGAAGTGTCCTGTATTCTCCCATAACTAATCTTAGGCAAAAGTTTATCATGGATGAACTCTTGGAGATGCTGGGCTTTTCCTTATTCCAATCTCCACCCCCCCTCATCTATCTATCTATCTATCTATCTATCTTTCTTTCTTTCTTTCTTTCTTTCTTTCTTTCTTTCTTTCTTTCTTTCTTTCAAGATTATTTATTCATTCATTCATTTGAGAGAAAGCATGAGTTGCGGGGAGGGGCAGAAGAAAAGGGAGAAGCAAGATCTCTGCTGAGCAGGGAGCCTGCCGAGGGACTTGATCCCAGGACCCTGAGATCATGACCTGAGCTGCAGGCAGATGCTTGACCGACTGAGCCACCTAGGCACCCCTCCCCCCATCTTTCTTAAAGTGTATCACATGATGGCTACTGGATAAAATGCTGAACAGGACATGCCAGGCACCTCCTCTTCAGCAGCTTACAGTTTTATCTCTCTATACTTTTATTTAGTAGTATAGGAAAATATGAATGAATAACTCAACATGTTGCCCTCAGTGTTTAAGTAGGTTGTCTTTCAAAATGTGGTTTGTAAATTTGCTTGTTTGATACAGAGAAATATTCCTAAAGAGAAAATATTATAAATTTTTTAAAAATATTTTAATTATTTGAGAGAGAGAGCTCGAGTGCACGAGAGGGAGTGGTGGTAGGGACAGAGGCAGAGGGATAAGCCAGCTCCCCGATGAGCAGGGAACCTGCTGTGGGACTAGATCCCAGGACCGTGGGATCATGACCTGAGCCCAAGGCAGACACTTAACCGAATGAGCCACTGAGGTGCCCTGAAAATATTACAAGTTGTAATTACATTCCCAGATGACACCCATAATATAGCTGAATTACAGAACTAACAATATTATGGTTTCCCTTTTTTTTTGAAGATGTGAATTCCAACTATAAATCTAAAATTTAGAGAATCTATTTAGCTTTACGAGCAATTTCCATGACCAGAAGAATGTTCCCCCTCTTTTTTTTTTCCTTTCTGAAAAAAAACAACAGGGAGTGTTTCCATTTCTTCTCCCAGTTCATTGGAAAAAGAAAGAGAGGATATTTCTTTACTTCCTGTGGTAGTGGCGATGTCAATAGGAGAGTGAGTGATTTCTGCAGCTATGGTGGGAAGGAGATATGGACTTAAGGAAGTTAGAGAAATGGGTGAAGTAACTGTAGCTAGAGACAGATATGTGGAAGATCATTCTAGAGATGGAGAATCTTTGGCACCTAAAAGAGGAAGGATGGGAGTTCAGGGGACCTGAAATAGTATTGGGATGGGGTCAAATTGGCTTGGAAAGAGTGAGGTACAGTAAGTTGGAGAGTAGATGGAAAACAGGGAACTGGAGGGGAACATTTAACAAGAGTTGCACAAAAGGGAGCTGGAATCTTGAAGTTAGCCTAGCCAGGGACTTGAATTTCTCATATGTGGCAGGTTTGCATGATTGACATTTGCAAGTCAGATTCTGCCTGTACACTGTTTCCTTTTTTTGACACTGTTTTGGTAATATCATTAGGAGATATTTAAATGTCCATAGAACACATGGGTCGGTTTTAAAAATGTTGCTTTTATGCACTTGTAATTCTTTTACTAAATTTTCCTTTAAATTACATAATTTTTGGAATCTTTTCAAAGGTAAATATTATATCATTTAGTATAAACTGAAAACAATGTAAAATAAGTTCCATTAAAAGAAAAAAAAGCGGGACGCCTGGGTGGCTCAGTTGGTTAAGCAGCTGCCTTCGGCTCAGGTCATGATCCCAGCATCCTGGGATCGAGTCCCGCATCAGGCTCCTTGCTCGGCAGGGAGCCTGCTCCTCTCTCTGCCTCTGCCTGCCTCTCTGCCTGCTTGTGTTCTCTCTCTGTTAAAATAAATAAATAAAATCTTAAAAAGAAAAAGAAAAAAAAAGCCACTATTAAATAAGAAAATATGCCAAGTAAGCCTCTTTTAATCAAGGTAAAGAGAGAAGTAATGTCTACCAATAATATGGTTAGTTTACAGTAACCATCCATTTTTGCATGCTGTCTACTATTTAGAGCCCTAAGCATAGTAATTATATTGTTAAAAAATTTCTGTCCTGCTAATTCTGACATTCTTGCCATATCAGACTTTGGTTCAGATGCTTGTTCGATTTCTTCAAACTGTGTCTTTTGCCTTTGGTACGCCTTGTAACTTTCTATTGAAAGGTGGACATGGTGTGTTGGGTGTAAGGAACTGTAGTAAATGAATGTTTAGTTAATATAGTGGAAAGATGTGTGAAGGCAGCTGGGATGGTGGAAACATTCTCTAGTCCTAGTGTTAGGTCTGAGTCTTTTGTTGAGCCTCTGGCTCTGGACTGTGAATGTCCCCAGGGCTTCTGAGGATGATTGCCCCCTTAGCTGGTGTACAATGCCTCGAGGGGCTGGAGTTTTGTATTTCCCTTCCCCAACATGGAAGGAAGGCTAGAGCTGGCTGGAGTTGAGTCTGTCATTTACCCCAGGTACTTTAGGCTCTGATGAAACTCCAGCAGTTTAGGCTGAAGCAAATAGTTTCTCCTGAGAAGAGGCGTTTTAAAGGTAAATAGGAGCATCTGGCTGGCTCAGTTAGTAGAGCATACAACTCTTGATCTTGGGATTATAAATTTGAGCCCCCCATTATTGCAGAGATTACTTAAAAATCTTAAAAAAAGAAAAATTGATTCCTCTAGTGTATCTCAAAATGAATGCTTTCCCCCTTCCCTCCCATGCTAGAAGCATGAGGAGATTTCTCTCTGATAGTCACTGTGAGAAACAGGTTGGGCTCATGGAAATAAAACTCACCATAATGTGGGAGCCCCCGTATGCCTGGGTTCTCCAGAGTTTTTATCTCTAAGGTTTGTCCTCTCTGAGCCTCTAGCCATTTGTCAGTTACAGTTCAGGTTTTCCTACACAGGCACTGGTTCCTGAGTAGGTTCCTCCTCAGGGGTTTCTGCTCTAATTAGGAGTATTTTTCTGTATATTCCTGTCTGTCTCTGAAGTTTGGCGGGCAGCAGTTGGCTCTGTGACCCCTCCCCTCTCACAGATCTAAGCAGAGTTGCTGATTTTTCACTTTGTTCAACTCGTTAAGATGGAGTGAACACTTCTAAGTTTCTTACTTGCCAGAACAGAAATGAAAAGTTTGATAGAAAGCTTTCTATACTTTGAGGGCACATTAAGTTTATAAATTACCTGCCTCTGTTACCAAAAGTGGGAAGTATTAGAATATTGGGGGAAAGGAGAGTAGACTTAAAAGGAAGAGTACTATACTGAGACTGAAATTAACTTGAGAAACAGATAGAAAGTCATACTCTTTATCCTATATTTCAATGAATGAATGACCTTGAATAAATTTTGAAAGCCTAAATAATAATAAGATAAAATTTATTTCCTCTCAAATAAAAGAAGTGTGAATATTGAGACTCCAGGTTTGCAATGGCAATTCCATGAATATACCCCTTCTACCTCTTGACTCTGGTGTTTTAGTCAGCTCGGGCCGCTATGACAAAGTACCATAGACAGAGTAGCTTATGAAAAATAGAAATTTATTTCACACAGTTTTGGAGGCTGAAAGTCCAAGAATAGAGTACCAGCCTGGTCTGGTCCTGATGAAGACCCTCTTTCACCTGGTAGACTGCCAACTTCTCTTTGTGTCGTCACACAATGGAAAGAAAGCTAGCTAGCTCTCTGGCCTCTTCTTGTCAGGGCACTAATCCCATTTAATGAAGACTCCACCCTCCTGATATACTTACCTCTCAAAGGCCCCACCTCAAGATACCATCTCTGGAAGTAGTGTTTCAACACATGTATTTGCGGGGGAGAGGAGGACATACACATTCAGTGCATTGCATCTGTCATTCCCAAAGTGGTCTCATTCTCATGACTCAAGAAAGGAGGCTCAGAGCCCTCATATTCTCCTTACAGGCTGATAGTAGGATAAGGGAACACAGAAGAGTGTACCCCCTTGTATAAATAAATCGATTTCTCTTTGGCCGAACTTAAAGCAAGTGAACATACCCAGCTTCTAGGGAAATAGGGGAACATTATCTTTTAGCTGGAGAACCATAAATTCAACTAAAAATTTGGCTTCTTCCTACTCTGGTGAGAGACCTTGGAGGCAACTAGTAAGCCTCTGCTATAGAAGAGGTTAAAATTCTTTGTGTGTGTATATATTTGGGGGAGAAGAATAGTAACTTCTTAGAGCTCTATAAATTTGGTTAGTCTGCTGTTTTGGCACTTTCATGGTATATCTCTTGTACATTACTGTGGATAATCAGAAGGGAACTGTTTAAAGACAGGAAGAGATTATGCACTTGACAGTGTTTGGATCTATAGACCATTCTGCTTTCAAACACATTTAGTTTTGCAGATATTTAGCTAAGCCAATTATGGAAGGCAGACCTTTGCTAAAATATTTTACTTACATTTTATAAATTATATTTTGATATGCTAAGAAAATATCAAAATGGCATAGTAATCTGATTTGTCACCATGAACCCATTATAGCACATTTTCTATTTAGCTGGCTTCATAATTGTCAATATTAGTGTAATTTATCCCCTTCAACTGTTTTGGAATAAAAAGTATGGTTTCTAATTATAGGGTGGATTAGGTTAAAAGGATTAAACTAATATAGAATGTAGCAATTCTCTGCTCTTTGAAAAGCTAACATCTGGGAGAATTTGGAAGGAGTAAATGTTTTTAGAAATTGCCTATTTTCTTAGTGTCTTATGGTGATAGGTCTCTTTCTTTTTATTTTTATTTTTTTATTTTTTTTTTAATTTTTTTTTTTTTTTTTATTAGAGAGAGAGACTGAGAATGAGAGGAGAGAAGGTCAGAGGGAGAAGCAGACCTCCCGCAGAGCCGGGAGTCCGATATGGGACTCGATCCCGGGACTCCGGGATTATGACCTGAGCCGAAGGCAGTTGCTCAACCAACTGAGCCACCCAGGCGCCCTATTTTTATTTTTTTTAAGTTTTTTTTATTTATTTATTAGAGAGCGAGAGACTGAGAATGAGAAAAGGTCAGAGGGAGAAGCAGACTTTCCCGCAGAGCCGGGAGTCCGATATGGGACTCGATCCCGGAACTCCGGGATCATGACCTGAGCCGAAGGCAGTTGCTCAACCAACTGAGCCACCCAGGCGCCCACTTTCTTTTTATTGATTAGAACTCTCTTGCTCTGATTTTATGTCAAACCAACATACATGGAGTTAATTGAATAATTTTTGATTGGTAGGGTTAGGTTTTTCCCATAGATATACTTTACAGTTTTGATTTGGTAACTTTAGTGCAATGGTCCACACAGATCTTTAGGAACTATACAGGCTTATATTGTGGAGAAAAAGAATTCATCTTCTCAATGTTTGCTTGTAGGAGCAGAGTGGTGGGAGTGGTGGTTCTGCTAGCAGTTACCTTAGGTTCAACTTAGTTTAAGTTAGTTCAACTAACAACTAAGTTGAACCTTAGTTACCTTAGTCAACAGGTAAGCTTTCGACTTCTTTGTCCTTTACTTGGTCACAGAATAATATTTCCTGGATATATAATTTCTTTGAGGAAGATATTAAATCATATTTTGCTGTATTTTTCTAGATATAGTGGTCTAAGCTTTAAGAGTCACACATCCTAATCTCAACTCTTCTACCAAATAGTTCAGTTGCTCTGGGCCATATTTTAGTTAAAATAAGATTATATAATCTTGTTCTTGGAAAGTACTTTAGAGGTCATCTGGTCCAAACTTCTGTACAATGAATAAAGCCTCTTCAGGATCCCCATATTCAACCTGTACTTATACTGTTTGGACATGCACATTTCCCAATCCCAAAATGGTTCGTTCCCAACCCATAACATTTTCGGATAGCTCTAATGGTTAGGTGGTTATACTGAGTTACAGTTTGCCTTCCTCTCACTTTAACCAGTGGTTTTAGCTCCACCCTTTGTAGCCATATGAAAATTAGACCAATCCCTCCAATAATTGACAAGCTATTACATATTAAGGCCTTTTCTTTTGCAGGCTATACATTACTGACAATTTCAACCATTGTTCATGACTCGTCTTTTTCTTCCTTCCTCATCTTTTTAGGAATATTACCTCTCCTTTCTAGTTTTATGCTTTACTAACACATTTAAAGATAAAATTAGCCCT
The DNA here is from genome assembly GCA_028533885.1 of Nasua narica. NCBI lineage: Eukaryota > Metazoa > Chordata > Mammalia > Carnivora > Procyonidae > Nasua > Nasua narica. The sequence goes on along the minus strand of CM052809.1, from coordinate 54,473,695 downwards.
TTTGGTAGGGCATTCAAATGTGCTGTTAATTCATAAACTTACAGTCAACTAAAATCTGTCTTTTTACTTGGACTGTTATTAAGTTATATTTGTCTATCCTGTATAGGTTTTTTGATTCAAGCATGGGATTTTATATTTATTTTTGTCCAACTAACCTTAATCAGATTTAGTGCAGTGTTTCAGAGTATTTATTCTTTTGGGATATGAATTCAGAAATCTAAATATATTAGTTATCTCCTAAATTTTATTTTCAGATTTGCTGATTATGCTATGATTGCTTATCTAAAATCAGGGAGTTAGTGTGATTATTTCTATTTGGACTTAAGGAAGTCAGATTTCTTAGCTCACTTTCTTTTCATTGATCTAGGCACCCATGAATGCTAAATGTTTCTTAGTGCAATTGGTTAGAAATTGAATATCTAGAGATTAATTTTCATGTTGTATTTAATCTTGTTCGGTTCCTCCCCCTTCCTTGGCTGTTTTTCTCTTTTATCTATTGATTATTTTGGCTTCTTATGTGGAGATACATTTTAGTTATTTATTTTAGATACAAATACAACTGAAGAATCAGACTAAGTTTATCTAAATTTGAAAAATATTGATTCCACCTTCTGACATTTAAAGAAGGAATGGGATTTTGCTTATGTCTTTGAACATAAAATAAATTTCTGTATTCTAAAGCTTTTCATGGTACTCTAAATTTTAATTAGGAGATGCAATAGGGAATGGTTTCTAGATAAACATTTTTTCAATTACAGATGTACATAATAAGGCTTATTTTCATATAAGCTGAAAAAATAATTAAATGAGAGTAATGCAAAAAAATTCTTAATAAAATAAAATTACTGTAAGTTGCTGCTCAATAATAAATTACTTTCATATGTGAAAACATTTTATAAGCTGTATAACACTACAAATATAAGTTGCTATTATTACTATATTATATTCCATAATACTAGAGTAGAATCTATTGTGTATTGGTATATAGAAATCTGTCTCAATAATAGAATATCTTATGAAACCATTTTATTACTTTCAGATACATAGAGAATTTTACTTTGACCACCAGTGTTGAATATAATATAGATAATTCTTTCATGCTGGTACCCTTTTCTTTAAAATCCCCTTTTCTTCCTGCTTATCCCATATCCCTTAATACCTAGATTAAGTGCCATTTCCTCTGTTAGCTGAAGCTCTTTTGTCAAGAGTCTGTTATAATGGCTTCTCCCTATTCTGGTTTCTTGATGTTTTGTTGCCTGGACACCTATCATATGCTACTTTATATTACTGATCTTATTTTTAATTATATGTTTCATCCCACTAACAAGTCTGAAAATTACCTTAGAGCAAAATTTGTATCTCCTTTTTTCCCCCCTCTTAACACCTAAAATAATAGTATGAGCTTACTAATTGTTGATGGTGATCAGCATAAGTGTTTATTTGTGAAGTTTCTCAGAATGTTTGAAAATAGTTTATGTTTCTAACATTAGGTATTTATAGGGGCGCCTGGGTGGCTCAGTGGGTTAAAGCCTCTGCCTCCAGCTCAGGTCATAATCTCAGGATCCTGGGATTAGGACCCCATCGGGCTCTCTGTCCAGCAGGGAGCCTGCTTCCTCCTCTCTCTCTGCCTGCCTCTCTGCCTACTTGTGAACTTTCTCTTGTCTGTCAAATAAATAAATAAAATCTTAAAAAAAATTGTAACTAACATTAGGTATTTATATTTATTTTTATATTACTAATTTGTTAAATGTTTTCTTGGTGTAAAGATGCATTCTCTGACCATATTGCCGTAGGTTCTTCATTTAGTGGGTCTTAAATTAATATTTCGTTGGTTCTTAATACTTTACACAAAACAGATGCTTAAGAGTTGTCTAAGAATGAGGTGAATAAACGGTCTGAAAGACTGAATGCCGTAAGTGTCTTAAATATTTCAAACTAATGCTAGGAAATAGATTAAGATTTGGAAAAAAAACAAATACGTAGTTCTGAAGATTTTATATGGAACTTTAAAAAACAGTAGCTCCAAAGAATTTTTAAAAAATTACCATACATTTATATGCGCTGAAAATCAGAAGGGAAGAATTATCCTTTGTCTTTCTTGAGTTGCAGTTCTCCTTTTGGTACCTACCCACTTCCTTCTGTAGTATTAAGAGTTCTGGATCTTAAGATCCAGCTACACTACTGTGTAGCTCTAGTCTCTTGAGGCATTTCTTTTCTGTTCTTCCTATACCTTAAGGAGTACAGATCAGAGACATTGCTGAAATTTGTTATGAGAAAAACTCTTCCAAATTCCTCTAGGGAAAATGGAAAATGGATCATAAATGCCAGCCTCACTTAATGGTGCATATTAATGTGGATGCTTTAAATATGACAATAATGAGATAGGTCCAACTAAAGACATCAATAAATGCCAAATGTGTTCTATCTAGATGATCATAGGGATTTGGCTGGGGTTAAGGAAGTTGGAAAAAGGGAAAACATTAAAAAAGAAGGTGCAAAAAGTAGTAGGGAATGTAGGGGTGCTTGGGTGGCTCAGTCCGTTTAACATTGACCTTTGGCCTTGGGTCATGATCCTGGAGTCTCGGGATCAAGCCCCATATCGGGCTCCCTGCTCAGCAGAGAGTCTGCTTCTCCCTCTGCCCCTCACCCCACTTGTGTGCATGTGCTCTCTCTCTCTCAGGTAAATAAATAAAATCTTTAAAAAAAAAGAAAAGAAAAGAAAAAGTAATAGGGGATGTAAAGTGAGTGGGAAAAGAAAATAGATGTAAAGCACAATAAATCTAAATGCCAAAATGGTATGTATAAAGGTTAGAAAATTAATAGGAAGAATTAAGAAAAATAAGAGTGATAAACCCAGGAAGAAATTCTGAATAAGTTATTTTTGGTGTTTAGTAGCCAGCAGGAAAACATTAGATATCTTTTAAATATTTTCTACTCATATTAATTTCTTGGGATATATAATTTACATTATTTAGGAGGAAGATTTTCTTGGTTATAGTATATTGAAATAACATTCTTAGAGTAAGCTATTATTGTTCATCTTCACTTGAGGAAAATATTCCATATAGAAAATAATTTAAAATAAGCTTGGGGAAGGAGCTATGAGCTCATGACTAAGTTTTAAAATAAATTTTTCTTGATGATAGAAAATTTGCAAAATATAGAATAGTACATATAAGGAAGTAAGAAGCTCCATTACCCATTGCAATCACCTTTAAAAAATACTTTTTTTTAAAGACCAATTTTAGGTTTGCAGCAAAATTGAGTAAAGGTACACAGATTTTCCATATACACTTTGTACCCACTAGCCAAGTCATTTACCAACCTGAATATTATCTTAATATCTGAGTTGATACCCAGTATCACCTTTTTTTTTTTCTTTTGTACTTGCCTTTACTTAAAGCTACTTTCTAGCCAAATCAATCTGGCTACATATTTATGCTATTATAAGCTTGATTTGGGTTGTTAAAATGAGGGTTAAGTCTATTTTTACACCAAGACTAATTTAGTTCTACCTCTGATGTGTGACCTGTGGTTCTCTACTGAATGCCCTTGGTGTTCATTGAGGTCTTTCTACTGTGAGTAGTTATCAGTTTCCCAGGCCTGTGTGAGCAATGTTCTTTGCCCAGCCTGGTGGAATTTCTCCTCATATATATGCAAAAGGACTCCCATGCAGACTGTTGGAGCTTTTTTCCTGTGTAGCTCCCTCCTGTCTGATATTCTGCCCACAAATTCCAACTGCCTTAATCCCTCTCAAATTTGATCATATATTATATCCAGTTTTCTAGTTGCCTAAAGAAAGAGAGCAAGTTCAGTTCCACTTACTCCATCATGGCATAAGTAGAAGTCTAGTGTCTGGTGTCTATTTTGATATTAAAACATTGAAATAGAGTGTGGAAAGACTTCCAAGGTTAGTCAGCAAGGATTAACAAGGATTAGTGTTCTAGGTAAATGTAAGGAAGATCTACTCTCCGTAAGGATAACTCAGAAAGTAAAGACTTAAACTATATAGATCAAGATTCCATAGGCAAGTGGGAGCCTGGGTATTAAGTATAAAATCTTCCAGCTCGATTGAAATGAAGTAAGTACTATTATCAAGTATAGTCAGCACTGTATTTCCAATGTATTTAGCTTAGATGGAAGATTGGATGAAAAATTTTACTATGAATTTTCTACGAGTAATTGTTTCTACAAACTGTCAATTAATTAATTTTTTTTAGTTCTCCCAAATTAGTAGTAGTCATTTTAATCCTGAATGTGCCTATCTATGTAAGGCAAGTGTTTCTGTTTCTAGGTACACCAAATCATTTAATTTCAAATCATATTCCCAAACATTACTTGTCTATCATAAATGACATCAATGAGACATTAGCAGAGTTACATATTTTTTATGCCCAGATATCCATGTAATTGTTAAATCTTTTGTTCCTGTCCCTACCTTAACTGATGCAGTTTATCCCTGTCCTAGAACATTTAGTATCTTTAGTATCTGTATATCTATCAGGTATCTATTTCTTTAAAACTGATACTGAGAATATAAAAAAATAGACATTTTAGTGTGTTTAAAACAAAGGCCGGGTTTTAGTATTATGTGGTTGCATAGACAGTTTTTGACACTCTAAATCAGTTTTTTAGCTTCACTGTTAATGATGAAGAACTTTAAAAAGAGTATGTTAAAAACAAATTTCTCATTTTTTATACCTCCTTAGCACGAGGGTATAAGCTCTGTTGAAAATTTGATCAGGCTGATCTAGTGTCACTGCTAAACTACTTATAGTCTCATGAGTAGCCTCTCAGTAGCTGTCAAATGCTCGTTGCAACTTGTTAGCTAGCCGTGATCCAGCTAACTACTGGCATTTTATCACCTAGAAATCACATTTGGACATTAATATGTGTTGTTGGTCAACACTGGAATTACACAGTGGCCCAGGAATAAGAGATCTCTTTTCTAGATCTAATGTGACTAGAAAAGACTTGTAGGAGAAATTAATCTGCTTTAAGTTCCCTGTATCTAAGTCTTCTCTGGCTACTAACACTGAGATTTAACCATAAAAGATGGGGACTAAATTTTGATTGTAGCATTTTGGATATATACAGCTAAGTAGTGCTAAATGGCAACAGCTAGACCATTCTTTACAAAATACCACTCTTGTAGCCCTCTACCATCTTTTTTTTTTTTTTTAAAGATTTTGTTTATTTATTTGACTGAGAGAGAAATCACAAGTAGGCAGCGAGGCAGGCAGAGAGACTGGGGGAAGCAGGCTCCCCGCTGAGCAGAGAGCCCGATATGGGGCTCCATCCCAAGACCCTGAGATCATGACCTGAGCCGAAGGCAGAGGCTTAACCCACTGAGCCACCCAGGCAACCCCCGCTACCATCTTTTTATTGTTTATTCCCTAACCTTATTTTTAAAAAGGAAGTAAAGAGGAGAGAAGGAAGTTATTGCCTTCTAAGGATTAATTTTATTAAAATAACAAAATCTACCACCCATGATTAAATAGATCAACTTATTTCTTTAAAAAAAAAAATCTTGGGGCACCTGGGTGGCTCAGTGGGTTAACGCCTCTACCTTTGGCTCAGGTCATGATCTCAGGGTCCTGGGATTGGGCCCCACATCAGTCTCTCTGCCTGCCTCTCTGCCTACTTGTGCTCTCTCTCTCTGTCAAATAAATACATAAAATCTTTAAAAAACTAAATAAAAAAATCTTTTTTTTTTGTATATAAGGATGAATCAGTGTGACAGAATGATTTTCCAATGTTTAAGTTGTCGAACTATAGTATTTTATTGAGAGGGTGAATCTTAAGGAGATGCTAATACTAAAATAGGTATCCAAGGGGATCTGACATTTCTCATTTGAATGCCTTGAATGGAAGAAACTAAAACAATCTATAAGAGCCTTATGTGTGGGGTAAGAGAGTCATTTATTCATTAAATAATAGGTATTGGAGGGGTGCCCGGCTGGCTCAGTTGGTGGAGCATATGACTCTTGATCTTGGGGTTGTAAGTTCAAGCCCCTGGGTGTGGAGATTATTTAAACATAAAAATCTTTAAAAAAGCATTGGATACTTACCATTTTAGATTCTGGAGAGAGATAAAACAGGTAAGGTACATTATAGTAATGTAACTTCAAAACAAATTAGGAATAGCTTTATTTTTTCTAATATCCAACCTTGTCATCCCTCTGCCTTTGTACATATAATGAATTAACCACAAGAATTTTTTCTTTTTTTTTTCCTTTTTTTCAGAACCTAACCGAATGAATTTTAAAATTACAAATGGGGATCTGTAACTTGAAAGCTTTATGTTTATTTGAATCTTTTATTTCTTTTTCTTTGCTAAATGTAAGAAGATGGCAAAATGCTAATAATTCGTTTTAATCACTGAAGTTTGGAATGGATGAATGTTTTCTCATATTAAATGGCAGCTTTCTCTTGCTTTTCATTTTCAACACTACATCTTCTTGAACTATTAAAAGAATAGTGTGTAAAAGACAAGTTCTTTAATAGCTAACAGACAGACTTAAGTTTGAAAAGTAGATATAGGACGTTATGGTCAGGCCGATAGACATGGTCATTTATAGGTAGTTGGATTTTTCATTGCATAGACACTTACCTAATAATATTTCTACATAGTTTATAACTCAGTGTCCCTCATAGGGATATTGTGAGGCATAATAAAATATTTTCCACACATTATTAAAAAAGTTGGCATACATTATAGTATATGTTCCTGAAAAGTTTTATAAATATTAAATTATGTTATTATAACTAACACATATAAGGTAACTTGATAAATCCTGTTCACAAGATAAAAACACCCATTCTATAATATCAACAGTCATATCCACTTTAACTGTTCTCTAAATTCACATTTTAAAAAATTAGACCTTTTCTATTAGCCAACTTTTGTGAAATAATGATTTTTTAAAATAATGATATACATACATACATAGATAATTTACATATGTACATATACATGTATGTAGAAAGACTTAGGATTTAGCTCTGAACTGTAGAAAGTATTCACCTTTACTTATGTGTAGCTTGGAAATCTTGTTTGCAAACTAGCAATCCTGTTCTAGAAACCTTTTTAATATCTTGCCCATAGTTCCTTTTTTTCCCTACCATTTCCTTTAGAGGAAGAGATTTAATTTCAAATTAGATAGCTAGATTATAGAAAGATTTGAGTGAAGTAAGGTCTTCACCCCTTTCTCAGACTGTAAAATCCTTCATTTATAAGGATGGTTGAGAATTTGCTATTAATTAGACTTTTGAGTGACAGTACCTGTTGTATAGGCCTTATTAGTTGTATACTTAGTTGTCCTAGTACTGTTAAGTGATAGGCATGTAACAGAGTTTGTTCATGTGAATGGTAAAAATTTGTTTCTTTGTTAGATTTTGTAATAGTCAAAAGCTAAATTGGAAGTAATTTTATTTGGTTGTGGGGTTAATTACATTTTCGCAGATTTTTAAGTTCAGTAGTTAAGCAGAGGGGAGTCACTTAAATGCTTATTGAATAGATTTATAACTAAATTCTGAATTATATTTTCAAGCATGAAACTAACTAATGCAAAAATACTTCACTGTAACTCCAGCCAGTTTGTTTGTTTGTTTATTCTTTGATTGTTCTATATAATCTTTAGTTAAAAATTTTTGTGCATCAAGCTTTTCTACATTTAGTGTAATTTCTTTAGCTAGATTCCCAGTAATGGAATTGTTGGGTCAAAGGTATAAACTTTTTTCCCCCAAATTCTTGATGTATACTTAATGTCAGATTGGCTTTGAAACAGTAATACCAGTTTACTGTCATCAGCAGTATGTGTTTCCATTCCCTCACATATTATGTGTTTAAGAATTTAAATCCCATTGTTGCTTTAGTGTGTATTTCTTTGATTTACAGTGATGCTTAACATTCTCTGCATTTAAAATTGTAGTTGTGATTAGGGTGCCTGGGTGACTCAGTTGGTTGAGCATCTGCCCTTGGCCCAGTCATGCTCTTGCAGTCCTGGGATTGAGTCCTGAGTCTGGCTCCTTGTTCAGTGAGGAGCCTGCTTCTCCCTCTGCCCTTCCCCCCTGCTGTGTGCTCTCTCTCTCTCTCTCTCTCTCTTTCTCTCACTGTCAAATAAATATATACAATCTTTAAAAAAAATAATTAAAAGTATCTAAATCCCCTCTGCCACCAAAAACCCTGATCAAAATTAAGTCTAACAACAAACTAGGAAAAAATGTTTCAGAAAATATTATCAGAGATTTCATATTTTTATCTAGCCAAATATCTTAGATTATTGTGTGGTATGAGTGGCACACAGTTTAAAACTTTTGCTGGAGACACAGAGCCACCATTATGATTGTTAATTAGAGGGTAATGCTCTAAGTAAGGAAAATTGTCCTCAGGTCTTTGCAGGATATATGGAGATGTTTGCCCCCACTCTCAGTAGGCCATCAGGTTTTAAGGCATTGTTTTAGTTTTCTTTTCCTGTCTGTCTGTTACCAGTTGGTCTTCATCTGTTACTTCTTCTTACCGTTATTAATGATTCTACCATTAGCTGTAACTCATGTTTCCTTCTACTCTGTTTCTATGGACAGTATGTATGCATACACATATGTGTATGTATATAAACTTACTGTATGATTCTTAATTTTTTATGTATTTGGATCACATAACCTATTAGAAATGCCACTCTATCAAAAGTAGTTAAATTTTTTAAAGATTCTGAAAAGGAAAAAGGAAAATATTAACTTGAGAGTATACCCAGTTTAAATATTTATATATTCAATATTTGTTTTTTAAATATCTACAGTTCAGTAGAAATTGAACCCAAGTACAATGTTATCTTATGTTTGGTGATCTCAGCCACAGGCAGGGGACTATGCCATGATTACCTACATGGGTGGATAAATGTCCTCTGGAATCATCTGTGTTCAGATGATAACTTTTACTGCAGGACTTTTTCTCCAGAACCTTCTGGAGATTCTTACTTCTGGTGGCCCTGATGCCTCTATTGTGGGGAGCTGATGGGAAATACACAGTACCTGTATCTGAAGCTAGAGCAACTGTTCCTGCTATTGCTGTGGTTTTGAGTGGTCAAGAGCAGGAAGGGGGATAGAAAGAGCTAGCAAATGTGGGAGAGATTGTGACATTAGAGTCCCGTACATGATTGGTAATATGTTATTGGATGTGAGAGAATTAGCTGAAATTTAACAGGCATTGTTACTATTTACCGTGTACTCTAATTCTTTTGACAATATTACAAGGAAAATATTCAATTTTACAAATGAGGGGAAAACTCAGATTCTGTTTCATTTAAGGGGAGCACAGGTACAATAAACAGATGGAGAGATGAGTTTAACTTTGGATGCGATCAATTTAAAAGAGAAGTGTTTTGTTAGGAACTTCAAACAGTAGTTTAGAGAAGTAGGTTTGGAGCTTGATAGAGACAAAAGGGCTAAAGAGATAGACTTGGAAAATCTTATGCACGGAGATGGTAGTTAAAATATTGGAGATTTAAAAAAAAAATATTGGAGATTTGCTGGTGATGTATTATGGAGTCATCATGGCAGTAGAGTTAATTTATTGTTTGCCCATGCAGTGCTCCCTGCCTCTCTTTCTACAGCATAGATCTTGGCTGCCTGCAAACATTAATTTTGTTCAAGGGAGGTTACAGAACTTGGACATAGGAGGTGGCATAATGGATAGGTTTTTTTCAGCCGTGTCCCACTGTATCGCCCTGTTGGTAATATGCTGCTATAGCACAGACTCTAAGGGTAGGAGGACAGGAACACCACTTGGAAGATGCTTTAGAATTTTTTGTTGTCATTTGAAAACTCCTTTCCCCCGTTGATTCTATGCCCTTTCCAATACATTTTTTTCTAATCACTGTCTTAGACCCATAGAGAAAGAATAGAGATTGTTGCTTTTGATTCCATTTATAAAGAGATGTCCTGGGGCGGGGGGTGGCTCAGTGGGTTAAAGCCTCTGCCTTCAGCTCAGGTCATGATCTCAGGGTCCTGGGTTCGAGCCCCATATCGGGCTCTCTGCTCAGCGGGGAGCCTGCTTCCCCGTCTCTCTCTGCCTGCCTCTCTGCCTACTTGTGATCTCTCTCTCTCTCTCTCTGTTAAATAAATAAATAAAATCTTAAAAAAAAAATAAAGAGATGTCCTTTTTGTTACCTAATTAATTGGAAGAAAACATAGTAGAAATATATTAGCCCCTTCAATATTACAGAGAAGAGATTACAGGGAAGTGATTTGCTTAACTTTAAGGAACGGTATTCATTGCAAGGACGTAGCAACAGTTGTGCTCTGGCCTGGACTGTTCTAGGGGCTGTTCTTTTACCCCCAGGACCACCTTGGGGTCTCTGCTTCACATTCTGTCTCTTGCTTCCTAGTTTTCCAAAGTTGGTGGAACATCCTACTGTTCACCCTTTGACTTAGGCCTAGGTTTCTTGTCTGGCCTCTGATACTGTTTTGATGAGAAGCTTCAGATTTGACAAACTGCAAAGAATTACTTGGGGCCAGGTTTCTTCTCAGGCAGTAGGGGGACACAGTCGTTGGCAGGCCAATTTGAGGCTTCACAGTGTCTCTAGGAAAAATTGGCAAATCTCTTTTTTGAGGTGAGATTTGCCAACATGGTCATTGAATCATGTGATGGGTTTGGGAGTCATTGTTGCAGGGACAGGTTGTGTGGAATATAAAGAATGTGTGGTAAGAATCACCAGTAGGGCTTGTTTGTTTGAAACTATAGGAGTATTCCAATTCCTGTATCCGTTACGGACTTTGGGGATGAACCACACTTCCACAGGAGATACTGCTGTTGAAAGACACATGTCATGTCCCTCATGTGTGTTAGGGTAGAACAAGTGTTGAGAACCATGATCTAAGAAGTGTCATTCAACTTGAAGAGGTTAGGATATGTTTCCGATAACATACTTTTTATCTGTGATTAATTTTAACTGATGTCTGTCTCCTCTCCTGTGGTACTTAATAACCACAGAGTAATTCTCATTTTAAGTGTTTGGCAGTTTGGGAATGGAGAAAGAACTAAGTGGACAGAGCAATTGAATTTGTACAGGCTTTCTCTTTTCATTACATGCATGATGTTTTTTCATGAAAATGAAGAAAATATTCGTTTTTGCAAATGCTATCAATCTTTAACAATCAAAAATTCACTTGGCAAGAGAACTGGTGTAGCTCTACAGAATTGTGGTTATTATTACATTGTTTTGTTTACTGTAAACCTGGCTTAATATTGGTAAATATAGTGTAGCAGAAACTGAACTGTTGTGAGCTATCTGGGCATCAGTCCAAGATATCATTAAAAATACTGCCTCAGACTAATTTAGGTTTATGAATAATATTTTGTTAACAGCTCAACTGAAATTGAGCCACATGGTGTAGCTTAAAATTCTGAATCCACAAGATAATGAGAGTAGTACAAGTGTATAGTGCATATTTAATATTCTGTATTTGAATGATAAATTTATATGTTATTTTGTGTTAACCTTTAAACTATAAGTACCCAAATGCTTAATATAATTTGATGTTTTTAAACTTTACTTAATGCTGTTGTTTGCTGATAATTTGAATCCTTATAAGCTAATATATTATATCATTGGCTTAACAATCAAACCTGAAGAGGAAGGAGACGTTGCCTGAACAAATATTAAAATGAGCTTTTAACACCCATTTTGGCATACGGATGTGCAAAGAGCTGGAGTTTATGTTAATGTTCGCCAAAAAGATTGAAGGATATAAATTTGTTAGAAAGATCCAATTATTTAATTCATTTATTTTAATAATGAAAGATATTAGGTATCTTTCTATCTTTCTAAAGGTAATAACTATACCTTAAAATAGGCTACAGAGATTATTAATGTTGGTTTATAAATTATTGATTATGTTAAGTATAACAAAGGGAATGAGGTTATGATAACTGACATGATCCAAGGAGAAAAGTCCCTATTTAGATGTTTCTTTTCAAGAAAAGATACATTTGCCTTTTTTCTTTATGTGCTATTTAGTTTAAGTTCTTTCTGAACAGACATGTATGAACTTCCAATGAAAAGATATAGGAAGAGTTGATTTTCTGTCACTGTTGGTGTGTGAGATATTTTTGTAATGAAGCAGTATGTGCATTATTTAAAGAATGAATGTTAAATATGCCTCTTCTGAATAAATATTTTATTCATTTTCCAGGTTAGCACTCTACGTATATGAATATCTGCTCCATGTAGGAGCTCAGAAATCGGCCCAAACATTTTTATCAGAGGTATGTTTGATATATTTTCTATATTTTATTTTGATATCTTATATAAGTGAATGAAAATATTCTGTAATAGTTATTTTAAAAAACTATTATTACATATTATATAGTGAATGCTTGGTTATCAGTATGCCTAATATAGTCCTTGTAGATTATTTGTAAGCATTTTTAGTGTCCCATTATCATTCCAATAACCATCTACTCAACTTTCTAGCCATTTTTCCCCTTGTAGAAATAGAAACTAATATTAGCCTTGACAACAATAATCAAGAAGGCAAATTTGCTTAAAAAAAAAGACAAATGCCACCATATCTCTAGTTTTAGCTGTAACTTATTTTGGCGTTAGTCATAATTTTGTAAAATATGGTTTTGTTTTTTTATTTTGTATGGATAATAGTGGCTTGATGACTAAATTTCAGTTAGAAAACACTTTGATCTTATTTCAAGTTCTTGTATCTTTTCCTGCTTTTCTCCACATTTTTTATCCATCACAATAATACAGAAATTTATTTATTTAAATGAATATTTTTTTCCAGTATTGAACTTTTTTTTAAATTTAATTTTACTTTTTCAGGGTTCCAATATTCATTGTTCATGCACCACACCCAGTGCTCCATGCTTTCCTTCACATTTTTTAAAGTTTGAGTTTGAGCCTTTTTACAATGGCACTTTCTCCTCTTCTTCATTTTATATAATGATGAGGATGAGGAGGATTTTATTGAGTTCTTTTATATGCTAGGCACATAATGTCCAGAGTACTTTATATTATCTCTAATTCTTACAAGAAATTTGTAAGACAGATGGTATTATTCCTGTTTTACTGATAAGAACAATAGGGCTCAGAGGATTTATATAACTGGCTGATGGTCATCCAGCTTAGTGAGTTATGGAACTGGAATTTAGGCCTAGATCTATGTTTATTCGAAAGCTTTTGTTTTCCCCCCATATCTGTGCTATCCAGTATGGTAACCACTAGCTTTATATGGCTTTTTCAATGCTTGAAATATGACTAATCCAATTGAAAAGTGCCAAAAGTGTGAAGTACATGCTGGATTTTGAAGATTTAGTGTGAACAGAAGAACATAAAATATCAATAATTTTTAAATTTTGACCTCATATTGAAATGATAATATGTTAGATATATTGGGTAAAATTAAATATATTACTACAATTAATTTTACCATTTTTTTTCTTTTCTATTGTGGTTATTAGAAAATTTTTAAAAGTTACATATGCAGCTCTCATTTGTGGCCTGGGCTTATAGTTTTATGAGACAAGTCTGGCTTGAAATAGTATCTCTAGTCATTTTACTAGTTTGTCCCCCACCACATCAGGGACATGGCAGGCACTCCCTTGAACAAAGTGCCCTCCCTACCAGAGGTGCAACCTTCTTGAGATTCACTTGCTGCAAAAACAAATGCAGAAGTAAGCAAATACACATAGCCCCCCAATCTTTTATCTAATTAATTAATATATATGAACTGTTAGGGCCTATTTGCAAATAAGGAATTTGGGGAATATGCTTGGAACGTAGAAGAAATCAATTGTTTTACCATAGAATGAGTATATATAGTGTCATAAAAATTGGATTTTAAAGTTTATTCAAATTGAAACAAATTTCATGTGTTTATATCTCATGAAATTATTAATTAAAAGACTGTATTTCACCTTGCTACCCCCACACTCACTGTTTGTTGTTACACAGGCAGTGATTGAGATTGCAAAAGTGATGCTTTTAATATTTGTATTCTTAATCACTGCCAACTTAGAGGGTATTTAAAAGAAACTAAAGCCAGCTATAGAGATTTAAAATTTTTATTTTAATGCAGTTGAAAACTTGATAAAACTTGATGAAAGGATTTACTGTTTTCTTTCCTTAGATCAAGGAGCATTTTGAATTTATTCAACTTGCTGAATCCTTGAGGGTTCCCATGACTGTATTTTTTTTTTTTTACCGACATTGTAAGATGTCAGATGCAGTGATTCTTAAACTTCATGAAAAAGAAAAATGTTGCTAACACATTTAAGAACATTGACTTAAATGGATCATGTGAATTAAACATAACTAGATTGAGATAACTAGATACTACCGATATACCCTGAATTGAATGGAAAATGGATACACAAAATTTCTGTCTATTTGGTAAAAATAAAGTTATAATTTCAGAAGAGATTCGCACTTTCCTGACAGGTTTATTTACCATGATTTTATTTTCTCTGGCTTCATTTGGAATATGAACTGAGGAATATGAAACTGAGGATTTCTCAGAATTATTAGTGTAGTTCAATTTCACCAGAGAAATCAATTTAGCTGAAAACAAACTATTGTTACCAAGAAGATACAGTACTTCTGGACTTTGGAGATTAGTATATGTGATTCCCAGAACTATTCTTTACTTTCTAGCTTGCCAAACTCCAAGTGGCACTTTAAAAATGCGTTCTAATTACCTAAATAACCAATATAGCATTTCCTGTATATAGGGAATGGCTAGATTAATTGAGGTATAAGTTTCCCAGAATGTAAAAGAATAAGTTAGATCTGTTTGGACTTAACATGGGTAAGCTTGCAAACATTTTCAAGTAAAAGAACCAAGCTGAAGTGTGTGCCATTTAACATGGAAACCATTGAACATAAAGGAACATGATGCAATACTATGGATTTTTGTGGGTATATATTTATAGGTGTAAAGTATAGTAAGAAGTCTGAAAGAATATATATGCTAGACTAGTTTCTGAGAGTAGGAATTTTAAAGGAATTAATGGGGAATTTTATCCTTACTTTTATGTGTGTGTATATATATATATATATACACACACACATATATATGTATATATATCCTATTTGTACATTTATTTATTTATTTACTTAAGATTTTATTTACTTATTTGACAGAGAGATGGTGGTGAGAGAGGGAATACAAGCAGAGAGAGAGGGAGAAGCCGTCTTCACACTGAGCAGGGAGCCTGATGTGGGGCTCCATCCCAGGACCCTGGGATCCTGACCTGAGCTGAAAGCAGATGCTTAACTGCTGAGCCACCCAGGCGCCCCTGTACAGTTATTTAAAAATAAAAATAATAAAAGAGAAAATACAAAATTATCTCAATTTTAAAATGGAAATCTAGAAGTAGATTTGTGATGGGCCATTGCTGAGTACTCCCTAGAGTTCTAAATAATTTCAGTTGGCTAAATTTCAGTACCTTTCTATAAGCTTCCTCACACTAAGTTTCCACAATAACTAGCTGCTTGTATTTGCCTATATATACCATAGGCTTCTGTCACCTGGGCTTTACTTTACCTAAAATCCCTCCCAACCTTAGAATTTGCTTCTCCTTAGGAAGGCTTTCTCAGGGCTCCACCTCTCTAAGCTCTTATTGAGGCTCTTATTGAATACTTTTGCATACTGTGCCAGAAAGCTTGGACTTTATCTTCTGGCAAAAGGGAGCTTTTGATGCTCTTTAAGTAAAAGAGAAACGTTGGTTTGTACTCCGGTGTCTGTGTGAATGGCAGTACCACTTCCCCCTTCCCCCAACTATGGTTAATAAAGGAAGGAGAATGTACTCTTTTAGAGCTTTGTACCCTATTTAGCATTGCTTGCTCTCTTACTTTCACTTGGATCATATGGAAGATTAAAGGCTGCTTGTCGTAGAATGATTTCTTAAATAGTTTGAGAAGTAAAGGACCATCTTATCTAAGTTCTAGCGAGTCTATCCCCAGATTTTTTACCTAATTCAAGACAGTTACAGAAGGAACTTAAAGAAAAACTAGGAAGACCTATTTATTTGGGTTGGGTATTGTGATACAAAGGAAATGATTAAAAAGTGTCACCAGTCACTCAGATGTTCACTGTTCTTACCCTGGTTTAGGGCAAAGTAGAATACTTCTTCCCATTTTGTCATTCTCCGTCAGGACAAATGAGGAAATGTATGACTGTGATGTTAATGAGCCCTTTTGAATCAGGATTTGCTGTGTGGGCCACCTTTCCTTAGTGTGGGTTTCCTCTATGGGTAAAGTTGTGAAAAGGTCAAATTGGAACTCTAGACATATGAAAAAGTAAGATGTATGTCTCAAAAGCCCAGTCTCTTACTGAGTTTGGCCTTTTTTTTTTTTCTTTTTTTATAAGTAGGCTCTACACTCAGCATGGAGCCCAACATGGGGCTTAACTTTACGACCATGAGATAAAAACCTGAGCTGAGAGTCAGACACCGAACCATCCGACCACCCACATACCCCATGGGTTTGGCCTTTCTGATAATGCCCTTGGCCTGGGCTATCAGCAACTGAACTACTCCTAATAGCTTTTGTTACCAGCCAAAACAGAGCCTAAAACTATTAACCCAGCTGTTTGTTTGTTTTTTCCTTAGTTTAAAGAGATAGCATTGAACTCTTCTAATGATAGAAATTACATCTCTACCCAGGTTATGTTACCTAGCTCATTGTTATATCTGATTGATGATAGATTCTAAACTAGTACCTGCATCCCAAGTATAGTTTCTACAACTAGAAATTTTCTTACCCTCATTAAGGCAAAATTGAACATTCTTTTTTGTTTTAATTTAATTTCAGTTAATTAACATATAGTGTCTTATTCATTTCAGTGGTAGAGCTCAGTGATTAATCAATATAAATACCCAGTGCTCATTATTTCACGTGCCCTCCTTAATGTCCCTCACCCAGTTACCCCATTCCCTCATATTGAACATTCTTCAGAAATAGTCTCTATGCAGAACTCTTCCTCAGCTTTATCTTTTATTTATCTGTTATTATCTTTCAGTATTCAATAATTACAAATAAAATACTAAGAAATATTTACATTCTGTGTCAATTTTTGTTACTTTGAATTCATTAGAAACTATTCTTTTTCTGGATATCTCATTTCATTATACAAAGATAATTCCAACTAGTTCCTTAAATTTTACATGTTATTTGTCATGCCTCAGAATGAGGGTTGGTGACCTTACCAAATACAATTAAGAACTAGATTGTTGCATATACCAAGATTTTTTTCCTTCTTAAGAATTTTATATTGCTTACATTAGTAGCCCTTATTTGCCATAAATTAGCCAGTAAGTTAGCCAGAAATAAAAGGTTAAAAACATCTAACAGATTGCTTCTTCAGATTTTATTAGGAATGCTAAATTATTGAACATCAGAGACTCCAAAATTCTGTTCTATCTTTGACTGAAAAGAGAAAATAACAATTTTCTAACCAGTTTCTTGAGCTTTAGTTTGGAGGCAGCATAGTATGGTAGGTAAGAGTAATTGCTTTGGGGCCAGACTGCTGGGTTTGAGTTACGTTCTACATCTTACTTACTTACTCAGTTTTCTTGATTATAAAAAGAAGATAATTGTAATAATTCTTTAATACTGTAATAATACTTGAATGCTGTAATAAACTTTAAAGTTGTGCGGAGGTTTAATGAGTTAGTACCTGAAAAGTACTTAGAAGGGCCTAACATGTAGTACATACTCAAAAGTGTTATTTTTAAACTTCTTGACCAATTCTTTTTTACCTTGTGTAGTTTCTGTACTGGAGTACAAATATAAATATATGTCCTATGTATACATGTACATTCCGAGTATCTGTCACTTGGATGACCTGAAATTCTCCTGCCTCCTGGGGTTACCTTACCTATCAAAATAGCTCCAGCTCTAATCCCTAATATTACAGGTTCCCACAAGTCCTCTCTAACATCTCTGGGGCTTACTAGGGGAAGAGGGGCCTGGAGGTTTTCTTGCTGTAATTTCTTGCTCCCACCAAGTATTATAGCCCCACTGCTCCTCCCCCTTATGGCTGCTACCTTTTCTTTGTCTGAAGTTTCCTGTTTCTCTTACAGCCTCCAAGCTCCACTGAGTTGTTGCTTTTGTATAGAAAAGACTGTTACTGACGATCAGGGGAAAACCAAACCGTATTCAGCCTTGTACAGTACAGGCAACAACATCAACTTGAATATTAAACATTAAGTATTTTTGGTCTCCTTGCCATGGGAATTTCTTACTAGCTGTTTACCGGAGGGCTCCCAGTTGCCTTCTGTCTTTTGACTCCTCACAACCTCTCCCACTGTCTCCTTTTCTGAATCCTTCTAGACATCTCAGACATCTTCTTCCTGGGAGATTATCAGTAGCCTCCTGAATTCTTGTTATTTTTTTATGTGGCCTCTTAAGTATTCATTGTCTACTTTCCAGCCGTTCCTAGGAGCTTCTACTTTTCTAGCCCAAAAAATAAAAACAAAAATAGGACGGATCCATCAGGAAGTTTTCCCAGTAAAAGGCATCATCTGCACAAGCAGCATGTATATCTCAGTAGCCCAGTCTCTCACCAGGATGTAGACTTTACGAGGATCTCTACCTTCTAGAATAGAACAGTGCTATTCAATAAAACTTTCTGTGATTAGGACATAATTTCTCATCTGTGCTTCTAGTAAGTTCTCCACTGGTTTCGTGTGACTGTTGAGCACTTGAAAAGTGGCTAGAGCAAATGAGGAACATTCATTTAAATTTAAAGAAGCACATGTGGCTAGGAGATACCATGTTGAATAGCACAGTTTTGGATTATCTGCCTTAAAGTCTGATCAGATTTTTCTTCCTGTTATATATCTATTTGGTTAATTTTTGAAATTAAAATGTAATTGTTCTTTTTTTTATATTTAGGTTAGTATATAGATGCATCCATACATGCAAGATTTTAGAAAATTAGTGGGAATGGTATGTTATGTCTAAATTAAAAGACTCCGGAATTTTGTCTAGGAACAAACGTATACATAGGTATACAGGTTCTTTTCTTAACACATGAACTAGCTTTATCCATTTATGATATTAACATTTTTGAATATTGGTTCTCAGGAAGTATGAAAGGATTTAGGAATACTCTGAAAAGTTTGGAGCCCATGAACTTCAAGCCTACTGCTGTGCTATTGGAGATGCTACGAAAGTGGGTCTGGATCATTCAAAGAGGTCCCATATTGACAAGGCCAGAGCCCCTGAAAAGGGGCTGCTGACATCCAGAATTGTCCCATGTTGTAGCTGCTGTAGCTGCTGTAGCTACTGCTGCTGCAACCAGCAACTATTTCGCTTTTGGAGCCATGGGCGGGAAGCCTCTCTTCTTCTTCCTGCCGCCATTTGATTTCCAGCTAGTGTCCTTCTGATGGCAGAGCTGAACAAGAAACCAGGAAATGTAATTTTCAGAATCCCAGCACTTAGTGTAGAATGGACAAAGAAGGGTGAGTGTGGGGCTGAGAGATTATAGGTAATATTCCAGTATTGCCAATGCAAGTAATGATGAAAAGTTAAGCAAGTGTGTACCTGTATATGTATGTGTGTGTATCATTTTTTTCTTTGTTTATACAAATACTAATTTATTATACACACTGTCATATGCTTTGATTTTTGTTTCATTTGCTTGACTTAAATTGTTTTATATTGGTTGTTCATGAAACTTCATAATTCTTTTTATGGTGGTAGGGTATTTCATTCTATGAAATGTGCCATAGTATTGTTTCACCAGCCCCCTACTACTGGACATTTGGGTTGTTCCTAGTCTTTTGCAATTACAAATAATGCTTTACTGAAAACTGTTTTAAAACAATTATATAAAATTTTGTTTTATATAAAATTTGTTATATAAAATTTTGCACGCATGAGCATATTTATAGGATAAATTCCTAGAAGAAGAATTGCTATATCAGATAGTATATCAGATAGCATGGGCAGTTGTAAATTATAATTATCATTTATAAGCCATGTGGCATGTCTTACCCCTGCCAATATACTTTTTGTTCATTCATTGTTTGGCTCTCTGCCTATATAGAAATGCTGAAAATGCCAGTTCATATAGTAGAGACAGAGCATAATTACAGACAAGGCCCTCAAATGTAGAATATGGCAGTGGGAATGGGCATTGAGATTTATTTGTAAGTTATAGGAGAATACAGCTTTTAGTTGGGCAAATGATGGAAGGAAGAGAGGTAGATGATCCAACAGCTTTTAAAAAGCCTTAGGATGTGGGGCACCTGGGTGTCTCGGTGGGTTAAAGCCTCTGCCTTCAGCTCAGGTCATGATCTCAGGGTCCTGGGATCAAACCCCGAATCTGACTCTCTGCTCAGCAGGGAGCCTGCTTCCTCCTCTCTCTTTGCCTGCCTCTCTGCCTACTTGTGATCTCTGTCTCTGTATCAAATAAATAAATCAATCTTTAAAAAATAAAAAATAAAAAAAAAAAGCCTTAAGATGAAAAATACATATCGGAGCTAGGGTAATGGAAGAAGAAAAACTGGAATAAAGAGAGAGAGAGAATTATTTCCACAGAGGTCATTCAAATACCCAAAAAAGACTGAAGCCCATGAAACTCAATACCATAGAAAATGCCTTTTCATAAATAACAGAATTGTTTCTAAAATGGCTGTTGATATTTAGAGGTATTTTCAGGTCA
>CM052809.1:54406654-54452910 GCA_028533885.1 Nasua narica | reverse complement strand
AAGATTCTCTCTCTCATTCTCTCTCACTCACTTTTCCCCCGCCGCCTGTTCCCCCAATAAAAAAAAAATCATTTAAAAAAAGGTTTACACTATACATATTGTTCTCTAATCTTCCAAATCTCCAACTTGAAAAGCCAATATAACATGGCTCTCTTTCCATGTAGATATGTCATATTCTTCTTAATGATTGCCACTCTTCTATAGTATGTAAGTATCAAAATTTATTTTACATTCACAATTGGTGAATGTTTTCAGGTTGTTTCTAATTTTCATTATTTCTAACAACGTGTCAGTGAATGTGCCTTAGTTTTCTATAGATCAGGGTTCTGTCTTCTGGTAGCATCATCTCATGCTTCCTATAAACAAGTAATACCTATAGTAGTAATTAGTTTGGAGACAAAAAAAACCATTCACTATGGAAACATATTGTTACACACAACCATTTCTTCTTTGGAAACACTGGAAGCGTTAATTGCTGTTTATTCAATAACTATAAAAGGATGACTTTTGTGTTATTTTCAATATGATGGACCAAAGTTTCAGCTGCTTCTGCCACTTACTTGGAATTTAAAGTGAGAAACATGAACTTTATGTAGTAAAGACTATTATAAAGATGAAAAAGATGATATATGGGAGGCATTTTTGAACTACTCTGAGGAACAATAAGATATAACTGTTGAAAATACAAATGCAAAAAAAAAAGTAGACACATTACTTTTAGACTTCTTTCACAGAAGTCCATATTGAATATAAACTGTGTAGGTATTTTCCTCGATTACTTTATCTCCTGAAATTGCTGGTGGTTGCTTGTGGAAGTGCAGGAGGGAACTGCTGTGGACTGGCCATAGCACAGGAGGACTCATGTTAGACTGAGTCGAATCCCTCCTCCTGCATGGTCCAGCCTTGAGACCTAGTCATGCCACTTTAACTGTAACCTAAGTCCTCTCACATTTCTCCTCTTGATTGAGCATTGCACTGTCTGCTTTATTTCATAGTCATAATCTGTCAAGTTAGGATAAAATGAAATGAAATGTAGGGATGCTACCTTGAAAAACTTGATATTTATATAATTAGGATGATTCCAGGGATTAGGAATACTTATGTGTCTGGGACATATCTGTAAGTTTCATTATGCCCTTTTAAGAAGACGCCAACTAGTGAACAAATAGTAAGAGAAGAGATTGAGAGAAAGATGAGACATAGGTTTTTGACTAAATTATAAATTTAGCAGGACATCAGGGTTTCGTTTATCTTCAGACTCATGAAGTACTACCATTCCTTATTTTTTTCATGAACCAAGAAGGTAACAATAATGATTAACGTAAATTCAGATAAAAGGTAGCATAGATATAAAAATTATTTGTATTACTCTTAGGAGAATTCAAGTTAGGATCTGGCTTTTATTTATATAACATGTTTTGGTTCATTGTTCATATTTAGTTATGAAATCGAGTTCTTTAATTCCCAGGATTTCTCCTTTAGCTCTTTTAAAAAATGACTATCACATGTATAATTTCCTCACCTTCAGAAAATTTTGCTTTGCTTTTTGAGAGCAAATTACTTTAAAGCTCCAATTTGTTTACATTTTGTATGTTTAAGAACTCTAAAAAAATGATAATTTTACTGATTTTAATTATGGTTTTTCATCTTTTTTTTCGGTTTTTCATCTTTAGAGAGTTACTTCTTTTTCTTTTCTTTCTTTTCTTTCTTTCTTTTTTTTTCTTTTTTCTTTTTTTTTTTTTTTTTTACATTTTGGGCCAGCTTCTCAAGTCCTGTCTTAATATTTTTATTTATTTATTTTAATTCTTTTGGGACAAGAATTTCTAAATTCTTCCATAGTAGGTGAGAGAAAGGATTCTTGATTTTTTTTTAATTTATAATTATGTAGTTGTTTACTTCCTAGTTATGTTAAGGGCCTATGGGCATATTTTGCTGATTGGAATATTGTTAAATAATTTTTAATTAATTAATTCTTTTTAGAGAGAGAGAGAGTACCCATGCACATGTGCAGGTAGGAGGAAGGGCAGAAAAAGAGGGAGAGAGAATCTTTTTTTTTTTTTTTTAAAGATTTTATTTATTTATTTATGAGGAAAGAGAGAGAGTGAGAGAGAGAAGGTCAGAGTGAGAAGCAGACTCCCCATGGAGCTGGGAGCCCGATCCCGGGACTCCGGGATCATGACCTGAGCCGAAGGCAGTCGCTCAACCAACTGCGCCACCCAGGGGCCCTGGGAGAGAGAATCTTAAGTAGACTCTATGCCCAGTGCAGAGCCTTACTCAGGGCTTGATCTCGTGATCCTGAGATCATGACCTGAGCTGAAATCAGGAGATGGACTTTTAACAGATTGAACCACTCAGGCATCCCTACTTATTTAAACTAAAAAATGAAATCATGCTTATTCATAAAGATTGTTGGGTTTTCTTTCAAATTCTTATTTATTTATTTAAGCAATCTTTACATCACCATGGGGCTCAAACTCAGGACCCTGAGATCAAGAGTTGTATGCTCTCTGACTGAACCATCCAGGCATCCCTGCCTAAAGATTGTTTTTGAGGGCTTTCTGGATCACCTCAGTTGAAATTATAGCTTACTTCTTATTGTTTTCTATTTTCTTTGTCCTCCTTCCCTGTGCTGTTTTCCTCCTTAGCATTTGTCACCTTCTACTTCTAATATAAATATAATCTCTCTCCCTTTCCTTTTTAAAAATTTTTTTTGTTTATGATCTGTCTTCTCTACTAAAGTATTATCTTCCTAAATGCAAAAATTTTTATCTTTTATTTACTGCTATCAGTGCTTAGAAAAGGCACTATATAAACACCTACCCAGCTTTCCAACTTCTAAATTTAATTTGTAAAGAGTATTTAGTCAGAAGTTTCAATTTTTCAGAGATACTGACCTTGTTTTAAATTTTTTATAAACTCCCACCTCATCTGAAATATAAATATAATATATGAATATATATACATATATATCTAAATATAAACATTTGTAAAGTTAATATTTCCATCTTGTTCAACTCTTTTTAAAAAATTTTTTTAAAGATTGATCTATTTTAGAGAGAAAGAGAGCATGCGCATGGGAGAAGGGGTGGGGGGGGGGCAGAGGGAAAGGGAGAATCCTAAGCAGACTCTGTGCTGAGCTTGGAGCTCAATCTCATGAACCCGAGATCATGACCTGACCTGGGTGAGTCTGACACACAACTGACTGTGCCACCCAGGCGCTTTTTTAAAAACTCTTATTTTATGGAAGATAAAGATTAGATAAAGATAAAGATTTTATGGAAGGCCTTCTTTCTCTTCATTCCCTCACCAAGAATTTATTTAAAAATTCAATCCTTGGGCGCCTGGGTGGCTCAGTTGGTTAAGCGACTGCTTTCAACTCAGGTCATGATCCCGGAGTCCCGGGATCGAGTCCCATGTCGGACTCCCAGCTCTGCGGGAAGTCTGCTTCTCCTTCTGACCTTCTCCCCTCTCATTCTCAGTCTCTCTCTCTCTAATTAAAAAAAAAAAAAATCTTTAAAAAAAAAAAAATTCAATCCTTAAGGTGTAATATGGAGTCTACACCTATTAAGCCCAGTCATTTGCAAATTCCTGGGTTAGTAGTAATAATTGATTTTCATAGTGATGTTAATAACGGTGATTTTGATGTGCCTTAAGATCCTGAAATAACCTTAAGTTCCAGAAGTCTCTCCTAAAAATCCTGGCACAGCGGGAAGCAAATTCAGGAAAGTAATGGTGGCATCTTCTCAAACTAACCAATCAACATATCACTATGTAAAATGAGTACTTATAAAACGTGAATAAAGTATAATATGAAAATGATTAAAATCTTATATATTAGTATTTTAAATGGGAAAATATTGGTTTGTAATATTTGTGGAAAAAGGTATTATTAGGAAAGTATTTAATATCTCTTTTATTCATTTTAGATAAGATGGGAAAAAAACATCACATTGGGGGAACCACCAGGATTCTTGCATTCTTGGTGGTGGTAAGTATCTTTTATTCCATTTTTATTAGATTGATGATGTATTCCAGTAGGCCTGCACTATACCTGTTTATAATTTCATGCTTCTTTTTTATTTCCTTGTTTTTGTTTTCTATAATTATTTCATGAAAGATAGAACTTAAAAAAAAGTTCAAAACCAGCTTTAGTTTTCTTTAACTTAAAGATACTACTATTGAGTCATATACCACTGATTTGGTATACGGAATCTCCTACTGTAAGTATGATTCTGTATTAGTCAGCTTAGGCTGCCATAATAAAATACCAGACTACATGGCTTCAACAACATAAATTTCTTTTCTCACATTTCTGGAAGCTAGACATCCAAGATCAAGCCTCTTGCATGGTTTTTTCTGGTGAGGTTTTTCTTCCTGGCTTTTAGACCCTCATGGTCTTGATGACACCTGAGGATATGGAAGGTAGAGGCAGTGTTGAATTTTTAGGACAGTGAAGAATAGTCCAGAAGAAAAACTGAAATAGTTCAATATAGATTCAGGGATAGAGCTGTGTAGGAACACAAAAAAGCCTGTCAGACTATACTAACGGCCCAGTTGATAGCAGAGCTTATGAATTTCACTCTAATACCAGTACGTCCAGGTCTGTGACTTTTCTGCAGCAGCAGTGTGGTTAGTTAAGGTGTCTGCATGGACAAGCTAGGCTGTGTGTGTTTCTTCAAATTAGAAGCATTTTCTGTTTAGCACCTTATATATTTCATCTCTCAGCATCTTAATTAAAAGAGAAAGACAGAAGCTCTCGTGCCAAGCACATGGTTTCCTTGGCACATTATTTAATGCCATCATCTTTTTAACCTCTCTCCTGAAAACATGCCTTACTAGAGGTTCTGTGGTGAATGGAACCGCACTTGATCAGTTGTGGTTGTGGGTTTCCCTTGTTTGTCTCACATACGTACGGCAGGAACAGGTGCACTCCTTCAGCTCAGAGCTGTTCCCGTATTTGGAACAACGGTTTATTGCAGTTAAGCACTATCATTGTGCTCTTTTCCTGGGGTTTAAGACTGAACTGTTATAATACATATTATAAAAGTCAATTTTTTATTTTACATAGTATATAAAATGAGATCTAGATCTAGATTTATGATATCTAGATCTACATTGTAAAAGTTTAGCTGTTTGCTGAGTGTAATTGAGTCTCCTCACCTGAGTACACCCTATATTTTGTATGTTTCCACTTAGGTCTGCAAAGTAGCATAAGAAACCATTTTAGGAGTCTGTCCCTATTGGATTAATGGGCTAACAAAGTGAAGATTTTGAAAACTTTGCATTAAAGAATTAATTTTATTTCTTGGCCCTTACTTCTCTTTTGCTCCATTTCTTATGAATTTAACCTATTTTCATACTCTTGATAGTTGATAATACCTCACTAAATACTTTAGCTTTTTAGGTCTTAATTATCAGAAGGTATAGCTTTTAAGTCTGCCATTGCTCTTCCTTTTTCTATGGCTCTAAGATTCAGGGGAGCTCTTCCTCTGTGGCTTTGGTGTTTTCACTAATTTTAATTTGTACATAGTTAGAGATATGAAAGAAATGATAAATAAGGGGCACATACATATTCTATACTATATTCAATTTAAATGTAGCCCATGCAAAATATGGGTACAATAATCTCAATGTTTTTAAATTTTCTCCCCTGAAACGACTAACAAACTCTTTGAGGAGCCTACTTCATCTATGTAAATAAGTGGTTCCTAATGATTTTGAGGTTATGGTATCCTCTGAGAACTGATTGAAAGCTGTGGATCCTCTCCTGCAGAAAACTACCCAGATCCTAAGCTTTCCTGATCATTGTGTATAGTCAGCCATGACGAAGGGCCTTAAATCCAGCAGATGCTTGACCTTTTTTTTGTTGCTGTTAACTGTTTCAGAGGTCCCTTTGATTTTTTTTTTTTGTTAGAACTTTTTTTTTTTAGAGCAGTTTTTAGTAGATTCACAACACAGTTAAGGGGAAGGTACAGAAATATACCTTCTGCCCCCAAATAGGCATAACCTCCTCCATATTAACATCCCCCATCAGAGTGGTACATTTGTTGTAGTTGATGAACCTATATTGACACATTCATAATTACCCAAAGTCCGTAGTTTACGTTAGAGTTCATTCTTGGTGTTATACATTCAATGTTGTACATTGAACAAATGTATAATGACTTGGCCCATCAATAAAGCATCATACAGAGTATTTTTGCTCTAAAAATCCTCTGTGCTCTACCTTTTCATCTATCCTCCACCCCTGACAACCACTGATCTTTCTACTGCCTCCATAGTTTTGCCTTTTTCAGAATTCTTTAGTTGGAATCATATAGTATAGCCTTTTCATATTGGCTTCTTTCACTTAGCAATATGCACCTAAATTTTCTTCATGTCTTTTCATGGCTTGACAGCTCATTTCTTTTTAGTGCTGAATTATATTCCATTGTTTGGATGTATCATAGTTTATTTATACATTCACCTACTGAAGGACATTTTGGTTGCTTCCAAGTTTTGGCAGTTATGAATAAAGCTGTTATGAACATCCATGTGTTTTAATTTTTGTGGTGAATATAAGGTCTTTGTCTAGATTCATGTTTTTGCATGTGGATATCTGATTGTTCTGGTACCATTTGTGGAAGGGACTATCTTTGCTCTATTGCATTGCCTTTGCTTCTTTGGCAAAGATCAATAGACTATATATGTGGCTTTTTCTGGCTCTCTATTCTGTTCCACTGTTGCATTGTCTAGTTTTTCACCAATACCACATTGTCTTGATTACTATAGTTTTATAGTAAGTCTTAAAGTTGGATGGCATCACCCTTCCAATTTTGTTCTTCTTTAATATTGTGTTGACTCTTCTGGGTCTTTTCCTTCTCCATATAAACTTTAGAATCAGTTTTTGATACCCACAAAATAACTCATTGGGATTTTGATTGGGATTGCTTTGAATCTGTAGATCAAGTTGGGAAGAATGGACATCTTGACAATACGAGATGCCTGACTTTTTTAATCCTTAACTTTTTAGAGATTCACTATCATATGTGCTCTAGGTTATAGATTCAGGATTATGATAATGGTTCTTCTTTTTTTTTTTTAACCTGGGAAGCTGTTAATGCTATTAAGGTCCAGATGAATAGGATGATGTGTATTCTTCTAGAACTTACTGCTTGCTCGTTTGGTCAAATGCAGAGTCCCTTTTGATGAACCAGTTGCAATTTTGTGACTTCTCACTTTTGTTTTTTTATAGAATATATGAAAGTGGAGTTGTCCTGTTGCTTAAGCTTCTTCATCAAATATTTGCAAAGTGCAAAACTATGCTCCCCTCGAGGAAATAAGTACAGGAAAGACAAACAGTTAATAGTATTATAACTGAGGTATATACTAGCTATAATAGCAATTCAGGAGGAATGCTTCTTTCAGCCTGTGAGATTTAGGAAAGGCTTTATACAAAAAGTGAGTCTGAACTGAGCTGGAAGTTGAGTGAAAAAAGGATATTTTGGGCAAGGAATAGTTAGTATGAAGTCTTAAAAGGAATGATCATGAATCTAAGGAGTAACTGGTAGTTTGGATCAGGTGAATTGTATGTGCAGTACTATGAAGTGATATAATAGAAGGATAAAGACAAAGGCAGGGGCCAAATACTATTATGAAGTCCTAAAGTGCATTACTGGTTTTAGATGAAAGCACAAAGATTTTAAATGCTGTAGATGACATGATTAGATTTGTGCTTTTAGGTATTCACTTGGCATCAACATAGAGATGGATTGAAGAAGGTTGAGAACAGAGATAGAGTCTAGTTATAAGTTAAGTGTAATTGTCCAGTTTGAGAGGTGATAGTAAACAGTAAGTAGAATAGTTGGAATGTGAAGGAGGAGTTTCCTATATTTTAGATTTGAGGTGAACAGTGATGTCATTGACTGAAAGAGGAAATATAGAAAGAGCAACAAGCTTTGGAAAAAAGGCCATAATTTATCGTGGACAGGTTAAATTTTGAGATGCCTAAATGACACTCAGATAGAGATGCCCTAATACAAGGTCAGAGATCTGGGTCTGTACATCTGAGACAGGTCCACAATGGTTTGGAAATTATTAGCACAGACCATACTATTGGTGAAGAGTGTTTATAGATTCAACTGCCCAAAGTAACAAGTAAGAGCAGGGCCTGGGGTTGGAATCCTGAGGAAAGCCAACATTTAAGCCTGGGTAGATGAAGAGCAGCCTCAAAGGAAACTATTTGGAGAGGAAGAAGAGTAATCAGGAGACAAGAATGTATAGGAACCAGGTAGGACATTTAAGGTAGAGATTAAATTCTGAAGAAAGTGTAAGTAAAAGGACCCAGAAATTTTCCTGAATTGGGAAGGGGGTGAAAGTGAGATTCAGAAGACTGCTCTAATTCATTTTTCCACCTCAGGGGTTACTGAGAATAACTGAAGTGTGTGGTGCCACATGGAGTATTTTCAGGATTAACAAAAAAAATTTTTTTTAAGATTTTATTTGAGAGAGAGAGAGTAAGCGAGAGAGAGAGAGAGAGAGAGAGAGAGAGAGCATGAGTGGGTGGTGGAGGAGCAGAGGGAGAAGCAGACTCCCCACTGAGAAAGGAGCCCGATGGTGCAGGGTTCCATCCCAGGACTCTGGGATCATGACTTGAGCTGAAGGCAGACGCTTAACCAACTGAGCCACCCAGGCACCCCACATTTTTCTTTTTAAAATAGAATAAATTTGAGCATGTATATAGAATGAGATGAAAAGAATAGGGAGGTTGAAGATGTATGAAAGAGAAACACGCACAGAAGTACAGAAAAAAAAAATGCAGGGAAATTGAGATGGCCTTGGAAAGGAAAGGGGAATTTCTGCTTTTAGTATGGATAGAGGAAAGTGTGTGATATTATTTTCTGGAAGTTTTTCCTTGTTTCTAATGTAATTTCCTTTA
This sequence comes from Nasua narica, assembly GCA_028533885.1. NCBI lineage: Eukaryota > Metazoa > Chordata > Mammalia > Carnivora > Procyonidae > Nasua > Nasua narica. The sequence goes on along the minus strand of CM052809.1, from coordinate 54,443,993 downwards.
TCACTACTTTTTTTTATTTCCCAGTTTGTACCCTGCCCAGCACTATGGTATTTCCTATGTGTCCCGTATTTGTTACCTTTACCCAGATCAAATCCCCTTTGAAAATGTATTTCCTGTTTGTTTTCTTTAATGAAAGTTCCCAATGCTTCTGTGAATTTCAGAAATAGGAATGCCAAGAAACTTCTTTCTTCTGAAATTAAGGTCCTTTTCAATTTGGATAACTTAAAAATAGGCACTATTTAAATCTTCCTATTTAATGTTTTAATGGCAGAAATTATGCTTTATTCTTACTTAATTTTATATGTAAAATACCTTTTGAAATTACTTTGGGCCCATGTATTTATATCCTGAAATTAAGTATATGTGACACTGCAGAGAAAATAAACTAATAACTAAGATTATCATAAGAATTCAGTTTCTTTCACTGGCAATGGGAAGTCAAATCTTACAGTATGCTAGCACTCTAATGATTTTAGAGTCTAATGGATGACATCAGATACAGCTAAGAATAACCAAATACCCATGTGAAAACAATAGCATTGAGTTAGTTAATTGGCTCACTGGAATGGTATAATAATTATCATTGTCAGACTGTTTCTTACTCATCTTGTATGTCTTGCCTATAATAGGCACTGCATAACTATTTATTTGAATTGAGTTAAAATAGGGTGGGGGATGGGTTAAATAGGTAATGGGGATTAAGGAGTGCGCTTGTGATGAGCACTGGGAGATGTATAGAAGTGCTGAATCACTATACTGTACACCGGAAACTAATATTACGCTGTATCTTAACAAACTGGAATTTAAATAAAAACTCTTTAAAAAGTTAAAATAAGGGGCGCCTTGGTGGCTCAGTGGGTTAAAGCCTCTGCCTTCATCTTGGGTCATGGTCTCAGGGTCCTGGGATCGAGCCCCGCATCGGGCTCTCTGCTCAGTGGGGAGCCTGCTTCTCCTTCTCACTCCACCTGCCTCTCTGCCTACTTGTGATCTCTCTCTCTGTCAAATAAATAAATAAAATCTTTAAAAAAAAAGTTAAAATAAACAGCAAGATAAGACAATGCAAATGATAATTAAAATGGGAGTATGATCTTGGTGAGAAGGCAATTAAAAAGTAAGTTGGTAAAGTTAGTAAGAGAGACAGCAAAAAACAGAGGTGGTTATGTTATAAAGAAAAATCAAAATGTGTCTGGGAGAGTAGGAAAAGAATGATAAAATAGAAAAACTTGGTGCTGAGTAGACATTGTAAATAACATGGAATTCTCTACCAAATATGAAAGATTAGAAAGAAAACTGAAGCAAATTTTACTCTATTAATAGGAAGGCTTCTTTTTTTCTTGCCATATTAGTTATGAGAATTTTTTAGAATATCTTTATTCTTCTTTTAAAAGTACTTTTGCATATACCATCTCTTTTATCTGTACAAAAAGTATAGATTTTAAAAGTACTTTTGCATATACCATCTCTTTTATCTGTACAAAAGCTTATAAAATGTATAGCACATTCTGTTTTCACACAAAGAAACTAATGGGAAAAAAACTATTTTCTCAAGGTCAGATTTAGAATTAGAATTGAAATTTTGTGAATTGTAACCAGTGCTCATCTCAGTAACAGATGATGTTTCTTCAATACAGAGCAGAATTTAGTGGCCCACTATTAATAAGACATTAATTACAGTTCCCTTTTGCACATCCTGAGTGGCTAATTCTAGACAGTAGATATAAATGGGACTCAGAAGAGTTGTCTCTTCTGAGTCTGGTCTATATTGAGGCATCCATGCATCACTGGCAGCTGCATGTGGAGTGGTTGCCATAGGATACTCAGGAAATGAGTTGGAGTATGAGGGTCAAAGGTAGGATAACAAAGTGTTCGCTGTCTTATCTAGGACAGGTATCTACTACACTTATAACAGCCGATGCTGCTCGGACTGCCAGAGATGCATAAACTTGCCCATAATCAGCATGAGCCATCTTGGGGCGCCTGGGTGGCTCAGTGGGTTAAGCCTCTGCCTTCGGCTCAGGTCATGATCTCAGGGATCATGGGATCTCTGGGATCGAACCCCGCATAGGGCTCTCTGCTCAGCAGGGAGCCTGCTTCCCCCTCTCTCTGCCTGCTTCTCTGCCTACTTGTGATCTCATTCCTCTCTGTCAAATCAATAAATAAAATCTTTAAAAAAAAAATCAGCATGAGCCATCTTGAAATGAGAACTCTTAATACCATACTCACAATAGAGGTTAAAATAATATAAGAATTAAAAAGTTCAAGCCCAGCTCTGCTACTAACCAATTGTGTCCCTTAGGAAAATTATTTAACCTCTTTAAGCTTCAGCTCCCTCCTCGACCAAACAGGCATAATAATGGGAGGATTAAATGCTGAATGTATGATGCTTAGTATATGATGCTTGAATTTAGTACATAAGCTATCTTAATGATACTTTAAAATATGAATTTATCATGAATCCAAGAGTATTATGAGAATTTTATGATAGTCGGACAAAATGTAATGCTTACATTTTATAAATTATTAAGTAATGTTAAGGAATAAGACAAGCACATGTATTTGGAAGTTTTAAGGTACATGTACATTTTACATAAAACCCTCCTTAGTTTATGAATAGTTTTCTTCAGTATAGATTATGAGTAAGAGTCATTAAAAATATTTTTTTGAGCCAAAGAGAAATAACTTCCTTAGCTATTAATGATTTGAAATTATAGTAACGTGGCTTGTCTCCTGTGTGTTTTGTTCTTTTTTTTCTTCTTTTTTTAATTTTTATTTTCAGATAGTGCCGAATGTGGCCAGTGGATTAAGGTTACATAAATATGTTAGCATCCCATCTTCTGAACACCTCTGGAATGTTTATTCACCCTTGTAGACTTTTCTGACAATCATTTTGCTTTCCTTATTCCCTAGAGATATTGGCAGCCAGTGAAGTCATTTTCATTCACATATTCAGAATGGAAGAAAAACAGTATTTGGATGAGAATCCTCAACTTGGGAATCTGTTTGTGATTTCTGAGGGGAAATTTTTAATAATAATAAATGGTACAAGTAGAAATATTTTAATACTTTGTAGGTTTTGATTCCTGTGTTTGTTTATTTTTAAAGATTTTATTTCTTTATTTGAGAGAAAGAGGGAGAGATCACCAGAGAGAGAGAGCATGAGCAGGGGAAGGGGCAGAGGGAGAAGCAGGCTCCCCGCTGAGCAGGGAGCCTGATGTAGGGCTCCATCCCAGTGCCCTGGGATCATGATCTGAGCTGAAGGCAGATGCTTAACCAACTGAGCCACCCAGGGACCCACTTCCTGTGTTTAGTCTCTAACTACTTTATTCGTTTTTATTGTATTTTATTTATTTGAGAGAGAGCAAGAGCGCAAGTAGGGGGGAGGAGCAAAGGGAAAGCAAAGCAAACTCTGAGCTGAGTGTGGAGCCCTGCTCAGGACTTGATCTCAAGACCTTGAGGTCACGATCTGAGCCAAAATCAAGAGTCGGTAGCTTAACCGACTAAGCCACCCGGACACCCCTCTATTCATTTGTAAAATACATATTTTTCACTTGTTTCTGCTTAGGAACAAAGGGACTATAAATCTAATCCATTACTCATGATGATGAATCCATCACGTTTCAAGGGTGATATTTTGATATCAAGCTTAATAGATGTAGAGGTGAGAGCAAATGAGAAGCTCCTTAGCCACTAGCACTTCCAGTTGTACAGAGAGAAAGTCTGTATCTGTGGAATTTCAGAATTTTCTGCCCTTGGCCTTTATGGGAATCAAGGAATGAGTTCGTTGGGTCATCAAAAAGCTTACTAAAGAAATAAAATGAAATTCCTCCAGCTAAAAGCAAATCAAGTATTGTTGTGAATCTTACCTACTTATGAAAAAGCCTAATTTCTCCTCTAGAACATAGTCCACATTTTCATATAATAAATGTCATGTCATCATAGCATCAGCCAAAAACATTTGCCCAGAGTATTTGTAAAGTCTTAATAAAATATGAGATGTAACTTCTACATAGAGTTGTATTTCGGTGCTTTGGGAAATCGAGTTGAAATTTTGAATTCAACTCATCACTAGTTTTGGATCCATAGTCACATACATACCATGGATTATATACATATTTTTTCTCTTGTGCAGGATGTGACGTGACATATTGCATAGATTATGCATTAATATACTTGAAAAATTAGTAGAAGAAAATAATAGTTTAAAATTCTAATTTATCAAGGGTTTATAGAGGTCTTTAACCTTGTTATTTTCTAAATTAGCTAAGTGATTTGTCTTCTGTCCCACAAAGCCAAGCATGTGGGGGTGCCTGGGTGGCTCAGTGGGTTAAAGCCTCTGCCTTCAGCTCAGGTCATGATCTCAGGGTCCTGGGATCGAGCTCCGCATCGGGCTCTCTGTTCATCAGGAAGCCTGCTTCCCCCTCTCTCTCTGCCTGCCTTTCTGCCTACTTGTGATCTCTCTCCCTCTGTCAAATAAATAAATAAAATCTTTAAATAAATAAATAAATGCAGAATGTGAACTCACTTTTTGGTCATAGTGCAGCTTTATTTGCTGTTGTTATGCTATAACTCATTTTTTTCAAATATTAGGATGGTATTGTAGCAGTCCCAATACATATATGAGTCAAATAACTAGTATAAAACATGGGTTGGATTTTCTAGAGAAGATAAACTTTTGAAATATCTTTCCCATCTGTGATCACATCTTAGGTAAAAACATACAATTACTTATAAAATAGATGAAATGTGTTCAACATGAATATCATAGCACTAAAATAAATTTTTATTTAATTTTAAAATCTTGATAACTTTCAATTTCATAATTATTTATTCTTTATTACTAGTATCTCATAGCTTTCTGGTGGCCACCTGAGCTCTATGGTCTTTGAAGTGATGGAATAGAGATTATGAATACACAGAAAAGAATTAACAGGGGCGCCTGGGTGACTCAGTTGTTGGGCAACTGCCTTCGGCTCAGGTGATGATCCTGGAGTCCGGGGATCGAGTCCCACATCGGGCTCCCTCCTCGGCGGGGAGTCTGCTTCTCCATCTGACCTCTCCCTCTCATGCTCCCTCTCTCTCATTCTCTCTCTCTCTCTCAAATGAATGAATGAAATCTTGAAAAAAAAAAAAGGAAAGAAAAGAATTAAAATTTTTTATTTAGTCACTTTAAAATGGTACCTAGAACAGGGCTGGCCAGAGGTAATTTTTTTTTTTCCTCAGTTTTTTCAAATTGTGGCAAAATGCACAAAACACAAAATTCACCATCTTAACTATTTTAAGTGTATATTTCAGTGTTATTAAATAAATTCATAATGTTGTGCAGCCAACACCACCATCCATCTCCATAACTCTTTTTACCTGGTAAAACTGAAACTCTATATCCACTAATAATAATGTCCCATTCCCTGCACCTCTAGCCAGTCAACTACCATTCTGTTTTCTTTATGATTTTTTGGCTACTGTAAGTACCTTGTATAAGTAGAATCATAGAGTATATTTCTTTTAGAGACTAGCTTATTTCACTTAGCCTAATATCCTCATGTTTCATCCATGTTGTAGCATATGTTAGAATTTCCTTCCTTTTAAAGGCTGAATAATTTTTCATTGCATTTATGTCCTACATTGTGTTATCCATCAGTGGACACCAGGATTCCTTCTGTGTTTTAACTATTGTGAATAATGCTCCTCTGAACTTGGTCATATGAATACCTCTGAGATTTTCTATTTTTTTGGGTACAATCGATCATATGGTTAAATCTATTTCTAAGTATTTTATTCTTTCTGATGCAATCATAAATGAAATTCTTTTCTTACTTTCTCTTCTTGATAGTTCATTGTTAATTTATAGAAACACAGCTGATTTTGTATATTGATTTCATATCCAGCAACTTTACTGAATCCATTTATTTATTTAGTTCTAACATTTTTTTGGTGGAGTCTTTAGTAATTCGAGTCTTCTCTTTCTCTCTCTCTTTTTAGTTCCTCTAGCTATAAAGGTTTGTCAAGTTTATTGATATTTTCGAAGAACCAGCTTTTGGTTTTATAAAATTAACATTCCTGTTCTCTGTTTTCACTGATCTCTGTTCTAATCTTTATTATCCTTCTACTAGCTTTGGGTTTCACTTGTTCTTTTCTAGTTCCTTAAGTTTTAAAGTTGGGTTGTTGATGTAAGATCTATCTTGTTTTTTAAATATATTAATAGCTTATATTTATAGCTTTAAAATTCCCCCTACTATTGCTTTTGCTCTATCCTATAAGTTTTGGTATGTGTTTTTATGTCATCTCTTAAGTATACTTTAATTTCCCTTGTGATTCTTTTTTGATCCATTGGGAGTTTGTGTTAATTTCACAAATTTGTGTATTTTTTCGTTTTCCTTCTATTATACATCTCTAACTTCATCCCATTGTGGTCAAAGAAGATAATTTGTATGATACCTATCTTTTCATATTCATATCTATTGAAACTTAATGTAAGCGCTAACTTATGACCTATCCTGGAAAATACCTCAATTACACTTGAGAAGAAGGTGTATACTTGTTGCCAGGTGGAGTGTTCTGCATATATCTATTAAAATGAGTTAGTTTATTGTGTTGTTTAATCCCCGTTTCCTTGTTTAGCTTCTAGTTGGTTGTTTTATCCAGTATTGAGAGTGGAGTATTAATGTCTGTAACTATTATTGTGAAACTGCATTTCTTCCTTTGGGAATTGTCTTCAAAGGGTATATTTCTTTATCTCTATTTAAGAAGATCATGCGTAGGTGATGTAGAATTGTCAGAAATATACCATATATAAAGTTATCCCATTTTAGTAAATTGTTTTATTATTCCTCATCTTGATCTTGTAAACTTTTGACCTCCAATTAAATCCATAAAAGGAAACAATAAAATAGAAATAGAATAATTACTATTCCAGGATAAATACTTAATTATATGTATATAAAGAATCATTTATTTATAGTTATTTAATAACTTTAGGATATAATCTAATAATAAATTATTTTCTTCCAGTCCACTTTGTAAGACAACATTTTAAAAGTAATAATGTAATTATTTTCAAGAAGGATCTTAACATTTGTTAAGAAATTAGTAAATAAGAAGAGATATGAAGGTGTTTGTTATAATATTACACATAATATTCTGTGATTAAACTTAATACAGTTTAAAAACTACCATTATAAAATTTTGGTTTTAAGAGCTTTAAAGTTCCTTGAGAACATGAAAATAGAATAATTGCAATATACTATAACTCATAACACACTTGATGCAGGTGGAAAACTTCTAGCTGTATCTTTGTATAACTGTAATTTTTAAATCCAAAAGGGACATAGAAAGGCCAAGTAACAACTTTTAATTGATTTCCTTCCTATAAAAGAACTGAAGTTTACTCAAATTATTTTTCTTTATTGTTTTCCTTATTTTCCTTGCTTATTACAGAAACTTAAAAGGAAATTAAATGCCAGTATTCAATTATTCATGTTTTTCATTTTTGAATGTAGTCTTATTTTACTGAACTAGTCGTGTTATAAGGCCTACAGAGTGTTTTCTCCTAAAGGGAAAGAGAGATTCAGACTGAGTCTTTAAAGGTCAAACCAATGAGGCCAGGTTTAATTTACCAAGTTTTTATTGTACCATTGTTACTTGTTAACTGGGTACAATAATCTGCCCTAACAATATGTATGTATATTAAGCTTTTAAGCAAGCTAATCATAGTGTTGATTATATTATTGATAGTATGCTTACTCTATGACAGATGCTCTGTTTATGTTTTTTAATTTAACTTTCTCAACAATCCCATTTTATAGAGAGGAGGATTGTGTTTCTGACTTATTTAAGCAACTTGAGCTAGTAATTAATTGGCAAGGCTGGCTTTGTCAGAGATATATCCTATTCCAAAACCTGTGCTCTTAACTACTTAATTTAGTCTACTTTCCAATTTTTGCAGAATGAAAAATACATAATAATAAAAGATTTCTCTTCATCAGTGTAATCGCCTTTGTTGCCAGTATTTCTAGACATTTGCTTTCCTAGTTTTTGAATCATTTGCTTGCTCATCGTTAATTTTATGGATGGAAGGATGATCAGAGAAATAAGTTTTGTAAACGGTGTAATTATTTTTCCCCAACCAGTTCCACCTTGCTTATTCCCATTGTTCTTGAACAGAAGGGGAAAAAGAGAGAGCCTGGATTTTTTGAGTTTTCAAAATTACCAACCTATTTTGGTAATTGCAAGGGCAAATAAAAGGATATTTTAAGAACATATATTTGTTTGAACAATGTAATTTAATGGTCAGGATACTGGCCTGGTAGTTGGACAACAAAATTATCTTAAAAACAATAATGAACCACTTTATTCTTTAATGATTAAATTAGGATATTATTTATTGTTTTTATCTTCATGGGAAAGTTGTGAAAAGCATTATAATTATTTCAATCATGTGTTTAAGTGATATAAACAGACAATTAAGAATGACAGTTTAAAAATATTTTTATTTTGTCCTTTTAGAAAAAATCTTAGCATTTCTGAAAGAGCTAGATTATACCCTATTATTGCAGGAGGAATCTTGGCTGAATTTAAATCTTTCAAAGAAATATTTATCCTGAAGAAGAAAACACAGTTTGTATAAAGAATAATACATGTCTTCTATTTTTGGAATTGTGATCTCTTATTTGATGTTATATGATTTTCTTAATGTTTCCATAATTACTTTTTTAGTGTATTTTGGGATCTCTACTGTGCAGCTCCAGAAAGACGGGAAACATGTGAACATTCAAGTGAAGCAAAAGCCTTCCATGATTATGTGAGTTAATGTATAATTTTACTAAGTTATATTATCAGTTTTCTTTTTAACCACTGCTCTTAAAAAATGCATTGACCATCTATTCTTTTCCTTTGGTCTTAAGAAATTGGTTTTTCTTTTTTTGTTGAGAAATAGGGTTATAACTTTAAAAGTGAGATACAAATGAGTGTTTGAGGCTTGTTGAAAGCTTAGGACAAGAGGGTAGTCCTAATGCCAAGTTATTAAAGGTATTTTCTTTTTAATACTTGAAGCATGCCTGATTTGTGAAATTTCAGATTTATAAAAATTAAGTAATAATTCATTATTCTACAAAAGGAATTATAAGAATTCTATAAATTATAAGTTCCTCTTTTGCACATAAGATTGAAAAAATATATCATGATATTATATTTTTTGTACCTTTCGATTACACATCATAAAACTAAATATCTATTACACTGAAGTCATTTCTACAAATAAAATTTATTGTGAATTAAAGGAAACACGAGAGCAAAAAGATTCTGTGCAAAAATGAAAATTGCATTAAAAAATTAAAAGGAAACATTTTTTTAATTCCTAAGGAAAGACAGTGGACTGTCCCTGGCTAGTTGATGTATACTGAGCATTTTGTTAGAAGAACTACAAATGTCATTTTAGAGAGTTGATGGTATGAGGAAGTAGAATTGTAGAAAAAAGGAGGGAAAAAACCCAAAATTTTTAAGGAAAAATTATGTCTAAGAATAAGATGGTATTGTGAAGGGGCTGAGAAATGCAGAACTGACCATAAAGGAAGGATAGCTTGAGTTTGGGAGGAAGAAAATCCCGTGTGCTTAGTTTGAAGGAAGTGGAAATTGTGCTGGAACCCAAGGTTATCTGATAGTAACTACCTAAAACTAAATGAAGTTGGTAGAGGGGGGACATCATTCTGTGTAAATAGCCTTAAAAACCAGAACCAGAGCTTAAAAGAGAAAAAAGACCTCCCAAAGGACATACTTCAGCCTTAGACTACAGAGTAGAAATAGCTGGGACAATTACAGCCCCAAAAGTAGCACAAGGAAAAGTGTGCAGATGAAAGAGGAATAAAAGTCTTGGGCATCTGGAGGGATTGTCTAATACTTTAACCTTGGATTAAGCTGATTAAAGTGACTGTTTATGCTTGCCTCCTCTGGTGTTGACTGTATTCATAAAGCTTGCTATGCAGTAAACAATAATAGCTCTTGGGGATAATGTGAGTGAAAGGGATGCTTCTGCGTGTAAAGAAAAAGTAGACTGAAGGCAGATAAAGCAGGACCCAGGATACAGGATTTATCTGGACAATCTTGTTTTCCATTTTTATCCTTGGGTGATGGCAGAAAGTAGAGCAGAGACCCAACCATGAAGATTACAAGGAATCTGGCTTGAATGGGTTACTCCCATCTCATCTATCTCCTACACCAGAAAGACATGCCTAGGTTTGGCCTGCTAGTCTTGGAAAACGTTTTTCAAATACTCACTAATTTTGACAGCTAGGTGGCATTACATAGTGCCAGTATTCTACTCCAAGGACCATAATATTTGTGAATCTACACTTTAAGAAATTAATTATATAAATACTTCTTCATAATTCCATTGTACAGACAGATGCACCTACTGTTCCCCATGGAGATCTTATAAGAAATACTGAACTAATTTAGATCTTAGAACCACTAGATAAATCACTGTCATTGTCAGATCCTCATTATCTTCGTCGTCATATACATGTTGAATTCACAAGGTGTTTTCAATATTTCAGAGTGTTCACACTTACTAACTTTAGAAACCCACTTAAATATTTCAGGTTTTTTTAAAATGAGCACTGGCTAGAGGTATGAATGAAATTAGAATAGATTTTCAAGGAGGAATAATCTGTTAGCATGTAATTTGATCCTAAGAAAATGTAGTTTAGAAAAAATTAAGTATTTGGATTTTATAATCCATTATGAATATTAGCACATGCTTTATCAGATATTTTATAACTTTATCTTAAGTATTAGTTTTAAGAAACTTGATTTATTTTTAGGTGGCATTTTTATTATACCTTTAAGCCACTTTATTTTCAACGGTAATACATCTCCAAAGTTTTCTTTTAAATGGAGATTTGTGAAAGGATTTGACTACATAATTTCATCTTATAATTGGATTTTTAGAAATACATTTTTTTGGTAGCATACTTTAATGATAATTTTCATGAGTAGGATTTCCTGACTTCTTAATATAAGTGACAGTTTCTGAAAATGATCAACATAATTCATGTTTGATACGTAGATTTTGAATGACTCAGGGAAGAAAACGGGAAACAGGAACAAACAATAAGATTGTGGTAAAATTCTAGAATGTTATATTTCTTTATTAGAGTTCATTATGGAACCATTTCTATAATACTAATTAATATGTATACCTACTGAATTTTAAAGTAGCTCTCGAGAGCATTCTAAAAAATATTTTCTTCAATAGCTTCGTCTTTAGAATAAAAAAATACTTACATGTAAAATTCTCATGTTTAAAAAAGCAGTCTTGTTATTTTATAGTCTTTGTTTATCTATAAGATTGAATGGATAATGAAATGTAGACTACGTTTTTTTTTAAGAAAAAATAGAGGCATAATGAGGTAAAAAATGAATAATCTTTTTAACTACAAAATAGGCTGTTAACAGTGATCACCTTTTGATGTTGGAATTATGCATGACTATTATTTTGTCTCTATATATTTCTGTATTCTCCAAATATATTTAGTTAATATTAATTTTATGTTCAGGAAATTTACTTTAAAATGGATTAAAATTTGCCTTTCAATGAATTACAATGTCTCTTCTGAAAATACAAAATAAAAACCTTAGCAAAATAAAATTTATATTTTAGGTGGTCCTGTGTTTTTATACACTGTAGGCATTTAGCATCTCTTATGAGAGACATTTGTTTTTTGTATGTGTACCTATTAAGTGGGAGATTTATAAACTGAACAGATGTTCCTTTTAGCCATTGTATACTTTTTACTTTTTATTTATTTTTTTAAAGATTTTATTTATTTATTTGAGAGAGAGAGAGTGTGAGCGTCAACGTGAGCGTCAGCATAAGCTGTGAGGAGGGGCAGAGGGAGAGGGAGAAGCAGACTCCTGGCTGAGCAGGGAGCTGGATACAAGACTCATTCCTAGGACCCTGAGATGATGACTTAAGCCCTAGGCAAACGTTTAACCAACTAAGCCACCCAGGTGCCCCGATTGTATACTTTTAAATAAATAAATGAATAGATATATAGATATAGATATAGATATAGATATAGATATAGTAATTATTGTCCCAGAAACACTTTTAGCTTTTGGGTTATTTATTTATTTATTTTTAGTTTGATTTCTGACCATTGCTTCTTTAGATTATGGATTTTTGTCACTTTATAATTTTATTTGTCAAATGGTTATAGATATCCTTTCTTTCAAAAGTTAATATCCTTTCTTTCAAAAAAATCACCCTGGTCATATGTATTGTAAGAAAAAGCAAAAAAAAAAAAGGGAGAGAGAAAACATTTAAGATGAATAAAACCTTGGTCTTCTTGCATTTATATTTTAAAACATATTAACTTAAATATTTAGCATCTATACACAATGCTATATGTAAACTCATGATACATTTGAAAATCAACAGTTAATAGTGTATACACATGCACTTTTGGATGACAAAGGTATAAAAAACACAAGGAAATGATTATTATACAAGTTCCAATAATGGTTACTTATGGGAAGTGGGAAAAGGTTATGATTGGGATGGGGCTCATGGAAAGGGCTTTTGAGATAGCTGGCAAAATTCTATTTTGCCTGCCCGTGGTGATAGTTACCTTATAATAACCATGTGTTTGCTTTATAATATTTAATAAAATTCCATAATTTATATTTTTCTGTATTTGTATTAAAAAATTTTTTTGTTGTTTTTTTGTTTGTTTTTTGGGTTTTTTTCCCCAAATACGTTTATTTTATTTTTACAGTGTTACAGGATTAATTGTTGATGCACCACACCCAGTGCTCCATGCAATATGTGCCCTCCTCAATACCCACCACAATTTTAAAATAAGATTTTAAAATATAGTTAAGACAATTAACCTTAGGGAAGAAATATACACAGTAGTTTCTAATGTGTTTATGAGTATTGTTATGGTTCATCTTTGAGACCTGATGGTAGCAAATAAAGTGATGATCTCCAAACAAATCTGTTTGGTTGTTCTCTGCTATGACAGATACTGTAAAATATGTCTACCTGTTGATTTTCTAGAGGAGAGTGGAGAATAAGATCAGAAATGTTGGAGGAAATTTTAATAATTGGGAATTTATCTTATATAGAGAGTTTACTATAAAACAATTACTTTGCCACATGGCTGGGAGATATCTAACATGGACCAGTTATTTTTATCCTGAGGGAGAAGTAGGTTCATCTGAACTGTAAAATTATTATTAGATACTACAATTTATTAAAAAGTAAACCATCATCTTACATGATTAAAAATAATACCTACTTACTTGGAAAGTTTATTGAAGTAGCTTTTATTTTCTCCCTATTGGTATGTTTTTATTTTACCCTAAAATCACAGGCAATGCTATTATTTGGAGTTAATTAATGTCCACTAGATTTTTTTTTCTGCTTCAGATTAGCATAGAGTTGTTTTAACAATTTATTTCTAATTTCATTCATTTCCTAAGAAAAGTATCAATATATACTACTAAACTTAATGAGAAATGTATACTGAGTGATTATAATTTTAGGTCTCTGGTATGAATGAAGATTCCTTAATTTTCCTAAAGCAATGATAGAGCCAAAATATATTATTGCTTTAGTGTGGTAGTAATGAAATCACATTACTACAACGAGCTCTTTGAGAGCAGAGAATTAGATTTATTCTTCTCTGGGGTCTGTCAAGTAATAGATGTTCCATAAATGTTAACAATGCAGTGGTCTGTAAGTATGGGAGACTGGAGATGTTTTAAATTGTTCAAATGTACAGATAAAGTGATAGGCTTTAGTTATAATTCTTTATTTTTTTAAAGATTTTATTTATTTATCTGACAGAGAAGAGAGAGATCACAAGTAGGCAGAGAAGCAGGCAGAGAGAGAAGGGGAAGCAGGCTCCCCTCTGAGCAGAGAGCCCGATGCGGGGATCAGGGATCGATACCAGGACCATGAGATCATCACCTGAGCCAAAGGCAGAGGCTTAACCCACTGAGCCACCGAGGCATCCCTAGTTATAATTCTTGATAACATGTGGCTGATTTTGTATTCTTGCCTAAGAGAATGTTTATAACATCTAGAAAGGATTGTTACAGGTTTATAATGATGTGCTGCTTTTTAAAAATGATATACATGTGGTATGTAAATAAAATAATAGAATAATGTTTTTATTTATACCTTATGAAAATTGTTTTTGCAGACAATCATATATTATTTAAGAAAATACTTAAGTAGAAAGTATAGTGTAGTCAATATGTCAATAATTATAATTTTGTCTGGTGACAGATGATAACTACACTTATTGTGGTCAGCATTTTATAACCTATGTAAATGTCAAATCACTATTTTGTACCCCTGAAACTAATATAATATTGTATGTCAACTATGCTTCAGTTAAAAATGATTTTTTTAATTATTTTATTTATTTTTGTGAGAGAGAAGAGTGTGCACAAGCAGGGGGAGGGGCAGAGGGAGAAGCATGCTCCCTACAGAGCAGGGAGCCTGATATGGGATTCAGTCCTAGGACTCTGGGATCATGACCTAAGCCAAAGGCAGAGGCTTTTTAACTCACTGAGCCACCCAGGCATCCACCCTCCAAATTTTTTTAATAGAGAAAAAAAAAAGAAACTATTGCAGGGAGTTAAGTTCACCCTTTGCTGTGTTAACATCTTCTGTGTACCTCTCTAATATTCCTGTACATTAGATTTTTATTTTTATTTTTTAAAAATATTTTATTTATTTATTTGAGAGGGAGAGAATGAGAGACAAAGAGCATGAGAGGGGCTAGGGTCAGAGGGAGAAGCAGACTCCCTCTGTACCTGTTGGGTACAGAGATTACTTAAAAACTAAAATGGAAGAGAGATGCGCGACTTGATCCTAGGACTCCAGGATCATGACCTGAGCCAAAGGCAGTTGCTTAACCAACTGAGCCACCCAGGTGCCCACATTAGATTTTTATAATGGGATGTTTTCTGTAATGATTTGTGAGCTTCCTTAGGGAATATGGTTTGTCTTATTTGTCTTTTTCATCTCCTCTGCCCGGCATGGTGCTAGACATGAGATGTTCAAATTGTGTTTAGTGTTTATATAAATAATGATTACATAAAGTATTACCTAATAAGTATTTGCTATTTCTTATTTTAACATATCTGGATATCATAGTTCCAGGAAGGTCATTTAATATTACTTTTATTCATTTTGTATGTCAAAACAAATTTAGATAAGACAGTAATCTGTAAAGACATAACAAATGAATCAAAGCAGGTAGCAAAAGCTTTATATTTCAGGAGGCACAGCACCAGGAAATCTAGATGTGAACAAAATAGATATTATCCTCATTCTCATGGGCTTCCATCTAGCGAAAGAGACTTTTTTCCCAAGAAGTTTGAAATATCAAGTAGCAAAATACATGGAGAGATATATAGTCTTATATTGTTAGATCAATCAGAATTTATATATGTAAGAATATGGAGAGAGATGGCAAGTACACATAACTTTTGATGTGTGTTTAGATTTCATCATATAGTAACCATAATTAGTAAATGCTCAAATGAATGTGTCACATTAGGCCATAGTTCTCCTAAATAGTGCATGTAAACTAGAATCTTAAAAGGCTAGGAACAACTAGAGTTACATTTAAAATCCATTAAAGATGGTAAAAACTATTGTAGGTGTGTATTAATATTTATCAGTCAATATTTAGGCTTTTCTTCACCTCAGTACGTGGGTACATAATAAAATTCACTTTTCACCTTATCTGCTGTATAGTTTCTACCATTGTTTTCGTTTCTTATAGGATCCAGTTTAATTTCTTTTGCCACATACAAACCTTATAAACCACCTTATATTCTTTCTAGCATAAGGTAAGTTGTTTGCTTATTTTTTGTTTCTGTGTAATTGTTACTTTGAAGAAGCACATCCACACTTTACCTGTGGTGTTCCAACTTGTCCCTGAGACTAGGATTGCTTCTGGGTGGCTTCTAAGTCCTGCTGATAACAGTTATCAGCTATGTTTCCTATTTCTTTTGATCCTGGGATTTCCTATAGGGCAATAAGTTATGTCAGTCAATTGACAGAAAACATGAATAAAGGGAGACAAAGAAACTATAAAGCATTGTGGAAGGATTCTACTTAAAAATCTTTTACAGCATAATTTATAGCATTATGTAGATATTAGGAAATCCTTAAAGAAATGAAAAAACTCAAATGGAAGAGAGATAAGCAGAACAAGGATGATTTGTTTCATTGTGGAAAATAATATATTTTTTCAAAGTATGTGGCTTAAAGGAACTTCATCTTAAGTCCCATTCTTCACATTGATGTATTCCTTTTTATTAAAATCTCATTTCTGGTAAAAGTGAAAAGATGAATATGGGAAGATCTTTATTTTTTACTATTTTTTATGCTGATGTTATACTGCCTGTGATTGTGTTGCCAATAGAGTCCTAACATAAAAACAAAACCTGATAGAAATATGATACTCTTTCAAAAATAATATGTATTTCTTTTTTTTAATAATATGTATTTCTAATATACTATTAGAGATAGGAAGTTCATAAATTAAAAGTCATATGAAATAAGTTATTTTGGAGACTTATAGAAGGAAAAGTGAAATATGTCTAGATACCTGAGATTTGTGGTGTTAAAATTCCATAGCCACTTTGTTTAGTTTTAATATATTATACAACCTGATTTAAAATTACTCTATTCGGAGAGGCACCTGGCTGGCTCAGAGAGTAGAGCATTGACTCTTGATCTCAGGGTTGTAAGTTTGAGCCCCACGTTGGGTACAGAGATTACTTAAAAATAAAATATTTAAACAACAACAACAATACAAAAAGACCAAAAATATTAATAGCTCTATTTTGGACAACTTAGACAACTTCATGAAAGTCTTGTTTTTATTTCTCTCCTCTTTGATATGAGGGAAAGAAATTAAAAATAATGGCAAAACTCATGTTTCATTTACCCCAATCTAATTGCCAATTATTTTTGTATGTCTTGGATTTTATAGGCATTGGTAGTGAGATTAGGGGTCCATATCTCTTTAAAATAAATAAGTGCCTCACACATTTAGGTATTATATCTTTGAATATACATTAGAAACTTAAATAATAGTTACTTAGCCAAGAAATAATGGACAGGGCTATAAATGATGTAATACTGTTTTATATAGATAAGAATGCAATATCTGTTTTCAGTCTTCATGAAATGCTTATAAATTTGATGCATTTATTTTTAATATTAACTGAAATTAATTAATTTACACACACACATATTTGACTTGATACTTGGGTTTAAAAACCACAACTATTATAATAATATTACTCTGTTAAACTATTAGCATACAAGAGATTATTTATAGCCAGCCAGATATCATCCAGTTCTCAAAGCTCAGGTGCTAACTTTTGAATCTTTGAATGCTCTAAAGGAAATTCTTGGAATCTCTTCAAAGAGAAGGTACAGACTTTTTTAGTGTGGTTTTATGATTTTTCTTATCAAAGTCAAACTTAACTTTAAAATGTGTGATATATTAAAATACCTAGATTTTTAAAGAAGAAAGTGGTACAGCCACTAATAAATGTGATTCTATGCAGAATTATCACTGAGAGAAGTGATTTTGGTAGATAAAACTTAGAATCATTCTATCATTTCTTTATTAACTCTTTTTTGAGAACCCATTTATATACGAGTTACTTTGAGGCTATGTGAGAGGCAGACACATTAATATTTCTCTTGCTAGGGGTTCATTATGTGGAGAGGTATATGAGCTGTATATTATGAGTTAGTTGTTATGAATATAATGTAGATGATAACTGTTATACTGTATGACTTTGCAGGGTCATAGGGTAGCTCTATTTTTTCATTTTTTAAGGAATCTCCGCCCTGTTTTCCAAAGTGGCTACACCAACTTGCATTTCCACCAACAGTGAAAGAGGGTTCCCCTTTCTCCACATCCTCCCCAACACTTGTTATTTCCTTTCCTGTTGATTTTGGCCATTCTAACTGGTGTAAGGTGGTATCTCAATGTGGTTTTGATTTGAATTTCCCTGATGGCAAATGATGATGAACATTTTTTCACGTGTCTGTTAGGCATATGTATGTCTTCTTTGGACAGGTGTCTGTTCATGTCTTCTGCCCATTTTTTGACATAATTATCTGTTTTTTGGGTGTTGAGATTGAGTAGTTCTTTATAGATCTTGGATATCAGCCCTTTGTCTGTAGTGTCATTTGCGAATATCTTCTCCCATTCCGTGGGTTGCCTCTTTGTTTTGTTGACTGTTTCCTTTGCTGTGCAGAAGCTTTTTATCTTGATGAAGTCCCAAAAGTTCATTTTCACTTTTGTTTCCTTTGCTTTTGGAGATGTATTTTGAAATAAGTTGCTGTGACCAATGTTGAAGAGATTACTGCCTATGTTCTCCTTTAGGCTTTTGATAGATTCCTGCCTCAGGTTGAGGTCTTTCATCCATTTCGAGCTTATCTTTGTATATGGTGTGAGATAATGGTCAAGTTTCATTCTTCTATACATAACTGTCCAATTTTCCCAGCACCATTTATTGAAGAGACTGTCTTTATTCCACTGGGTATTTTTTCCTGCTTTGTCGAAGATTATTTGACCATAAAGTTGTGGGCCCACATCTGGACTCTCTACTCTGTTCCATTGGTCTATGTGTCTGTTTTTGTGCCAGTACCATGTTGTCTTGGTATCACAGCTTTGTAATAAAGCTTGAAATCAGGCAATGTGATGCTCCCAGCTTTGTTTTTCTTTTTCACTGTGGTCTCTTCTCTTTTAAATAAAGCAGCTTGGTTTCTCTTTGTTTTCTCTTTCTAATTAAATGGAACAAATCTCCATGTAAGTCATTACTCATGCCATAAATGAATATTCTCTTTATCCCCATGATTATTCTCCTTTTTCTCTGGCTGGTTATCCAAACCAGTCGATATATTGCCTAAACATTTTTTACGTATGTCTTATGCTCTCCAGTCCCATTGCAGATGCTTCAGCTCACGTCTTTATCATGTTGCAAGAGTCTTACCACAGCTGTTTCTGCATCTGTCTTCCTTTACCCCCTCAGGGTTCAAGAACTCTTTTTGAAGGGTTCTTTGTAAGACTCTTAAATAATCATCTCTGTTTCTCTCAATCTCTGTCTCTTTTGTATATTGCCAGTGTTAGAATCCAAAATAATCCCAAAATTTAAAGTAAAAAAGTTGAAAAATGATTATTTGGTCCAATGTACTTATTTTATTAGATAGGGAACTTGGTACTCAGAGAGGTGAGGGATATGCCATTGTTTAAAAGTTGAATGGGGCGCCTGAGTGGCTCAGTGGGTTAAAGCCTCTGCCTTCGGTTCAGGTCGTGATCTCAGGGTTCTGGGATCGAGCCCCGCATCGGGCTCTCTGCTCGGCGGGGAGCCTGCTTCCCCCTCTCTCTCTCTGCCTGCTTCTCTGCCTGCTTGTGATCTCTCTCTCTCTGTCAAATGAATAAATAAAATCCTTAAAAAAATTAATGTTTTAAAAAAAAAAGAAGAAGAAAGAAGAAAAGTTGAATGAGGTTTTGCCAGGAAAATTCAGTTTTTCCAAATATTCTCTGAGTACTTTTCAACTTCCTGGATGAAACTTTTGTTATGTCTGCAGTGGAGAATTATTTTTGAGCTTAGTCAAAATATAGTAAATTATATTTTAGGATGATTAATATGAGGGCATTATGTGAGAGGAACTGAAGAAAGAAAAGGACTAAAGGTAAAGATGAAAGAGGCTATCCTTAGTCTTCAGTATAAACTGCAAAGCCCTTGAATTAGAGTGGTGTCAAATGAAGATAAAAATGAAGGATAAAAAAGAGGAGTTGTGAGAATCAAGAGAGAAAAGTTTTGAAACTTTTAGTTAACATGACTGATGCACTGAGCTTTATGATACCATTAGCAGTGATCTGAAATTTGGAAGGATGAACATAGAGAAAGTAGGTTCAGCTGTAAGACTGGCTTAAATAATGAGAGAATAAGTGTAAATTAAGAATTGAGGCCTGGGAACAGAAATTTGGGGGAGAAAATACTCACATTTAGGGGGTGATAGTAAGGAAGGTGCTAACATTAAGATGTAGCACACTGGATAGACTCAGTTAGATTGCTTGACTGGTGTATTCTACATAGCCCAGGAAATTTCCTGAATTGATTCACTATTTCAGGGTGCTTCCAATTTAAACTCTAGGGCAACTAATGAAATTTGTTTGGTGTCAATGTTCTATGTTGAGTTCCTAAGAATATATTCAAAAGCTGTTTATGGTTTTTGAATCAAAACTTGAGACTCAACCTAGGTCAATGCCTGAATGATCTTTATAGTCCACAATTTCATTTTAGAAAGCAGTCATGTATTGTATAGGGGAGAAAGTAGATTCAAATTTAGGAGGAAAACTAAATGGACTTAAATGATCCATGACTTCTTCTAGAAGTTTTTGAAACTTAGATGAATAGGTAAGGAAATCTCTCTATATTAGCCCTCTTTCTTCATTATAACTCTGTTTTAGCAATCATGTTTTGAGCTGCCTGTTAAGTAAAGAGCAATGTAAAGTTTTCATACCTTAGGGAGGTAAGCATCTATAAAGCCTTATAAAAATATGTCATGTTCAATTTTGTAGTCTGATGGCTTATACTTAATTGCTACTCAATATTTGATGAAGGAATGTACATTCTTGAGGCATGCTATTTCTAAACTAAGTTTCCTACTTCCATTGGAACATTGTACTGCTCATATGTGATCCATTATTCCCTCTTCTTTCTTTCCCTTAATATTATTACCTTATCTTATGTATCACCTTATCTTATTCCTCCTATCATCATTATCCTTTCTTTATCAGCTCTGAGATAAGTACAAAAAGAGAGAATAGAGGAAACTATTTCAGAGCTGAAGTCATATTATAGTTTTATTCTAGTCAAAAGCCCAAATACATAAAGGAAGTGAAAAATCTTTAGACACTGAAAAATTAACTTCTGTATTTGTTACAATAGGACACTATAATGTCATGTGTCTTAGAAATTATGAGAATGTTTTCTGTATGCAAATTTCATCAACAAATAGCCACATATACAAAATTAACTTCTTTCCTTTTTTTCTCTAACCCAGGATATTCTTGCACAAGGACGTTGGGATCTTGCTTTAAATCTATAAACCTATCCTATCATAGGTCACCTACATATATACCCTTCTTATCTTTTCCAGACCATAAATATCACCTTTGATCTTTTTTAACCATTTCCTCTGTCAGTTTTTCTTCCCATAGGTTCCACTCCTTTCTTCATGTCTAGGATTTTAATTTCATTCACTACAGGGACTTACAGGAAGTAACAATATGGGCAATGTGAGGTTTGCAGAGAAATAGGAATTGCAACAGGATTTTATGTTTGAAATGGAAGTTACCTGGTTTAGCTCCATGTCCACATTCCCCATTAGTTCTTTACATTTATTTACTTGAGGCACTGTGGAAAGAGTGGAATGGGTGGGGCATTTTAAGTCTCCTATTTGGGAATCATTCTTACTTAACTCCTATCTTGACTAGATGAGAGCTCAAGCTCAGACCAAGAGAGAGCTGAGCTGGCATTACTGCTGGGTCCTTTAGAAAATGTGGTGTGCTTGGAAACCTCTCACTTTCTAAGTGGGCTCTTTTGGAGGGCACGATGAATAAGGAGGGCACTTTGCTAGCTGACCCTCAAAGTTTCTCTTCCTGGCTCTTCAGCTGCCTTTTATTGCTTAGCTTTCTATCAGCTTGCTCACTTGTTGCGACTTGCAGGCTAATTCCACCTTTGAGAGAAACTAGGCTTTTGTGTTTTCAATGAATGTTTGGCATTCACTTCTTCAGTGCCAATAAAGTTTAATGGCAGGTGTTACTGAGGGAAGCTTTCTGCCTTTTATTACTATCTCTCTTCAATTGCTCTTAGCCAGCTCCTATATTTTACTGTGTCAAAGTTGTGCATTCAGTTGGATCATCTACTGATTCCTCTTTCTTGTCTGAGGAGATGCTCGTTTCCAGAACAAAAATGATTGTCCTTGCTCAGGGCCCTTCCTGCTCCGATTGTTTCCCAGACATTCTCTGAATCAACTCTCGGGCTTCTTTCCCAAATTTAAATTCTATTGAACACTAATAAACTTGAGCAGTTTCTAGCACTGGGAAAAGATAGGCTTTCTTCTTACATCCTTTGCAGAACAAATTGTTTAAATAAAATTCTACTTTTTTAGTGAGGACTTTCCTAACTTTTCCAAACTTAGTAAATTGTTCACCTTATGGATTTAAAATATGAGATAGGTTGTCTGTGCTCTACCTGAATTTCTTTGATTCAGGTTTTACTTAAAATACTTTCCCTTTCTTGTTGTTTTTAAAAACTTTTACAGAGTTAAAGTCATAGCAAGACTGAATTAAAACAAAAAAAATTATGTCAGTAATTTTCTTTGAAGTAAAAAAAGAGCCAGTATGATTTTTTTTCTTATTTTAGGAAATTTCAGAAGTGCTAATTATATATAGTTTTCTGTAATTTAAAGTGTATATCGTTCTCATGGGCTTTTAATACCTATCTGGAACAAAAGCAGCTGTTGCTTATCTTACTCATATCAAAAGTTCAGAATAGCAATAATGGGAGGTATTTAGGGAACTAGAGTTGATTTATTTAATTTAGATTAAAAAAAAATTAGGACTTTTTAAAGATTGAACTGCAATTTCTCTAAAGCCCTTCTAATTAGTTAGTTAATTAATTAATTAATTTTTAACCAATAATAGAAGTTAATTAGAAATCTAAAGAAGGAATAATAGATCTTATTATTAAATATTTATAGAGAAAAATGTTAATGCACGTTTTTCCCTTGAGTAGAGTATATGTAGATAGATACTTATTTTACTCTAGTAATGCTGTCAGGAATAAAAATATAAGAGCTGTCTTTCTATTGGGAAGAATCCATGAATTGAGTCAGAGTTAAATTATAAGGTTAAATAACTGAATTCAATTTAGGGTTTTTATTTTTGTTTTTTTATTTAAAAAAGGAAGTGCTTTTTTTTTAACAGAATCATCTGAGGACCAGCTTTTAAAATAAATAACAAATATAAATTCTTAAAAATAATTTTCAAAAGATTTAATTCTATATAGTGAAAATTAAAGAAAGAAAGAGAATAGGAATCAGAAGATAACACTTTGATATTTTAGAAAGTTCTGAAAGTCAGAGGTTAATTTACATATTAAACTAATGTTCTAATGAGGGGCAAAAAATGTAGTCCTTAATTCAAATATATAAGTAAACAGTGATCAGATTTATTTAAACTACTTTAAATTACTATCACATGAGATCTTTAATCTCTTTAAGTGGTGAAAATATGCTTTTTAATTAAACTGGTCCATAATATCAAAAAACAAGTAAAAAGTACATTTTTTATCAGATTAAAAGATAGGAAGAGTTGCAATTAGATTATTCAGATATTATTTTCATTTTCAATAAAAAATGCAATAGATTTTATAATACATTGTATGTCCAGTGATGTCATTAAAAAGATCTTGGATCTTTTTAGATAGGCATTAGTGCCTATCTGTATGAAATATTTAAATTTTAAAGCAGATGGTATTTATTTGTTTTGTATTATGAATAGAAACATTTAATTTTAAGGCTTTTGCTGCAGCTTTACCTTGAATTGAAATTATGGTACCCCTGTGGCCAAATCGAATTTATTTAGTATATTAAAAATATAAGCAAGACTATGCAACCTGATGTACCATGTTTATATTTGACAGACATTTAGCTAATAGAGTTCAATTTACCATACCTATCCCCTGTGCTTGGGGCGGGGGGGGAAGAGAGAGAGAGAGAAGAGCTTTGTCTTTGGCACAACTAATAATTTTCAGAATAAAAGAAGATAATCTGTAACTTCCTGTCTGCTAGTCATTTCCAATAATTTTAGAAACACCTCTCCTCTTTTACTATTAAAGCTGGTTTTCTGATGGGTTTTCCTAATATTATTTTAATAAGATCAGTACAGAGCATACCATATTTGGTCAAAATTATTTGATGATGTGATAAGACTATATCTAAACATTTAAGAATTTCTTCTCAGGTTATAAGGCAAGAGATTTAACAAAAAAAAACTTATTTTCTGCTCTATCAACACACTGTGGGAGATATCATGACATTTATACTCTTGGCCAGTTCAATTGTGAAGAGTTCATATAATGTATCCTTCCTATTAAGTCAGTGAACACCGTATTTCATAAGTTGTAGGAAGTCTTTTAATAAAATGCTTGTCTTTTTAAATATTTCTGAAATTGATATGCCTCTTATAAACAACTAAGAAAGCTTCATGTCATGGTCTAATTACTTGGCAGCATTTTTCCCTCTTTTTAGTGCTACATGCGATAATTGTGAGTTTTAAGATAATGACATCTTATTGGTGAATTATGAATATGGTAGATATGTAGTCTTCTCTGGACTTAGAAAATAGTAAATTATAAAATTTACTAATAGTAGGAAATTGTATTTTTGAAATAGTATACTCATCTGTTACACTTCTTGCAGTGTCATTAGTGTAGAGTTTAATACATGTTTTGGGGGTGCCCGGATGGTGCAGTTGGTATAGCATGTGACTCTTGATCTCAGGGTCATGAGTTCCAGCCCTACATTGGGTGTAAGCTTACTTAAAAACAAAAACAACATGTTTTTTGTACAATGTGGTAAATTATTTTGAATGATGGGATACACACATTTTCGTTATCAGTTTCTAATTTTGTGTAAATTATTTGATAACACTAAGCTTTTCAGAAGAGGATTCAGAGTCTTATTTGTATATGCTCATTATATATATATTTTCAAAACAGTATAGTATAATAGAGGTCACAGAACTATTTTTATAAAATCTAACTAATAAAAACTCAGTTTTTCTTATAAAAGGTGAACCCAATAACAAATAATTGTCATAACTTATAGCCTAAGTTTTTTGAGAAATGATTATAGTTTTTATTGTATGTATTACTATCACTTAAGTTGAGTTGTCACTGATTGAAGCCTCAACTATGTTCCTCTTGAACCCAATCAGTCTTTTCATATTCATTTTAACTTTTTACATTTTTCAAAGATAGCAAAAACATCTCCCCTTCATCATGTTGTTTTTTTTTTTTTTTTTTTTTGCTTATGACCTTGCCACTCTTACATGAATAAATGGAGTCCAATTTCCTTTCCCTTAAACCTGAGCTTACCTTAGTTACTTGCTTGTAATCGGTAGAATATGTAAAAGTGATGATCCGTGACTTCTGAGGCTAGGTCAGAGGAAACCTTGGATCTTCTCTGTTGGTCTCTTGGAATGCTTACTCTTCAGCTAGTCCTTCTCAAGATGGTCCCTCTTTAAACCTTGTCATCATTCTGTGAGAAATACAGGCCTCCTATCTGCAGTTTCTCAATCTGCCAACCATCCGAGCCCAGGCTTTAGTCATTAGTGAAAAAGCCCTTAGCTATTTGAGACTTTCCAACCAAAATACAGATATCAGGGAGTCTGCAGAGACAGCTATTTCCACTGTTCACTCTCCAAAGTTCTAAACTGCATAATCCACGAGCATAATAAAAGAGTTGTTATTTCATCTGCTACTAAGTTTAGGGTGGTTTGTTATGCTGCATCAATAATGAAAACAGAACTTAATATCTGGAAGTGAGGTGCTACCGTAACAAAAACCACAAGTATGTGGGATCGGCTGGTGGTGGGCAAGAGTTCATGAAACCTGAAATAGATTCATAGACACTATTGGTAAGGGCTTGAAAGAGAGTGATTTGAAGCTGAAAATAAAGAATATCTTTAGGGGTTTCTGTGTGGCTCGGTTGGTTAGGTGGCTGATTCTTGATTTTAGCTTGGGTCATGATCTCAGGGTTCTGGGTTTGAGTCCTGTGTTGGGCTCCATGCTCAGCAGGGAGTCTGCTTGAAGATTCTCTCCCCCTTTCCCTTTGTCCCTCTGCCTGCACACATATGCACTCTCTCTCAAATAAATTATTCTGTATGTGTGTATATATAATATATATATATAAAATCTAGTGGCAGAAAGTTTCGCAAAACTGTCCACCCAGAATAACGTGGAAAATGGAAAATGTACTTAATGAACTGATTGATCTGGCAAAGGAGAATTCCATGAAGAATGTCTGAAGTGCTGTCAACTGTGTCTTTTGGCTATAGCTCATGAGATACAGATGGAGAGAGATGAGTTAAAATATAAATTCTTGTGGGTTTTTTTTTTTAAGATTTTATTTATTTATTTGACAGAGAGAGAGAGAGATCACAAGTAGGCAGAGAGGCAGCCAGAGAGAGGGGGGGAAGCAGGCTCCCTGTCGAGCAGAGACCCCAGTGCAGAGCTCGATCCCAGGACCCTGAGATCATGACCTGAGCCGAAGGCAGCGGCTTTAACCCACTGAGCCACCCAGGCGTCCCCAAATTCTTGTTTTTAAGCAGAATTTGGAGGCAATGTGAAGGGCTCAGGGCAGTTTTTCCAGTCTGCAAAGTATTCTCAAAAGAGAAATGGCCTCAGAATAAAGATCAAATCCAGAGCAGAGTTAGGAAAATGTGGACTCAAGGTAAAAGTGAAAGTAAGGTGTTACTATAAAACCTTTTTTAAGACCTCAGAAAAATTTAAGATGACCGCCATAGACAATCTCAGACACACACAAAACCTTCCAGGAATCTTAACAGCACAAATCCTGGTTTTCCTCTATTAAACAAAAGGGCTTCTAAGAATCTTCAGGGCTTTGTTTCACAGCACCCTCTCAGAGGGCCCAGAATAGAGTAGGACTTAATTCAAAAAGATCTGTGGGCATGGCTTTTGCATGAATGGGTGGATTTATAAAACATGTAAAAGAATTCTATTAGCCTGAAACAACATAAAATGAAGAGACTTTTGAATCCTTGAACTTATGTAGCCACATAAAAGCTAAGAAACATTCTCATTTGCAAAAATGGGATTCTTTTTTCTGGAAAAGGAAGCACGACTTAGATGGTGGAACCCAGAGGCTGGAGAACAGAAGCCAGAACTCAGAGAATTACTGCATTCTGAGTAGGATTGGGTCCCGATCAAGGTACTAGGTTACGCATCAGAATTAGTTGGGCTAGTGACATTTACTTGCCTCTTATCACCAACTACACGCTGCCCCCCAGATTTTTGAATGGGGATATCTATTAGAATTATCCTGTCTCTGAAAACTAGGTATTTTGCATGTGTAGGAGGTACATAACTTGTCTCTGCAGTTCATAAGTCTTCAGATTGAGAGAATTGTACCTGAGTTGCCGTATCCAAGAATTTTATTTGCGTCTTGATCTAATTTAGATGATTAGATCCTGGACTTTGAATAATGCTATAATTAGGAAGAGACTTTTGGGTATGTGGGGAAGGGAGTGTTTTTCTTGGATGTGAACAGTTGTGACCACAGAGTAGATTAATTCAGGTTGAGTTTTTTGCTTTTTATTAAACTTTTTATTTTGAGATACTTATAGATTCACATGCAGTGGCAAGAAATAATACAGAGATCCATGTCCCATTTATCTAGTTTCCCCTGACGGTAACATCTTACAAAACTCTAGTGCAATGACCTGATCTGATATCCAGACGGCACAGGTAAGCAGTACCTTGATCAGGGCCCAGTCCTAACTAGTGGGAGTACTTTTTTGTATTTTGTATGCAGTCCTCTAGCTTCTTGGTTCCAAAATCTTGATAAAATCCACTGATCTAATTCAGATTTCCCCAGTTTTATTTGTACTCATTTCTGTGGGTGTATCTAGTTTTGTATGTGATTTTTATATGTGTACACTACCACCATGCTCAAAGTAGAGGACCTGTTGCTCATTTATAGCCACACCTGCCTCCCCACCCTATTCCTGATTCCTACCAGATTGATTTCTGTTATATCATTAGCTCACATTATAAATTAGATATGCTTTGAGAAAAATGAATGTAGATTATATATACATATATATATGATTGTTTTATTAAATCAAGTCTATGAAAATTATCAATGAAGGCCTCAATTTAGACATATATAAGGCTTGGCTTTTCCAAATTCAGAATTTATCTATTATAAAATAAATAACTATTATATTGATAAAGGCTATTTTATTTTAGCCTAATATTTCTCACTGCTGCCCAGAGATGGTTTAAAACCCTGATATAAATACTTCATTTGTCTGTGGTCAGTTGAATACATAGGTTGGATAATACTGTAATGCTTTTTGCTTTTATACTTTAAATACATATATTCCAAATGGTGATATGTTTATTCTGTATTGTTTAACATATTTAGTCAGAAGTAGCCACATATGAAAAGTTATAAGTATTTCTAAAGGAAAGAACTACCTTTCTGTACTACTTTAATTTCTATTCTACAATACCATTTTGTTTCTATGGGAAGAAAAATAGGCAAAATAATTTGTAAGGAATTTAGTGTTTTTCCTTTTTAAATTTGTGAATATCAGATTATTTCTGGTTTCTTCCTCCTTTTTTCCAATTTCTCTCATATACTCACCTGTCCCTTACAGTTTTCTCCTATGATTCTGAATTCTTTATAACAATGCCTGAGTCATTATGGAACATTGGTGTGGGTTTTATTTTCTAACTAAGATATATGTAAGATCTTTAACTTGGTAGCACCTTAGTGTGTGATATGCTTTATTTGTGATCCACAGATAGAGATATCTGAAAACTATTATTACATGTGATTTATCTTATTTCTAGCATTTGACCTACATCTTTTATTTTTAAAGAGGCAGTTAGACCATCTCAACACCACCTTTTTTTTTCGTCTTTAATTAAAAGTATGTTTATTGACATTGCCAGATACAAGACTGGGTGATAAAGAGATAGAAATGAGACAGAGCCCCAGTGCTGAAAGAGCTTCTGTCCAACAGGGGGCATAAATCAATAGATGATTACAAAAAGTGTGCTGTGACAGGAAAATAAACAGCACATTAGGAATCATTTGTTGGGGGGGCTTTCAATTTTGCCTGTACAGGTGAGAGGAGGCTTTCAGGGGAGGAGCTTAAGAAGAGATTGGAATTTGTTAAGTACGAATACAGAAAAATTGAGGCCTCATTCTTTTCTATATCCCACTACCTGCCATAGTTCCTAGAAAATAGTGGGTCCTTAATGCATATTTGATGATGGCTGAAAAGCAGAAATATCTACCTGAATTTTGACAAGAGAGTTTTGGAGTGAGCTGAGTAATTGAAAAGAAGCAGCATGTACAAAAGTTTTTGTACATGTCCTTGGTAAAGTCCTCTCCTGAGCCAGAAGGCAGTCGATCAGTCTGTCTCTCTGTCTCTCTCACTTTATCTGTCTCCCTCCCCACCTTCCATAATATCTATAGACGGTGACTGCTGTCTGTTGTCTCTAAGCAAACTGCTACGAGGTCTTTATGACTTGTCCCAGAAGTTAGACAATAAAACATAATATTTTCAAAATCCCTGAGAAAAGCCTCTTTTGGTCTAAAAATTATGCTCATTTGTTTTTGCTAAAGATGTTTTTATTGAAGTGGTACCTGAGTGGCTCAGTTGGTTAAGTGTCTGCCTTAGACTCAAGTTATGATTCCAGGGCCCTGAAATTGAGCCCTGGGTCCAGCTCCCTGTTTATTTTATCTGTGATTAGATATGGGGAGGCTGCTTCTACCTCTGCCCCTCCCCCTGCCCATGCTCTTTCTCTCTCTCTCTCTCTCAAATAAATAAAATCCTTTTTAAAAAGATGTTTTTATTGAAGAATTGAGGGGAAAACGGAAACTTGCTCCTTTTAATTTTGAAGAAAGTAAAAATGATGTAATTGGATTCCTCATAAAACATTTAACTAAGGCTGTAAGGGACTTCTGATTGGCTAACGTCTTTAGCCTAGAATTTTTTGCCTGGGGAAAAAGGAAGTTGGGCATCCTTTATTTTTCCCTTTCTCCTTACAGTGGTTGCACTGGCAAAGGCTTGCCTTCAGGTGTCAGATATCAGGCACTCTATTTGCTAGACTTTCCCAGTTGGCAGCTCCACTGTGGAGTCCTGGATTTTTCAGATGATTTAAGACTTACTTTTCTCAGAAGAGTAAGAGCAGGATTGGTTAATACCAGGTTGTTGCTTGGTACCATACGTGTTTGGAGAATAATGGCAGTCAAATTGTTTTGCATTTATCATGGGGGAGGGGTTATAGTTTTTGTGATTAAGAGTCAAAGTAGGGTATGACCCAGAAGGAAGCATTTCTAATACTGGTAAATCATAAATCAGTACAGAAGTAAGACTAACTATGCCTATTTCAGAGATTTCTTGTAGCTTGATGTGGCCGAACAAAAGGTATGTGGAGGAACCTGAGAGATGAGACGAGATCACTAGGCAGGGACCAGATCAGAGAGGATTTTGAAGACTATTACATTTTGACTTTTACTGAGTGCAAATTGGAGCTAATGGGGATTTTGACTTTACAAAGGTAAGACCATGATCAGATTTGTGTTTTAAAAAGTCAACTCAGGTACTAGTATGGAGGGTGGCTTGAAGAAAGCAAAACTAGAGATAGGGACGTATAGACCATTGCTTCACTTCCTGTGTCTGTGTAACAAAATCACCCCCAAAATTTAATGGTGTAAAGCAATCATTTATTTTGCTGATGGATTTCTTGGTGAGGAATTCAGGTAGGCTGTAGTGGGGAAAGCTGATCTCTATGTATTCCTCTGTAAAAGGCATCACTCCATTATCTTCTGTATGGCAAATAATGATCAGAAGTTTGTAGTAATCCCCCCTTAAAGTTTGTCAAAAGGAGTCTTAATCTCTGTTACCATGTTTTTATTTCTAGCATTTTATTTTATTTTATTTTCCTTTATGGTTTCCATTTCTCTGTTGAAATTTCCCATTTGTTCTGGCCTTTGGCTCACCTTTTCCCACTAAAGCATATTAACTTATTAATCATAGATATGTTAAATTTCCTGCCTGATAATACCAATAATTTTTTCATATCAATGTTCATCTTTATTTTTTTGTAGATTGACAATGTGGCCTTTTTTTGGTCTGGTTGTTTTTTTTGGTTTTGTTTTGTTTTGTTTTGTTGGTATGCCTTGTACTTTTTGGTTGAAAGCTAAACATTTTATGTAGGACAATAGAGGCTAAGGTAAATTTTATTTAGCTTAGAAACTGACATGCCCCCTTTTATTTTCTAGTCTTTTCATGTATGGGGAGAACAGTTAAGTTAATCTAGTCAGGGGTTTTGCTGGGCATGAATATCAATGCACCATGGGCTTCAGATTTCTCTAACATTACCTTGTATTCAGGTTGGACGCTGGTTTGCTAGCGTTTTATTCAGTATCTGATCTGCCTTCAGCTCCAAGTTTTTCATTTGTTTGTGAGCCTTGGACAGGGTCTCTTCTTACTACCTGGCACCTCCTCCAGAAGTGGACTCTTTGTTACTTGATGATTACCGGCCTGGCAGTATAGGGCAGGGGGTGACGTTCTCTGTTGTTCTGATTCAGCGTCGGTGTTACACTAGGTTTGTTTCCCAGGTCTCTGGACTATCAGATTCTGAGTCATCCCGTCTTATCCCAGTGGTGTGGAACCTCTGCTACTGAATTCAGGATGTTTTTCTCTTCCTCTTCCTCCAGGGATAGAGGGGTTTTTTTTTTTTTTCTATTCTTTTCTCTCAACTAGAAGTCTTCACCTCTGGCTGAGGGGCTACTAAGGTTTTTGTTCTTTCATGAGTGGTTTTCGGTTTTTTGTTTGTTAGGGGAGAGCTAGTGGGTGGGCTGCTTTTTCTCTGCTCTCTGAAGGGAGCTCTCTCCATTCTCTTCCCCCACCCCCAGTTTTTCATGTGAGCACCCTGTGGAGCATGTGAGAAGCCTCTGATTAGATGAGCATTCCCCCTATGTTTCTGGCTCCCAGGGATTCTATATTCTCATGCGGGTTCATACGCAGCCTTTAGCAATTTATTAGAAATTTTAGCTAAATTCTTAGCAGCTTGTATTCCATCTGTCATCTGCTTCAGGTAACCAAGTGCTCACGTCCTGTTTTTCCTTAGAGGTGTCTGTCTTTACTTAGATGAGCTCTCTTACGGGTTCAAGAAAATTTGTGTTTTTGTAGATTAACTGCCTTTTTCTGTTGTAAGGTTGGAAATAATACTGTTTTCAGCTTTTATATCTTATGTGTAGGTCCCTCAATATATAATCACACTATTAAACTGCATCACTTATGATACTTACTAGATTCCTCATATGACCTGGAAGATCCGCAATTCCCACTTCGATTTTCCTTCTGATACATTCCTTTTAAATCTCTGGCTAGAGCCTGACAATTTTTCTTTGCAACACTTCCTTTCCCATCCAAAACGTATCTCTAAGGCCTCTTATGAAAGGCACAGTTTAAAATACATTGCTGGGGGAAGGAACTCCCATTTTTAAGAAGTAGCGAAATCTGGGCCCTAATGTCTGCTCTTCTTTTATTAGTTGATTCATCTAAAATCAATCACTCATATTTATTAATCTAAATATTCACTTTTAAAAGGGATGTTAAAATGTTTATTCCTCCTAGAGGTTTGTTTCAAGACTCTGAGGTATGGTATGCATATAATCTCTGAAATATGTAAAACTCTATACTAATTGTGATTTTATTATGATCTTTTCCTATATACTTTCCACTCGTGAGTGCATTTATTTTTACCAAGATTAAGTGGATGAGCTGTAATCTATCTGACTTCCTGTTTTTGCCTAATTTAAATAACTTTTAATTAGTGGTTTAAAGACTCAGTAAGGGCTTGAATTGGTTTTTGTTTTAGAAAACTTCTAATTTGAGCTTCTCATTCTCTTTTTTTTTAAGATTTTATTTATTTATTTGACAGAGAGAGAGATCACAAATCACAAGTAGGCAGAGAGGCAGGCAGAGAGGGAGGGGGAAGCAGGCTCCCCGCTGAGCAGGGAGCCCAATGCGGGGCTTGATACCAGGACCCTGAGATCATGACCTGAGCTGAAGGCAGAGGCTTTAACCCACTGAGCCACCCAGGTGCCCCAGAGCTTCTCACTCTTATTTCAGAGACTTTCCTATTTTTCTTTTGTGGCCAGAATTTTCTTATCTCAAATTATGTCTTTTTACCTTTATTTCTTTTTTGTTTCTAATAAGTTTGTTTTACTTTTTCCAGGCATCTTGTCATTAGGTGTTTTTAAGAACTTCTCTGAAAAGAATATCTCATTTATTCAGAAATATTTTTGGAAAATTTGGTGACTCCGTGGCTGTTTGAGGAGAAAGTTGAGCTTGGTTGACAAGTATTTACCAAGTACTCATCCGCTTGTACTTTGGATGTCAGTAATCGTCCTTCATAGGGACTTAGCAACGAGGATGTTCTGCACCTGTATGGTGGAAAACACAGAGACTGAATGGACTCACTATCTCCATCTACCACTGCTTTCTTCTTCATAGAAATGTGGTGCCATGTTTCCTTCTTTTCCTTCCTTTGCCCTGAACCCTTTTCCCAACTCACATCTCAATTTATTCTATTTCAAGCAGTATTTTTCTCCCTCATATGTAGGTATTTACATCTTATTTAACTTTTCTTCTTTTCTAAATATGGTTCAGTTATTATGCTAAAATCTTTCTCTTTTGCTCATCCTCTTATATATAAAGAACCTCAGACAACCCTAATCAGAAATTGGAAGGATCTGAATACCATTACTAGTTTACTTGTATTAAGAATGAAATATTCAGGGGCGCCTGGGTGGCTCAGTGGGTTAAAGCCTCTACCTTCGGTTGAGGTCATGATCTCAGGGTCCTGGGATCGAGCCCCTCATTGGGCTCTCTGCTCAGCAGTGAGCCCGCTTCTCCCTCTCTCTGCCTGCCTCTCTGCCCACTTGTGATCTCTGTCTGTCAAATAAATAAATACAATCTTAAAAAAAATTAAAAAAAAAAGAATGAAATATTCATACATTTAGTGGAAATGAGACAAAATATAGTATTAGCCTGTGGCAGGGGGTGCTAGGAACACCCCCAAATTCAGTGATTTGCTAGAAAGACTCACAGAACTCCATATATAGTCATACTCAGTGATATGATTACTACAGCAAAAGCTTATAAAGAAAAAAAAAAAGTCAGGGGAAAGATGGAGGAAAAGGGAAAAGGCTAACAGGGAGAAGTCTGGAGGAATTTAATTTAAGCTTCCAAGAGCCCTTTCTTAGTGGAGACACACAAGTTCCACTGAATTACTCCAGCAGCTACTTGTAATAACAAATGTGAAATGTCCACTCAGGGAAGCTCATCTGAGCTCAGTGTCAAAGGTTTTTATGAGGCACCCTCTGACTAGTATATTCCAAAATTCAGACTCCTAGAAAGAAAGCAAATGTTTAGTAGAAACCGTATTGTTTGTACAGGGGTACCTGGGTGGCTCAGTTGGTTAAGCATCTGCCTTCGGCTCAGGTCATGATCTCAAGGTCTTGGGATGGAGCCCCACAGTGGGCTCACTGCTCAGCGGGGAGCCAGCTTCTCCTGCTCCCTCTGCTATTTCCCCTACTTATGCTCTCTGGCTCGCTCGCTCTCTCTCAAATAAATAATAAAATCTTTTCCAAAAATAAACATATTTTTTGTACAAACAGTTTAGTACTGTTTAGTACATAGTGAGCCATCATTTTGTGAATGTTAAGAACCTTCCTGAAATAAAAATTCCCCAAAACCAGCCAGAGGCCAACCTTACACACAGGCCTTTCAAACGATGTCAACCTCAAGTCTGCGATGTTAACTTTTTTTTTTTTTTCACACTGCAGTTAGACTTTGAAGCTCCTTCCAGAAAGCATCCAAAAGTTGTATTCAGAATCAATACTCTATTCAGAATTAGTCCTCAGAATCAGAACTCTGGTATGTTTCTTCATGTTCTGCTAATTGAATAGACACCAGCATTTGTTACAAGCTATTACAATATTCTTAGAAAATAATTTTCTATTACTTTTCACCTCAAATAGTATTTCTATTATTATGAGCTTAGGAGGCTTTTATACAGAGCCTGGAAATTTCATAACAAGTTCATATCTATATCTATATATCTCTCTATATATATCTCTTTCAATTTTCAAACTGATTTGCAAATGAAATTTTAGAATAAAACCTAGTTTTAGGATTTTCTTAATTCCAGTGTGCAGAAAAAGAAAAAATTGCAGTAGATTGGATTCATTGGGGGAAGTCTTTAAGAAGAAAACTGAAATTGAACTGAAAGGGGTGGGGGTGGGAGGACATAGGATCCGCCAGGAAACCTGAATAGCATGACTAAGGGAAGATTGAGGATGCAGTGGGTCGGAGAGGAGAGGTACTTGTGTATTATTACTTTGAAGCAAAAATAACTCACAATTACTTTTTGCATCAGTTCTCTTGAGACACAGATGCCTGATCCGTGTATTTTCTGTTTTTGTAGATTCTAAAACTATTTCTAGGATGACCTACTTTTCTTATTTAATAGTTTGTGTGAAATGTATTATATATTTCTCTTTTGTTATATTTCATAATCTTAAAGTACTTAACTCATAGGGTTGTTTTGAAGATTTAGTAAGAGTGAAAAAGATATGTGAAATTATTTATGGCTATCATTTAAAAAATTAAAACTTTCTCA
This sequence comes from Nasua narica, assembly GCA_028533885.1. NCBI lineage: Eukaryota > Metazoa > Chordata > Mammalia > Carnivora > Procyonidae > Nasua > Nasua narica. The sequence goes on along the minus strand of CM052809.1, from coordinate 54,408,413 downwards.
TCCTAATGAGTTAAATTAGGCATGTACTTAACATATACTTTTTTATTATGTATAGAATTTCTGGGCACAGTAATATTCTATATCTTCCTCAGTTTATTTTTACTTCTCCTTTTACTACCTGACTGAAGACTCATACCAGAAGATCTTCTTAGTGGAGAACATTATAGTTATTTTATTTTATACTGTAGGTGTCTAGCATTTACATATGTGTTGGTTTTGGTTTTCCTGATTCTTCATATCACATAGGTTCTTTATTTGGTCTTTGTATCTTATGTTTTCCTTTGGCTCACCACTCAATTATTTGGAGAGCAACTTTTATAAAAATAAATCTTCTGTACTTCTGTTTCCTTGCAGTGTATATATTTTTAAGGTTAAAATAGAATTTGAAAGGATTGTCAATTATAGGTTAGCAGAGCTCTATAACAAAAGTCCTTTCTTTGTGCTAATAAGAGGTAGAAAATATTTCATGAGTGTCTAGTGCCTATCCTAAAGTTGCCTAACACATTGTAATTATGTATTAATTTTTGACTTACTATGAAAAATTGAGTATATTATCTAATTTCTTTCAAATGTAAGATATGTTGCAAGAACTATTAGAAATTCAGCCAAATAATCATTGTCTAATAATACAGTAAAACTCTTGATAAACATCTCGATGAGACATTAAAATGTTAGACCAAATATTCGAATATGTCACTGATCACTACAAAAAAAACCTAGCTATTAATGAATAGCTCAATATTTGGCTGATTAATTCTCTTCTCTCCAGATTTCTCATGTATGGAGAAATACCCTTAAAGTTCATTAAGTAATATGTTATACTGACTAACCAGTTTCAAATTAATTTTTAACTATAGAGACTGCTGTGATATAGTTATTATAATTAAAAATTCAGTATTCAAATATTATATTTACTATCGGGTATATTAACAGTAGTTAGTAGAAAACTATATTGGTGAAGCTGGATTTGAAATAAGAAATTCTTAGCTAAAAAATTACTGTGGGTGGAAATTTCTGGAATTACAAGGGCATTTGGTAGATAATTATGAACAAAAATGTCATATGTTCTGTTTAAAAGCCAAGAAACTGTAGCTTGGTTGAAGTGTCTACTTTTTAGGATGAAGGAGAAACATACATGTGGATAGCACCTATTTATGTGTTTGATTAACTAGTTTTCAGAATAGTTCCTTCATTTGTATTTATATTTTAAAATATTATCTATATGTTGAAATAGGATGGTAATATATCTGATTGTACGTGTTTACTAGCAAATGTTAGTAATCATTAGAAAATTTTCCTGGGCGCCTGGGTGGCTCAGTTGGTTAAGCGACTGCCTTTGGCTCAGGTCATGATCCCGGAGTCCCGGGATCAAGTCCCATATCGGACTCCCGGCTCTGTGGGAGGTCTGCTTCTCCCTCTGACCTTCTTCTCCCCTCTCATTCTCAGTCTCTCTCTCGGATGGATAGAATCTTTAAAAAAAAAAAAAAGAAAGAAAATTTTCCTTACACTTATTTGTGTCACTTATATGTATTATATAAATGAGAGACGTGTGTTAGAGAATTATACTGTTTAATAGAAGTCTAATATAAAAATTGAGTACATATACATTAGGTTTAATGTAAACTATTTTCAGAAGAATGCTTGTTTTTTGTGAATTTAGAAGAATACATAGTAAGCCAATTATATTTCAAATGATTAAAATGGAAGTCTCCTCTTTGGTACCATAAATTGTTTAAAGTGTAATTTCAACAGTATGGAG
>CM052809.1:54172181-54406554 GCA_028533885.1 Nasua narica | reverse complement strand
AAGAAGGGCCACATGGACCCCAATGTTCATAGCCGCAATGGCCACAATAGCCAAACTGTGGAAAGAACCAAAATGCCCTTCAACAGATGAATGGATAAGGAAGATGTGGTACATCTATACAATGGAATATTATGCCTCCATCAGAAAGGATGAATATCCAACTTTTGTATCAACATGGACAGGACTAGAAGAGATTATGTAGAGTGAAATAAGTCAAGCGGAGAGAGTCAATTATCTTATGGTCTCACTTACGTGTGGAGTATAAAGAAAATCATGGAGGACATTGTGAGAAGGAAGGGAAGGGTGAATGGGGGGAAATCGGAGGGGGTGATGAACCAGGAGAGACTGTGGACTCTGAGCAACAAACTGAGGGTTTTGGAGGGGAGGGGATGGGGGGTGGGCGAGCCTGGTGGTGGGTATCGAGAAGGGCACGTATTGCATGGAGTACTGGGTGTGGTGCATGAACAATCAATCTTGTAACACTGAAAAATTAAAATAAACATATTTGGGGAGTAAAAAAATAAAGTGTAATTTCATCAAAATAAAGAGAACTTAATTTTGTTAACTATTTGATTTTATTTTTGATATATTTTTTAGGGTTTGTAAAGAGAAAAAAGTGGCAACTCATAGACCTGAACCCTAAACAAAGAGGAATACTTTCGTCTTGTGAGATTGGCTTTTCTTAGACAAAACAACCAGAGCTTTAACTTAATACTTGAACAAACTGCGCTTATATTTCAGGGGAAAAGCTATTTACTTTGAGATTCAGTTTGTTAAGAAGCCCTTTGAAAATCTGGGAAGAGCAAAGCCGTAGCTGAGATAGAACTTGACTACTACTGATAAGGATATTTCTGTATTTTTGCTCTAGTAAGCTTTATATCTAAATTTCTGAATTTAAAAAAATTTAGTTAGAATTTATAGCTAGAATAAAGTTTAAATTAATCCAGGTATTTGTTTTTGAAGCAACTATATGATATTCTTATGTTTGAGATTGCTTTTCTGTACATATCCTTGCTTGAAAGGAGCCGATCAAATGGGAAATATTGAGACAGGGCACAGAGAAAGACTGCATTATGAGAATAAGACTACTCTTTTTAGATTTTTCTACAAAACATAAAATACACTTTATCTCCTTGTACTCATATACTTAAAAAAAAATCATTGTACTATGCTCAATTTTAGGCAACAAGTAGCTATAAGTAATAGATTTTTCCCAAACTGAAACATTTTCTTCTGTCTTCCATGAGCAAAAGTCGTTTTTTTTTCTCTCTACTGTTTTTAAAAGGCTGAAATTGAATTTTTCAACTTAGTAATTACTCTTACTTTCACTGAATCTTTCCTCTTGGCTCTGAAGGCTCCCATTAACATCGTATGGCCTCAAAAAATTATAAGGTATATAGTAACAGATTTTTAGGGCTAAAAATGATTTTTTGGGACATCTAGTCAAATACCTTCATTTTATATTAACCTAGATGTCAGTTCAAGCCTTCTGTCCATCCTGTCGCCTCTTTGCTACACATATCCTGAAGGATTATATGCTCATGGTGACTTTCAGCTTCAAATTTTGGGCCTCAGGGACTCTTAATCTTACTTGCACTTTATCCACTAATCCATTTCTGTTTATTATAGACCTTGGCAATAAATACTGTGATTGAATCGCAATCAGTTGGTGCCCTTCAGGTAGTAGGCCATTAATGTACCTGTGAAAACCAGAGTAGTGGACTGTATATTTGACCTATAAAATCTGTGTTGTTTTATTTTAAGATTTTATTTATTTATTTATTTATTTATTTATTTATTTATTGGAGAGAGAGCCCATGCAAGCGTGAGTGGGAGAGGGGTAGTGGGAGCTGGGGAGAGAATTTCAAGTAGACTCTACTGAGCATGGAGCCCAGTGCAGGGCCCTTGACCCCATGATACTGAGATCGTGACCTGAGCCCAAACCAAGAATGGGACACTTAATCAAATAAGCCACCCAGGCACCCGTAAAGTCTATGTTTTTACTTAATTTTCTCCTGGATTACTTGGTGTTGTAGGTAGAAGAGCAGAATATTTTGTATTCGGTCTATATTTTTTCTTTCATTTTTAGATTTAAGATATTAAGTGGTATAAAGACCCCTATTATGAACATAATTATATTAAAATTATCTTTAATCATTTATGCCTTAAAAAAAGTAGGATACTGGGGTAATGGTATAACTCGAAGCTGAGCATGTAAAATCACCACTGGGTATTAACATATGGTGTCATTGGGTTTTTTTGTTTTTTGTTTTTTTAGTAAAAGGCAAAAAATTTATTCGATCTGAAGAGAAACTAGAGTATAACATATGGTGTCATTGTATGTCCTTGCCTTCTATTCACAAAATACTTCCTTTCCTCATTTACACATGGGAATTTTTTTAGGAGAATCTCAGTTAAAATATTTTGCCTTATAAATACCTTGATACTGAACAGGCGTATACTTGATGTAATATGCTAGGCCTGATACTATACTTAAGATATCGGTGTTGTCATCATCATCATCATCATCATCATGACTAATAAGATAATAAGATAAGGGGGCACCTGGGTGGCTCAGTGGGTTAAAGCCTCTGCCTTCAGCTCAGGTCGTGATCTCAGGGTCCTGGGATCGAGCCCCACATCGGGCTTTCTGCTCAGCAGGAAGCCTGCTTCCCCCTCACTCTCTGCCTGCCTCTCTGCCTACTGGAGATCTCTCTCTCTGTGTCAAATAAATAAATAAATAACCTTTAAAAAAAAAAGAACTTTAAAAAAAAAAAGATAATAAGATAATAGTCTCTCTTATCCACAACCAACCTACCAGGGTTGCATAATAACTCTAATACAAAAAAGAAAAACAATAAAATATGGGGATATGAAAATACAGGATTGGGAGACTAGACACAGTGATGAGACAGGATGGGAAGACTAGACACAGCTAAAAATTAAGATTTGCAGTCTGAAATCAGAACATAGACAACCAGTATGTGGGTGTGTGGGTGGTTCAGTCCGTTAAGCATCTGCTTTTGGCTCAGGTCATGATGCCAGGGTCCACTGATCAAGGTCTGCTTCTCCCTGTCCCACTCTCCCTGCTTGTGCTCTTTGTCTCTCTCTCTCCCTCTCTCTCTCTCTGTTAAATAAATAAATACAATCTTAAAAAAAAGAAAAGAAAAGAAAACCGGTATGTATTTTGACTTTGCTTTGGATATCTTTTGGTTGAGTTGTTACCTTCTTTATTCTTCTTCCCTGCAGGTCTGTTTCAGTAGGTACTCAGTAAATGTTCATGAGCTTGAGTTGCATTTGGAGTTAATATGGCTGATGGTGTTTGACTGTCCACCTGAATAAAGCCAAGAGTATGACCTAATATATGTTCTCCACTGTTCTGGGTATATCACTCTGATTCTGTTTCTTCCCCTACCAGCACAGCCTCTGTGTTTTTTTTTTTTTTCTTGTAATTGCTTTACAGTTAGACAGACTTCTCTTAAAAAAAAGTAGGGGCCTCTGGGTGGCTCAGTGGGTTAAGCCTCTGCCTCCTGTAATGTGACTTCTCCTGTTTCCTTTGTCAGTCCTCTTCTTACACCTTAACACTCAGAACTGCTGCCTTGCTAATTTTTCTCTTTTGCTCTCGTAATTGATTTTATTGTCCTCATTGGGATGACTCTCCAGTTCCTCTCAAGCTTTAACCTTACTTCTCCAGTTGGTCTTTTGGACCTTTATACTTGTATATCATTCTGCTGCTTTAAATTCAATGATTTAAAAATAATTAAAATCGCCCTACCCCTAGCCTAACCTAAACAAACAAAACTTTATGAAAAAACGGTAAGAAACTTGTTTGTCCCTTCTAACATTCATAATTCTATTTCTGATGTCATCTTTCTTCTATTCTCCCAAGATCTAAAGCTAACATTTGACTCTTCCCTCTCTCTGCCAACATCCTGTAAATGATCTTTGGCTCTTGCCACCTTCCCTACAACCAGACTAATAGTTCCCAAATTACTGCTTTAATCAAGTAATTCCTCTACTCAAAAATGTTCAAGGGTTTCTTAGTACTTTCAGGAAGACAACCAGATTTCTTTACCTGACATTAAGTTTTCTGGTTATCTGCTTCTGTTCTCTGTTCATTAAGTTTCTACTCCCATGTACTTCAGCCACGTTTGCCTCCAGACTTTCCTGTGTATATGCATTAAAGCTATGCACAAACCCATTACTTTTAAAAATCCAGCCCTTTCTCAGTCACATGGCTTTGGAAATGTTTCTTTAATGTTTTCTAACAGTCAACCCCTCTCTCCACCTGTTTTTTTTTTAAGATTTTATTTATTTATCTGACAGAGAGAGATCACAAGTAGGCAGAGACACAGGCAGAGGGAAAGGGGGAAGCAGGATCCCCGCTGAGCAGAGAGCCCGATTTGGGGCTCAATCCCAGGACCCTAAGATCATGCCCTGAGCTGAAAGCAGAGGCTTTAACCCACTGAGCCACCCAGGTGTCCCAAACCCTTCTCTGCACCTGTTAAATTTAATCCATCCTTTGAGCTCCTATCTTAGATACCATTTTCTTCGTAAGGCCTTTCTTGATTACTTCAAAGGATATACTCCAAATAGAATTTATCTTTTACTTATGCATAAATAGCAATGGCTATGAACAAAAATAAATTTTAATTATTGGCATAATTTGTTATCACTATGTAGTTGTAAACTTGTAGTACTAGTGCATTTCATAAAAGCCTTTAATAATAGGGCATGATTAGCTATTTTGGTGTACTTCATTTGAGTGGAAGCCAGTATAGTATAATCACCAAGAGAAGCCCGTATCTTTGGAGTCAGATGGATAGATAATAGGTTTATATCCAGGTTCTACCATTTCTATGCCATGTGACCATGTAACATAAGCAGTACATTAATAAACCTCCGTGAGACTCATTTCCTGATCTTTTCAAATAAAAAGTGAATTTTTATTAAAGTATAACACACACACACACACAAGTTATAAGCATGTATAAATATTTTTCATTCCTTCAGCTTCTTACTTTGTGCTGATAGATTTTTTCTAAAGATTATTTGTATATTTTATCATGGAGAGCAGATTTATTTCACCAAAGTTGATTGGCCCATTTTCCATTGAGGAACATGTATAGGACAGTATGATAGCAGAGAGAAGCAGTATCAGAGAAGATAGCCATACCTTTGGGGTCTTTCCCTTGCCAAGAAGTGATGGCAAAAAGTTCATCCCAGGTCAGTGTTACTCCTTGACTGCCTCTTTGTATCTTCGTCCTCCTGGCCAGACTGAGTGAGTGGATCATGCGTGGGAAAAATATAAGTTGGTTTTTTTGTAAGGTATTATGATAATAAGTAATTAGAAATTAATTTTTGCCCGACACATTGTAGAGTCTATCCCTATAGTGTTCTCAGGTAACAGTGTCTTTAATGAGCAGAGTTCTTTTAATTTTTTAATTTTAATGTTTTTTAGAGAGTGCATGCACACGCATGCATGAGCAGGGTGGGGAGGGGCAGAGGGAGAGGGAAAGGAAGAATTTTAAGCACACTCCGTGCCCAGCTTGAGGCATGAAGCTGGGGTCGGTCTCAGGACCCTGAGATCATGACCTGAGCTGAAATCAAGAGGCACATGCTAAACAGCTGAGCCACCCAGGTGCCCTTTGTTTTGTTTTTTAACATAGCAGTCTGTTGACAGTGCATGTAGCTGATCATTTAACTAGATTCCATTTTCATTATGTAGTACTCCTTTGATATATTAAAGTTTTCCCTCAATTTTTAAAAACGGATGTGATATCTGGAACCAATTGCGATGACAGGCAGGTCATTACTGTTTTGATTCTGTGCTACAACAGTTCTGGATGACGTAGGAAGGTATTCAAGCATTCTGGGTAACTAGTGTGACATAATGGAAGGGTATTCTTGAGCATGTGCAAAATGAAGATTCTTATTCCAAAGGGCATTTTATATCTGTTTCCAGTTAGGTTCCTTGGATGTATTTCCAAACATTAGGAAGTTACTTTATAAATATATTCATCCAGTTGTGAATCACTGTGTTTGAATCGTCTTATAAAGGCAGATTTTACTTATAATAAAATTTTAACCTGCATGAATACCAATGATGTTTTTGAGTAAGCTGTAGTATCATCACACATTCTTTTAAATCTGTGAAATAAGGTTATCTTTTTGGTCGAATTTGGATCTGTATTAAATACTTAAGGTTAAAGTATTGTTCTTAAGTTTGTTCATAGTAATAAATTCCGGATTTTAGAATGAATGGAGGTATCTGTGTAAAGGAGTGTTAGCCTGCAAAAGGGACCAGACAAATACATCATTTTTTTATATTGAGGTATAATTGACATATAACATTATAGTAATTTTAGGTGTACAATGTAATGATTTGATATTTGTATATATTGTGAAATAATCACCACTATAAGTTAACATCTGTCACCATATATAGTTACAATATTTTTTCTTGTCATGAGAACTTTTAAGATCTACTCTCTTAGCAACTTTAAATTAAGAAAGCATCATTCTTTTTTATTGTGGTTTCATTATATCAAAGATATTATGGGTAGGTTGGAAAGAGCTTCTGACTTTGTCAGTTGTAAGTAATATATTTAACTTTGAATGGAAGTATGCTTTCCAGGGTTACATTGTGGAAGACCAATATAAAATGATTAATAGCATATTAAGAAAAAAGATTTAAAATAAAATAAAATACTTTTTAATATTTCATATAACCATTTAGACTCTTGAATTTTAGTTTATGTACTTCAAAAAGAAAAAAATGTTAACAGAGAAAGGTAATATGAGTAAAGGAGTAAGGTACAAAATAGTAAGCACTGTCTGAATAGCTACCAAAGAACAGAAGTCTAAAAAAAAATAATGAGATCTATAGTAAGTCGATGCTTACAAGGAAAGAGTGGTCATAGATACAGATTTTTCTCCTTTTTTTTTTCATTTTTGCTTATCAGCATGTTTTATGATTTACTTTCACTTGTATAAATTACTTTTGTAAATTTGCAATTTACTTGTGATTTACATTTTATAATCTTTCCTATTCTTAAACATTTTGCCTTTCTCTTTATCTAGTTTCTTCTCTTTTCCTTTTTTTACATTTCCCCCTTCGCATTCTTTCTTTTAAATTGCTTTCCATGCCTTTTTAAAAATTTACTTATTTATTGATTTTTAGTAATCTTTACACTCAATATAGGGCTCAAACTCACAACCCCGATATCGATATCAAGAGTCCCACATTCTTAAAAAAAAAAAAAAAAAAGAGTCCCACATTCTTCCAACTAAGCCAACCAAGTGTCCCACTTTCCACACTTTTAGTACTTCTCTCTTTGGCCTTTTCCTTTGTTCTTATTAAACTTGCATACATTTAAAAATATCTAGTGGGCACCAGGCTGACTCAATTGGAAGAGCAGGAGACTCTTGATCTCAGGGTTGTGAGTTCAAGCTCCACACTGAGTGTAGAGATTACTTTAAAAAAAAAAACAAAAAAAAAACCCTAAAAACAATTTAAATTCAATCATATAGCATCTCTTTATAAGTAAAATTTATCTTCTAACTGACATAATAGGTCAGCATGGTTTTTGTAATGCCACTCTTATCCTTTCCAAGCACTGAAATTCTTTGGAATGTTGGAGTGGCAAGCAAGAACAATGACAAGAGTACTTCATAGAATGGCGTCAGAGTAGGTGGGACTCCTGTGTCTCTGTAATTCAAGCAGCCTCTGAATCTCATTTGGAAGTAGTTGGTAATGTGGCATCTTTGACCTTTTATTTAGTCTATATAAATGCAATTGCTGCATAGGGGAGAACTTAATTTAAATGAGTAATTATAAAATTATGACATGCTCTTATTTTTGTGGAAGCGTATAAGTGTACTCTTGGTCTATTTACTTGGATTTAAATCCCATTTGAATCATTTACAAACTGTCTCATTTGGGGCATGTTTATTAATTCCTCTAAATCTTCTTTTTCTCTCATAAATGGGACTAATAATAATATGTTTCTAATAGAGGTGTTAGGATGAAATATGACAATTTATATGATGATGACTGTGCTTAATGTGATTAGCAAGGAGTAATGTATAGAGTTGTTGAATCACTATGTCGAACACCTGAAACTAAAGTAACACTGTAGTTTAATTATACTTCAGGAAACACTTAAAAAATATGATTAATTCATATAATGTTTTTAACACAATCTGGTATATAGTAAGCATTTAATAATGTTAGCTGCTACCTCAGCTAGATTGCTCTTATACCTAATACCCTACTATTTTTATTAAGTTATTATATTACATTTGAAAGTTAATCTCAACATGAGACAGAAGAGTTGGAAAAGGATATAATAATTTATGTGAGGCTACTGTTAAGCTTTTTCGGCTCAACAAGTTATGTGGAAATTGTAATTTTTATGTGGGAAAATATCAATCAGTTTTATTGGTTTTTCAGGACAAATGACTGCCCTCCTTCTAATTTTGTTCTTATAATTTTTTTTTCTCTTTGCAAGCTACTACATTGGATACTTTAAGTTTATTCTTCTCAATTCTTATTTTATCTGTAAGCTAATCACTGATGGCCTTTCAGAGTCACTTAAAAATGAATTAGCATAATATTTTCACTATACATTATTATTTTGAAGCAATTTTATTATATTTTCTCTCTAAATAATCTACAACTTCTAAATAATCTTTAAATGTTGAGAAATATTTTCACTTAAAGGTATATGAACATATCATCTGATTTGATAAATATTTACCAATATAAAAGTTTTATGAAAGAAAAAAAAAGGAGTCTCTTTAGTATTCATTTAATTTATCTAAGGTTAAGGATATAATTACATAATAAAGCTTTGCTATTAAAAATCAAGTTTTTAGGGGCACCTAGGTGGCTCAGTGGGTTAAAGCCTCTGCCTTCGGCTCAGGTCATGATCTCAGGGTCCTGGGATCGAGCCCCGCATCAGGCTCTCTGTTCAGCAGGGGGCCTGCTTCCCCGTCTCTCTCTGCCTGCCTCTCTGCCTACTTGTGACCTCCCTCTCTATGTCAAGTAAATAAATAAAATCTTTAAAATAAATCAAGTTTTTAAAAATTAAAAAACTTTAGTTAATATTGATAAAATTCCTCATTTCTGTATTTTGGTAAGGAGATGTAGAAATGTGAAGTGTCTTGCCAAGGTCAGACATGTGGTTTTTGGTAAAGCCCCACTAAATCCCAGTCAAGAATTTCTTTTAGTTAGTTAAAAGCATAAACTCTGAAGCCTAGGTTCCAATCCTAGCCTGTCTTTATCTGTGTGGTCTTGTTACTTAATTTCTGTATGCTTTATTTTATATGTTGATAAAATAGGAGTAATAATGATACTTATAAACATACTGATTATGGAGATTTAATATATATACATATATATGTGTGTATATATATATAATGATATATAAAATAGTGCCTAACATATTCTAAGTGCTATCTGTGAGTTATATACTATACTCATTGATATTTTTAGGGGATTAACATTAAATATTTCACTTGAGTATAAAAGTAGTCCAGAGACTACTTTTTTACTTACTTACTTTACTTACTAATGCATGAGAATTTTTAAGTTTTTGAAAGTAGCAGAGATTGATAATTATTTTTTAACAACAAATGACCCAAGAAGGAAAGAAAAGGAAAGGAAACGAAAGGGGATGGGGAAGAAAAGGGAAGGAAAAGGAAAAGAAAGAAGGAAGGAAGGAAGGGAGAAAAGAAAGAGAGAGAGAGAGAAGGAGGGAGGCAGGCAGGCAGGCAGGCAGACTTGAAAGAAGCCTAACAGGAAGAAAAAGGTAACAGACCAAGCAGCTTGGTCCTAGGGAGTCTGAATGTTAATATGGAGGAAACTCTCCACCAAGTAGTGATGTAATGTGAACCTGGGAATCTCTCTGGAGAGATTCTCCTATATTTTATGGAAAAAAAAAAAATCTCAGTTTCCTCATTTTCATTTCCATATGCAGAATTGAGCTAAAGAATCTCTAGCATCTCAGGTCTGATGTTAAAGGTATGTGGTATGTGCACTGAAATAAATGCCAAGAATGCAAAGATATAGGGCGCCTGGGTGGCTCAGTTGGTTAAGCGACTGCCTTCGGCTCAGGTCATGATCCCGGAGTCCCGGGATCGAGTCCCATATCGGACTCCCGGCTCTGCAGGAAGTCTGCTTCTCCCTCTGACCTTCTCCCCTCTCATTCTCAGTCTCTCTCTCTCTAATAAATAAATAAAATCTTTAAAAAAAAAAAAGAATGCAAAGATATAGAATTCTTGCACAAATTCCCCTTTTATGAATGCCTTATCTCCTATCATTTTTTTTAAAGATTTATTTGTTTATGTTAGAGAGAGAGAGCATGAATGGGAGGAGCAGGGGGAGAGGGTAGAGGAGTGAGAATTTCCACACGGAGCCCAGAGCCCATCGTGGGGCTGATTTCACGACCCTGAGCTAAGATCACAAACTGAGCTGAAACTAGAGTTTCACTGACTGTGCCACCCAAGCAGCGCTCTCCTTCCACTTTTATAGAACACTGTCCCAAGTCAAGCTATTATATTTTGCCTCAAACTCTACTTTGTGTGGTATTATACGAGCTTTCTTTTGGTTGACATCTATATATCTTTTTACTTAAATTTTCTATATCCTTATATTTAAGGGTTGTTTCTTGCTATTGGCATATATAGTTGACCCTTGAATAAACCCCCCCCCACACAGTTGAAAATATTCATGTAACTTTTGATCCCCCAAACACTTGACTACTAGTAGTTAAGACTAATAGTCTGCCATTTAACAGAGCTTTACCGATAACATAAGTAGTAAATTAACACAAATTTTGCATTTGTATATTATATTGTATTCTTACAATAAAGTTGGGAGAAGAAAATTTAACTAAAAATTCATCAGATAAAAGAACAGTACTGTACTGTAAAAAAATCTGTGTATAAGTGGATCCATGCAGTTCTAGCCTGTGTTGTTCAAGGGTCAACTGTAGTCGCATCATTAAAAAAATATAATTTGGTAATTTTTATTTTTAATCAGAGTATTTGTTCGGCTATATTTAATGTAATTACTGATATATTTAAGTTTAAATCTACCATTTTACTATTTTCTATTCATTTTGCCCATTTTGTTACTTGTTCTTTTTTTGTTTTATTTCAGTTTGATTATTTTTTCTTATGGTATCTCTTCTGCTTCCCATCATTAGCTTGTTATGTTTAAGTCTTTACCTTTTTTTTTTTTTTCATGTTTACCCAAAAGTCTACACTATTTATCTTGGATTTATTAATGTATGATATAAAATAGTATTTTTTAAAAAAGATTTTAGTGATTTATTTGAGAGCAAAGGAGAGAACACAAGAGCAGCAGAGGGAGAAACTCCCCACTGAGCAGGGAGCCCATCACAGGGCTCAATCCCAGGACCCCAGGATCTGACCTGAGCTGAAGGCAGCCAGTTAACTAACTGAGCCAACCAGGTGCCTCCATAAAGTAGTGTTATTACAATTTCCTGGGCTATGAAAGAATCTTCTACCTTAATACATTTAACAACCCCTTCCCCAACTCAAATGCTGTTGTGTATTTTAATTTAATTATTTATGAGCATCATTATTACAACTGTTTAAACAGAAGATATTCCTTACAGCATCACTGAGTTTTCTTCTTGAAGTGTCTTTTTTCTGCTAAAGAATACACTATAGTTAATATATCATACTTTCTGTGGATCTACTGGTGATATATTCTTTCAGTTTTTGTTTATTCGAAAAATGTCTGTTTCACCTTTTCTTTTGGAGGGTGTTTTTTTGCGGGGTATAGATTTCTAAGTTGGCAGTTCTCTTTCAGTGTGTTAAAGACACTATTGTAGTATATTCTGGCTTTCATCTCGAGATTTCTGCCATCATTCAGTATCCTTGTACCTTGTTTTGTTTTATTTCTAGCTGCTTTTAAGATTTTTTGTTTTTTTTTCCCATCAGTTTTTACTGCTATGTGTTTAGATATGGTTTTCTTTGTACATATTCTGTTTGGCATTTGTAGTGTTTTTTAAATCTATGGTTTAATGTCTTTACTCAGTCTTGAAATTTTTTCAGCCATTGTATCTTCCTGTATTGCTTCTGCCTCTATTTTTTAATCCTGTCATCCTGCGGCTCCAGATTCCTATATGCTGGCTATTTTACCCTAGCCTATATATATCACTTTTGCTCTTTCTTCCATATCTTAGTTTGGATATTTTCTTCTCACCTAGCGTTTGGTTCACTAATTTTTTTTTTTCAGCTCTGCATAGTTTGCTTTTAAGTCCATCCACTAAATTCTTATTTTCAGTAATTGTATTTTTTAGTACTGGAATTTCTGTTTAGATGTTTTCATTCCTTCTTTTTGCGACATTCTCAATATTGTTTAATTTATTGCTTAATTTATTGGTTGTATTAAACAAAATAGTTTTTTTTAATTAATTAACTTATTTATTTGACAGAGAGAGAGAGAGCGATCACAAGTAGGCAGAGAGAGGGGAGGGGGAAGCAGGCTCCCCGCTGAGCAGAGAGCCCGATGCGGGGCTCGATCCCAGGACCCTGAGACCATGACCCGAACCAAAGGCAGAGGCTTTAACCCACTGAGCCACCCAGGTGCCCCTAAACAAAATAGTTTTTAAGCTCACCTTTGAAATTCCTGTTCTCTGAATTCTCTGAGTTTATCTGGTTTCTATTTGTTTTTCTTGGCTTCCAGATACTTGGTGTTACTGTCTTCTCATATACCTGAATATTTTTTTTTACCTGAATATTTTTAATTGTGTCCCATATGCTGTATATGAGAAATAATAGAGATAACTTGAGAATCTCAATGATATTCCAAAGAAGATTTATTTTTGCTTGTTGTAGGCAGCAATCAAGGGGAACTAGCAATCCAGATCATTGTAAATCAACCAATGGAGTGAAATGATATCAAATGGCTTTATCTCCTGTGAATGATGTTCTATATATAGATTTCTATTGCCTGCAAGGGTATAACCTGAGGTTCCAAACCATACCAACCTTTGATTTCTCCCCGGTAGGCTCTGAATGTTAATTTTCATGCCGCTATACATTTATTAAAACCTCTGCTCCCCTTTCGGCTTCTCAGCCATGCTTTTGACATTGACAAAAGCCTTGAGCACAAAATTGCTCTCAAGTGCCCCTCTGAGTTGACTTCCTTTCCTAACCATGACTTGTTTACTACCTTAGTAGCCTCTGGTTCCTTAAAAAAAATATTTTTTTAATACCCTATTTGACTTTTTAAGGCATACTTTTGGTGGGGTTGGACTAGAGTACCTCATTTGTTAATCTGGAAGTATAACTTTCTAAAGAGTGTATTTTAATAATGATGATGAATGTGATAATGATACCTAGTACCTTACTGAGCACTTATGAGCCAAGTATAGTTTTCATTCATTATTTCATTTAACCTTTATGGTACTTACTATAAAACAAGTACTATTATTATTCCCATTATTATGTATGAAGAAACAGATTTAAAGAGCAAAGGTGCACAGTTAATATATGGCAAAATAATTGAACCTAAAGCTGTCTAACTCTTGAAACCACAGTCTGAAC
Organism: Nasua narica; assembly: GCA_028533885.1. Classification (NCBI taxonomy): domain Eukaryota; kingdom Metazoa; phylum Chordata; class Mammalia; order Carnivora; family Procyonidae; genus Nasua; species Nasua narica. The sequence goes on along the minus strand of CM052809.1, from coordinate 54,392,967 downwards.
CGGCGCTTTATAGTACAGATTACAAATGCCAGCTAACTAAATCTGTGATAATAGTGAGTCTGTCATTTATAATTTCAGACATATATGTGTTTATGACTAGGGGTTCTAGGCTTTTTATTTTATTATTGAGTTTTTATGTAACTTTTTAGCCATTCAGTATATATATACCTCACTTTACATTAACACAGTGGTTCCCAAACTGTCTCAGTTCACAGATTGCTTAGTATCTTGGTTATTTCCTTATGGAGCCCCTTTGCAAAAATAAACAAAACCATAACAGTTCTGTTTATTTAGTTAGTTCCAGACAACTAAATACATTGAGCTAATAATTTAAAGCCATTAAAGACATAGACATAAATTGAAAGAAAAAAATTTAATTTCTTTTAAAAATAATCATAACTACTTATAGAATCTGAGCACTTATTAAGCACCGGACCACTTTTCAAATCCTGGAATCAGATTGGACACCACCACCCTCATTTCCTGTTTCACCTTGATTTTCATGCAGTGTAACGTCAGAACTGGCAACTAGCTTAAGCTACTAGTTCACACAATAGACAACATATGTTGAGTACTCCTATGTTTCCCTTAAAAATTTAAGATATTCCTTGGCACAAGTTTTTGTGGGACACGGCATTGGACCATTTATGTTTAGATGCTGTAGGTCTGAAAAAATTCTTTAACCCCCAGATTTTGGAGTCTTTCAGGGAGTATGCGTTTATCTTCTAGATGAGAATCCAAGCATTACAGGTGTTGATAAAATGTTCCATCTAAATAGGTTTTTGGTAAGGTATTTAATAGTAAAACATTTAAAAGAATACTGTTGAGTCTTTGGATAATCTCAATAATGGCCTCCAGTACATTTGTTTACATCTGTCTGAGGATAATGAGCAGAGGAGTTTCTTTGGCTACTCAGAGCAGCCGGTTCTATGTATGCCAGGTACATGTCCACAAAGTACGAGACTGTACTTTAAAATTTTTATGAATAATTAAATGATTGACCTTTTATGGCATCATGATTTGTTGGGGAGTGAGAGGAAGAGGCTGTCATTATGGCTGTTTTTCTCATTCGCTATTCCTGGGGACATAGATTCAGGCTACCAAGTCATTGAGGTGACCGGGATGATGGTTGGTGTATATGTTACATTCATATACTGAAAAGCAAATAGGTGACATGGTCTATGAAGATGGCATGTCTTGTTAGGATGGTGGTTTATGCTTACTAGAGATGAGGCAAATTAAAAGAGGAAAAGTGCCGAAGTCCAATTTCCATTTATGACTGTGGTCTTGGACAAGTCACTTTACCTCTATAAAATGAAGATGTTTCTGTATACCTTTCATATGAGCCCTGAAGTCCCTTTTCAGCTCCAAAATACATCGACCCTATGGTTCATCTGAAGCTTTTTCTGTATTCTTTTACTATGATAGGCCATTCCTTTACTGCTAGAACATACTTGTAAATTTGTAAATCTAATGTAAGTAAGCTGCCTTCTAAATGACCATTTAAATCTTCCCCTTAGATTTATCCACGGAGCCATAACGTTTACTGACATGCCTTCCTGCGATGTGGTTTTTAATTGGAAAGCACATCTTATAAGAGAATTATAGTCTCCAAATGGGATAATTCCTGTAGCTTAAAAGTTGCCACAAAGGAATTCACTGGCATTAGAAAGCAGAACAGATTTACTCCTCAATTCTTGTCCCCGAGGCTCTAAAATGTTACTATAAACTCTAAACATGTCTATAGTTACCCAGATTTATTTTCAGGTTAATTGGTTATTCAATATTTTCCTGAAAACCCATTAATTAATATCCTTTAGAAAGTACATGTGTACTGGGCCATCAAAATGATGTGAGAAATAGAATAACTTTTTCTTAAAATGTCTTATATGATACTATGTACTGAGAGTTGTAGTTGGTTTTCCCCAAATTGATGGTTTGCTATTTCTTGGAAGTGTTTTAAAATTGAAAACATTTAATAACTTTTTTATGCAACTAATCAATTTTATTGAGGTAAGAGAGTTAAAAAGCACAGAAAAGTATAAACATTTGCTTTTAAATAAGATGGATTGCCGTGATTATTTAAAAACGAAGTTCACTAATTTTTTTTCCCAAAGGCATTTTTCATTTGTATATCATCAAAATTTAAGTCCCTTTTAGTTTGTTAGAACTTTAGTAAGAAAAGACAGGAAAATAGGAAATACTCTATCTATAGGACTTCCTGACAGATAATATTATCGAATATTTTAGTTTATTTTATTTACTCTTCAAATCTTTATTCTAATAACTAAAAAAGAAACTGACTCATACCTAATTGAACTTACATATTTAACTTTTTAAAAAAATATATAATCCAACATTAGCTAGTTATATAAATAAAACCAAGTTTGTATTTAAGTTAAAAAATGAAGGGGAGGCTGGATGGCTCAGTAGGTTAAGTGTATGCCTTCAGCTCAGGTCGTGATCCCAGAGTCCTGGGATCAAGCCCCACATCGGATCCCTGCTCCCCCTTGCTTCTCCCTGCCACTCGCCCTGCTTGTGCTCCCTCCCACACTCTATCTCAAATAAATAAATAAATTCTTTAAAAAAAAAGTCAAAAAATTAAACGTACACATCTAGAGACCTGAGTAGACAGCAGCTGGTTAGGAAAGTTGTAACAGTTTTCAATAGTTATAAGTTAAATACATTGTAACAGATCAGTATTATAAGAAGGATTAGTTCTACACTAATTTGTTTTTAGTTTGATTTCCTCTTGGACATAACCTTTTAAGGAGACTAGCCCAGATGCTATTTGTAGGTTACAAAATGGGTTTTTTGCTCCCTGCACTTCCACCCCAAATGCTATAGCTCACAAAAAAAGGAAATAAAGAAAAAAATAAAATAAAATCGACCAAGTTTGTTTAAAACTCACAAGCTAATGCGTCAAATCTTGATTTGTGGCAGAAACCAAGTAAATGCTATCATCTGTCTTTGGCATAATTGAGTAACTATTAGGGAGACAAATATAGTATTATATAAAGGCTAAGTAGAAACTGGTATATTTGCTCTGCAAAAGAAACTTCAAGACAAGTTCCCTAGCCTGTCCTACATAGGAACTCTGGAGTAGCCACTGCCTAGAAATATGTCATACAATAATGAATTAAAGGAAGTGAACTTATTTGCAATGAAGAAGAGAAAAAGATAATGACAGTTGCCTCCAAAAATCCTTTAGGGATATCATTATAAGAGCAATAATTACAAAGAACAGAAGTTTCAGGGTTTCAGGGTAATACAATTTGGCTTATAAAATAAAATTACTTAATGTTCATGTCTGTCCATGGACATGGGTATGTCCAGATATGGTTTTCAGTAGGAGGAATTGGAAAGGCAATGACCTAAGATTAATTCTGACTTTAAGATTCAGAGAATTTCCTCCAATAATATTACATTGAGATGTGTTAATGATGACCAATGTAATACTTTTGAAAGATTTTCTTTAATATTCTACCTTATATTTTTGGTGTGTTACCTTGCGGCAACATGGCATAACTAGTGAAGTGGGTTCAATTCCAGGATCTTCTGTTTCCTCAGCCAGATGCCCTTGTGCAAGGAAGAATGTACATACCTTGTGCAGCCATACACAGCATCTGTTTGGTGGTCAATGTAGAAATGTAGATTGTTTCTCTATGAACTGATTACTGCTGTCATGTGATCTTGTTAATGTTGCTGATTGCTCCTCTTACTGTTGGAGTAATTAAAAAATAAGTATCATTACTCAAAGACTTGTTTCCTCTGAATGAACTCTGAATAAAGTAAAGTTTCTTTTTTTTTTTTTTTTAAGATTTATTTATTTGCCAGAGAGAGAGAGAGGGCACAAGCAGGGGGACCAGGAGGCAGAGGGAGAAGCAGGCTCCCTGCTGAAGAAGAAACCCAATGTGGGACTTGATCCCAAGACCTTGGGATCATGACCTGAGCCGAAAGCTTAACTGACTGAGCCACCCAGGAGTCCCTGAAGTAAAGCGTCTTTTAATGAAAGTTCTAAAATTTGCCTGACCTCAGATAACTGGAAGATTTAATCAGAAAGAACCCCAGTATTAATTCATGTTACTAATCAACCAAAAAATATTAATTGACTTACTATTTTTTTTAATTGAACTTATTTATTTATTTATTTATTTTTAATTTTTTAAGTGGGAGGGAGGGGTCCAGGGAGAGGGAGAAAGAGAATCTTAAGCAGACTCCATGCCAAACACGGAGCCCCTCGCACAGTTAGATCTCACAACCCTGAGATCATGACCTGACCCTAAATCAAGAGTCCATCACTTCACTGAGCCACCCAGGGGCCCCAGGCTACTATGTTAGCTTATAATATTTCTTAAACCAATTATAGTATTAATATTAGAGGTAGCTCCAGGAATTTTACACTCCTTCATATATGTGTATGGAGTGTGTATGAATACATATGTATATATATTTACAAATATATTTAAATCTGCAGCTTTATTGAAGTAAAATTGATATACAAAAAAACTGCACAGGGGCGCCTGTGTGGCTCAGTGGGTTAATGCCTCTGCCTTCGGCTCAGGTCATGATCTCAGGGTCCCAGGATCAAGCCCCGCATCGGGCTCTCTGCTCAGCAGGGAGCCTGCTTCTCCCTCTCTCTCTCTGCCTGCCTCTCTGCCTACTTGTCATCTCTCTCTCTGTTGAATAAATAAATAAAATCTTTAAAAAAAACTGCACATATTTAATACATACAGTCTAATGAGTTTTGATATATGCATATAGCTTTGATTACCGACAATTAAGGTAATAAACATATACATCACCTTCAAAGTTTCCTTGTATCCCTTTGTTAGTAAGAAAACTGCACATAAGATCTGCTTACTCTCTTAACAAATTGTTACATGCACAGCACTGTATCAGTAACTATAGGCATTATATAACAGATCTCTAGAAAATTTATTCATCTTATATGGTGATAATTTTATAAAACAACTCCTATTTCCTCTTCCCCCACATTACCTGGCAGCCACCATTCTGTTTTCCACTTCTATATGTTTAACTGTTTTAGATACCTCATATAAGTGGAATTGTGCATTATCTGTCCTTCTGTGACTGACATGTTTCATTGAGCATAATTTCCTCCAGCTCTATCAATTTTCCATTGTACTTATCTACCACATTGTCTTTATCTCTTCATCTGTCATTAGACATATGAGTTGTTTCCATATCCTGGCTGTTTTGAATAATGCTGCAGTAAACGTGGGAGTACAGATATTTCTTTCATATCCTGATTTCAATTCTTTTGGATATATACCCAGAAGTGGTATTGCTGTGTAACATATTAGTTCTAGTTTTAATGTTTTAGAAACCACCATACTGTTTTCCATAGCAGCTGTACCATTTTATATCCCCACTAATAGTTTTCAAGAGATCCCATTTCTCCACAACATTGCCAACACTTATCTTGTGATATTTTTTTTATGATAGCCATCTTGACAGGTGTGAGGTGATATTTCATTGTAGTTTTGATTTTTATTTCCCTGATTATAAACACCTTTTCATATACCTACTAATCATGTCTTTGGGAAAATGTTTATTCAAGTTCTTTATATATTCTTTAACTGGTTTATTTGGGATTTTTTGCTTTTGAGTTGTAGAAGTTATGTGTTTTGGATGTTAACCCCTTATAAGATGTATGACTTGCAAATACTTTCTCCTATTCCATAAGCTGGCTTGTCACTCTATTGATTATTTCCTTGGCTGAGCAGCTTTTTAGTTTGATGTGGTCCTATTTGTCTATTTTGCTTTTGTTGCCTGAACTTTTGATGTCATATCCATGAGATCATAGTCAAGAACAATGTCATGAATCTTTTCCCCTATGTTTTCTTTGAGTTTTACAGTTTCAGTTCTTATGTATAAGTCTTTAATCCATTTTGAATTGATTTTTGTGTATGGTGTAAGATGCAGGTCTAATTTCATTCTTTTGTGTATAGATATTCAGTTTTCCCAGCATCAGTTTTTGAGGAGATGATTCTTTTCCCATGGTATAATCTTGGCACCCTTGTTGAAGATCAGTTGACTGTTTATAGATGAGTTTATTTCTCGTCTCTCTGTTCTATTCTATTGGTCTGTATGTCTATCTTTATGTTAGTACTATACTGTTTTAATTAGTCTAGTTTTATAATGTATTTAAATCAGGATGTGTGATACCTCCAGCTTTGCTATTTTTTCCTCAAGATCGCTTTGTCTATTTTGGGGCTTTTTCATGGTTTCATATGTATTTTAGGATTATCTTTTCTGTTTCTGTAAGAAATGCCATTGGAATCTTGATGGGAATAGCACTGAATGTATAGATCACTGGGTTTTTATGGACATTTTAACAATATTAAGTCTTTGCAATACCTTCCAATTTATTTGTGTCTCCTTTAATTTCTTTTATCATATTGTAATTTAAATGTGGAAGTCTTTCACAAACTATTGGTTAAGTTTTTGTTTAAATATTTTATTCTTTATGAAGCTATCATAAAGAGAATTATCTTAATTTCCTTTTTGGATAATTCCTTGTTAGTATACAGAAATACAATTTATTTGTATTACAAATACAAATACAATTGATTTTGTGTCCTGCAACTTTACTAAATTGTTTTTATTAGTTGTAGCAGTTTTGGGTAGAGTCTTTAAGGTTTGCTATATATGACCATATATTTTACAAATAGATTATTCTACTTGATCCTTTCCGATTTGTATGACTTTTATTTCTTTTTCTTTACTGATTGCTCTAGATAGTACTTTCAGTACTATGTTGAATAAAAGTCGTGAGAGCGAGTATCTTTTTCTTGTTTCTAACCTCGATGGAAAAGCTTTAAGTTTTTCGCCATTAAGTATGATGTAAGCTGTTGGCTTGCCATATGTCTCATTTGTTGAGGTACATTCCTTGTTTACCTAGTTTGTTAAGCTTGTTTTTACCATGAAAGAGTATTGAATTTTGTTAATTGCTTTTTTGTACCTATTGAGATGATCATGTGATTTTCTTCATTCTGTTAATGTAGTATATCATACTTAACTGATTTGCACATGTTGAGCCATCTTATATCCCATGGAAAAATCCCATTTGATTATGGTGTATGATTCTTTTAGTGTGTTGTTAAATTTGGTTTGCCAGTATTTTATTGAGGATTTTGGCACCTAAGTTTATGAGAAATATCGGCCTGTGTTTTTCTTTTCTTGTGGTATGATGTTGGTATCAGGGTAATGCTGGACTTATAAAAGGCTTGGAAGTGTTCCCTTCAATTAAATTTTTTGGAAAAATATGAGAAAGATAAGTATTAATTCTTCTTTAAATATTTGATAGAATTCACCAGTGAAACCGTCTGATTCTGGGGTTTTCTTTGTTGTGAGAGTTATCAGACCTACCAGACCTATTGGTATGTTCAGATTTCTATTTCTTCATTATTCAGTCTTGGGAGATTATATGTTTCTAGGAATTTCTCCTAGATTATCCAATTTATTTGCATATAACTGTTCATAGTGGCCTCTTATGATCCTTTTATTTCTGTGGCATCTGTTGTAATGTGTCCTCTTTCATTTCTAATTTGAGTCTTCTCTTTTTCTTAGTTGAGATAAAGGTTTCTCAATTTTGTTTATCTTTTCAAAAAACCAACTCATAATTTCGCTGTTTTTTAAAATTGTCTTTGTAATCTCTATTTCATTTATTTCTGCTCTAATCCTTATTACTTCATGTCTTCTGCTAATCTGGGGCTTGGTTTGTTCTTCTTTTTCAACTTCCTCTAATTGTAACATTGAGTTTTTTGAGATTTTTTTCTTAATGTAGGTATTTATTGCTATAGAATTCTCTCTTAGAACTGCTTTTGCTGCACCCCATAAGTTTTGATATGTTTCATTTTCATTTTAATTGTCTTAAGATATTTCTTGATTTTCCTTTGAATTCTTCTTTGGTTGTTCAAGAGTGAATGATTTAATTTTTACATATTTGTGATTTTTCTGATTTTCCTCCTGTTGTTGATTCTAGTTTCATACCATTGGGGATAGAAATGATACTTGATATGATTTCAGTCTTAAAACTTGTTAATAATTGTTTTCTAGGGCACCTGGGTGGCTCAGTGGGTTAACCCTCTGCCTTCGGCTCAGGTCATGATCTCAGAGTCCTGAGATCAAGCCCCTCATCAGGCTCTCTGCTCAGCAGGGAGCCTGCTTCCCCCTCTCCCTCTGCCTGTCTTTCTGCCTACTTGTGATCTCTCTGTCAAAGAAATAAATAAAATCTTTAATAATAATAATAATAATGATAACAATAATAATTGTTTTCTAGCCCAGCATATGATCTATCCTGGAGAATGTTCTATGTGCATTTGAGAGGAATGTGTATTCTGATGCTATTGGATAGATTGTTCTGTATATCTTTATTAGATCTACTTGATTTATAGTGTTATTCATGTCTACTGTTTTCTTATTGATTCTCTGTCTGGATGATCTATCCATTGATGAAAGTGGGATACTGAAGTTCCTTTCTATTAATGTATTTCTGTCTATTTTTCTTTTCACTTTTATTAACCTTTCCTTTATAATTTTGCTCCAGTTTTCAGTGCATATATATTTACAGTGTTTTATCCTATTGATGAATTGACCTATTTATCATTTTACATTTTACCTTCTTAGTTGTTTTTTTAATTGAAGTATAATTGACATATAATATCCTGTTAGTTTCAAGTGTACATCATAGTGATTCAATATTTTATATATCACAAATGATCCCCACAATAAGTCTAGTTGCCAAACAAAGTTATTACAATATTATTGACTATATTCCCTATGCTATAGTTTACATTCTCATGACATGTATTTTATAACTGGAAGTTCGTATGTTTTAATCTTTTTCACCTATTTTGTCTGTCCTCCCAGTACCTCCACTTTTTGGTAACTAATGGTTATGTACATATACCCACGAGTCTGTTTCTGTTTGGTTTGTTCATTTTTTTATTTTGGTTTTGTTTTTTAGATTTCCTATATAAGTGAAATCATTCAGTATTTGCCTTTTCCTTTCTAACTTATTTCACCTAACATAATACCCTTTAGGTCCACCCAGATTGTCACAAATCATAAGATTTCATTATTTTTATGGCTGAGTATATTCCTGTGTGTGTGTGTGCATGTGTGCATATGTGTAGCATATCTTCTTTATTTATTCATCTCTCAATGGATATAGGTTGCTTCCATATCTTGGCCATTGTAAATCATGCTGCAATGAACATAGGGGTTTATATATCTCTTTGCCTTGGTGTTTTCATTTTTTTTCAGTTAAGTATCCAGAAGTGGAATTGTTGAATTATATGGTAGTTCTTTCTTTAAACTTTTTTTGAGGAAACTTCATACTGTTTTCCATGGTGGTTGTACCAATTTACATCCCTACCAACAGTTTATGAGGATTTCCTTTTCTCTATATTCTTGCCAAAACTTGTTTTTTCTGGTCTTTTTGGTTCTAGCCAGTCTGACCCTTGTGAGATGGTATGTCGTTGTGGTTTTGATTTACATTTCTCTGATTAGTGATGTTGAACATGTTTTTCTGTGCCTGTTGGCTATCTATATGTCTTCTTTGAAAAAATGCCTATTCAAGTCCTCTGCCCATATTTTGTTTGGCTTGTTTGTTTTTTTAATATTAAGTTGTATAAGTTCTTTGTTGAATTTTGAATGTTAGTCCATTATTGGATGTATGATTAGCAAATGTCTTCTCTCATTCAGTAGGTTGCCTTTTCATTTTACTGATGGTTTCCTTCTTTGTGCAGAAGATGTTTAGTTTGATAAATCCCATTTGCTTATTTTAGTTCTATCTTTATTTCTTGTGAATGATTTTGACTGAGTGTTTGTTTTGTCTGTTATTAAGTATTACCAAACCTGTTCTATTTTGGCTACAATTAGCAACATATCTCTTGCCATCCCTTTGTTTTCAGTCTGTATGTGTGTTTGTGTATCTGTGTAAGTCTATGTGTATTTTTAAAGTCAAAGTGAATCTCTCATAGGTAGCAAATTGTTTGATCCTGCTTGTTTTATCTATTATTCCACTCCCTGTCTGTTGATTGGAAAATTTAATCCCTTTACATTTAAATTAATTACTGATAAAAACTTACTATTGCCATTCTGTTAATTATTCTCTGGCTGTTCTGCCATTCTTCTGTTCCTGTCTTCCTGTCTTGCTGTCTTTCTTTGTACTTGTTGAATTTTTATGTTGGCTGGCTTTGATTCTTTTCCCTATCTTTTGTGTGTTTATAAGAGGTTTCTTTGTAGATTTTTCAGTTCAATTATTCTATACTTCACCACCAGTATTTGTTTGGTTCTTTTTTATAGTTTCTGTTTTTGCTTATATTCTCATTTTTTATGTATCATTTTTGCAATTTTGTTGTGTATTTTCTTGTAGCTCATTGAGCTTTAAAATGATTATCTTTTGGTCAGGCAATTCATAGATCTCCATTTATTTAGGGTTTGTTATTGGAGATTTATTCTTTTCCTTTGGTAGTATTGTATTTCCTTTATTCTCTGTGTTCTTCATAAACTTTACATTGGCATTTCCACATTTGAAGAAACAGCCACTTCTTTCAGTCTTTACGGAATGGTTTGGCTGGAAAAGAGCTTTATCATCAGCGTAGCTAGAAATTATGGGAGTCTCTCCAATCTTTTTTTTTTTATTTATTTTAGAGAGAGAGGGCGAGAGTGTGAGTGGGGGTAGGGGTAGAAGGAGAGGAAGAGGGAGAGAAGCAGACTCCCTGCTGAGCACAGAGCCTGGCATGTGGTTCAATCCCATGACCCTGAGATCATGACCTCAGCCAACATCAAGAGTCAGATGCTCAACCGACTGAGCCATCCAGGAACCCCTCTCCAACCTTTTTTACGAATATGTATATTCTACTCTTCTTCCTCACTCCTGGAGGAGAAATTCCAGTATTTTACACTTTCTTTCAATTCCACAGAGCCATCATTGGTACAGAGAGCCCCTGCCCCTTTCCCCTAGAGCAGTACATGGAGATACTGAGATGTTAGATGCAAGGTCCATCTCTCTCTCCTCTCCCTCCTCCATGAGGAAGTTTTAGGATTGTGTACCTTCTCTGAATCTCACAGAGTCAGGTCAGCTGCTGAGATCTATTCTGGATTTCTGCCATCCTCTGAGACTTCCCCCACCCCCCTATATTGGCTGCTGAGATCTTTCCTGGTTGCTGAGGTCTATGCTATGTGCTATCATCCATGCCAGCCACTGGAGGCCTTGGAGTCTATTAAGAGCCAACTATCCCTCTGTCTCGTACATAGTTGCCCTGAGACATTCTAATTAGGCTGGATCTTTCAGTACTCTCTGAATGAGGTGAGATAGGAACAGTTCTCTTGGGCATTGCCTGAAGGACTGAGAATGTTGGATTCACCCCTGACTTTCCCAGTGAGAAAAATAGCATGTTGAAGGTATTTTTTTCAGCACTGACCTACGCTGACACAGGGGAGGCAGACACAGGTAAAGTGAAACTGCTATTTTTACTCATTCTGATGCAGTTGTCCTTGGTTTGTGTTCTTCTAGGATGCTACATCTTCTTAACTGGATTCTGGGGTTCTTATAAAAGTATTCCCATCTGTATATGGTTATTAAATCAGTGTTTCTGTGTTGGGAAGAGGACTATTCTTCCATCTTGCTGATGTCACTCTGTATATTATTTTTTAACTGATGGAAATTTAAGAAAACTATAAACTTAGGTACCTAGCCCCTGAGAAGACATTTACCCCATTCATTCCTCTGTCATAAGACAAGTAGTGTATCATTTAAATGGAATGATTTCTGGTCAATTTTTTACCTGTTTATGTAATATCTTTTTTTAAAAAAATCAAAGTTTTAAGCATTTTTAAGTCATCATAGTTTTGTGTTAAAGTAAAATTTGAGACTAGCTAGAATTAACAGTGACATAATTGAAATTATATCTGAAGATGCAGACTTTAGGTTTTCCTAAACCACTTTACACTGCCATGATTATTACCATAACAGGCTTTAATTTGGTGTCACTTTGAATTTAGGCCATGATGTCAAACTGTGCTAAAAGAAATTCTCCAGTGACTAGAACTATTCAGTAACAGCTGTTGCTCTACCTGTGTGAGGATTTTCTAAAATTGCCAGCGAAAGAGCAGCTTGATATGCCTTTTAAATTATTACTGTATATTCGGGCACCTGGGTGGCTCAGTCCGTTAAGCGTCTGCCTTCGGTTCAGGTCATTGATCCCGCGGTCCTGGGATGAGCCCTGTGTCAGGCTCCCTCTCAACGGGGAATCTGTTTCTCCCTCTCCTACTGCCCTTCTCCATCCCCCTGGCTCGTGCTCTCTCCCTTGTGCTCTCTCTCTCTTTTAAATAAGCAAAATCTTTTTAAAAAATGATTACTGTATCAATTGTTGTTTATGTATGTAGAGGTTGACTTTAGTTGTGGATTTGGGGGGGGGGGGCAGAATATCAGTTATTTAATTCTTTCTAACAAAGTAGTTTTGGTATGGCTATATCCACAGTGGAGACTCTCAGTATTGGGAGAGCAGTCAGGTGTTTAGAGAAAATTGTCAGTCTAATTTTGTATTTTATTTTGCTTTATAACATCATGGAGGCATGAAGGATTTCTTTTGGGATATAAATGTATCTCCTTTAAATGTAGCTCCTATAAGTGATTTTTAAGAGTTTAACTAAAAATAGTTATCTCCCCGCTCCCTAGGCTACCTTTCTTTTTTTTTTTAATTTTTTTTAAAAGATTTTATTTATTTATTTGTCAGAGAGAGAGAGGGAGAGAGAGCACAAGCAGGCAGAGTGGCAGGCAGAGGCAGAGGGAGAAGCAGGCTCCCTGCTGAGCAAGGAGCCTGATGTGGGACTCGATTCCAGGACCCTGGGATCATGACCTGAGCCAAAGGCAGCAGCTTAACCAACTGAGCCACCCAGGCATCCCCTAGGCTACCTTTCTTAAACATTTAAGATAGTTGTTATAAGATGATAATCAACAGATATTAACTTCTTATTAAGAGGACAGTTTCAGATATTGTGCTCCATAATTGGACTGCTTGAAGAACAAAAATTTCCAACTTTTTAAATTTAGAAATATGTTCCTCGAAGAAACTGAAGAATTTAATAAGATTTTCATATTATATATTAAAGAATCATTAAGCATCATATAGGGAAAAGGATACTGAGAGGAGTAGATACACAGAAAACTGTACATTATACTTTATCATCTTGCAAAGCTCACTTTGATTGGAGTAGGGGTGGGAATCCTAGGAATTGGTTCTTTCCAGCTGCCGTGGTATTACTTTTGAGATTTTAAGTAAACAAGGAACACAAAAGTGGAAGTATGTAGAGTTTTGCTTCTTTGACAGAAGCTAGCCAGATGTTTCTAGAACTAACTGGCTTCAGTTGAAAGAATCTGGTGAGGTGATGTTTGACATTAGAAGGAGCCGAAACCAGGATAGCACATTTGAATACCAAAGCTTATAAATGACTGACCCATTCTTAGCTCCAGCTTTCTCTTGATTTCTGATAACTAATAGCCTTATTTTGCATGAGTCTTTGACTTTCTAAGATGCTTACTACAACCCTAACTCTACATGATTTTCTTGCTAGAGAATCAACCTTGTCTGTATAAGTACAGATAACTGGGCTCATAATCTTGAGAGAATCTGATGGGTAGGCTGCTTTCAATCAAACATTTCCTTTGAGACAGTCAGTTATACAGTCTTAAGGGATGACAATCTCAGCAGAAAGTTTTTTTTTAAGTGGTTAAGGTTAGAACAAGCGATGAAACATTTTTAATATACCATTTTAAGAAAAGAATTGCATTAAAGGTCTCATAAATTGAATAAAGAACTGAAACTAAAAAACTGTTAGGTACCGAGGCAGCTCTAGGTTCTAGCCTCTTTATGTCTCATCACTCAGCCATTTCAACGCAGGCACTCTCATGGCTGTGTGTTCTCTCCACACATGCACTCACCTCTTTCTCCTCCACACCCATCACATTCACACTCCTCTTGTCTCCTCCTTTTGCTGGGGATTAGCCAATTTTCTTTTGTTTATATCTGAGAATTTTCAGTCTAACTGACTAAACAAATTACCATCACTTTTTCTAAGCAGAGCTCTTCAAGCCTGCCCACTTCACACATCACTGATTAGCCTAAGGATTGGCTACCCTTGAGACAGTAACTACTCTGATAATAATGGATCAATGCTGCATCGCCACTTGAGGGTTGTGGCAATATAAGTGAGATGGTGAGGCTGGTGAAACTAATTCATGTGGATTTTCTAAATGAGAACACTATTCTTTTGAGAAGCAGTTACTTTACATTCTTAGATCTGATACTTTTAGAAAAACTTTGGCTTTCAGGAAGGGGAAGAAGGAAGAAAGGACGGAAAGTTCATGGAATATTTAAAAGCCAGATGATGATCTAGGTGCTTTTTTATTACTTCTTGTATAATCAGCCAAGGTAATTTAAGTGACATTCCTAACTTAAGTGAGTAGCGTAAATAAGATTTGAAGTTAGGCCTGTATATCTGTCTGTCCCCAGAGTCCATAATTTTCCCCCAATCATACCATAGTGTCTTATTGCTTCGATTATACATTGGTGACATATCTTGCTTTGTGTTCTTACTCTAAGTAGGTAGGAATTTAATATGTGAGATGAGATGGTCTTGAGAATAGAGAGCATGCATGTTCTATTCACTCTTGAATAAAACCTATATATACAATAGTTTCTCAGTTTTTAAATTTTATTATTTTAAATGTTTTACCTATTAAATGATAGAATATTGCATTATGGTAATAAGATCTTAAACAGAATCCAGGACTAGTTAAAATTTGAGATCAGGTATTTAAACCTACATTCATAATACCAGTCAAAATTTGAGATCATACTTTTAACTTACATTTATAATTATTAATCATGATTCATAACCTACATTCAATTGAATATTTTTCATTGCCTTATTGTGGTGGGGTTTTTTTCTATTTTTTATACTAATACATGATAGTAAAATTTACTCTTTTTGGTGTACTACTCTGAGTTTTGACAAACACATAAAGTAACACAATCACTTCTGTAATGATGATATAGAAAAATTTCATCACCTAAGAAAATTTCTTCCAGCCCTTTGTAGTTGACTCCTCCCCCATCCCCAGCCACTGGTAAACACTGATTTATTTTCTGACCCTAGAGTTTTGCCTTTCTAAAATGTCACATAAATTAGACCTTACGTATGTAGCCTTTTGAGTCTGGCTTCAATCACTTAGCATAATGTATTTGAGATTAATCCATGGTGTAGCATATGTTAGTTCTTTTTACTGCTAGGCAGTATTCCACTGTATGAATATACCACAGTTTGTTTATTCATTCCTCACTTGAGAGACGTTTGGGGTGTTCCAGTTTGGAACAGTTAGGAATATAAACATCCTCAAACGAGTTTTCATGTAAACGTAGGATTGTTGTGGTGGGGTTTGTTTTGTTTGTTTTCACTTGGAAAAATACAAAGGATTAGGATTGTTGTGTCATAGGGTGCTACGTTTGATTTTACAGGAGACTACCAAAGGGCACCTGGGTAGCTTGGTTGGTTCAGGGTCCGATTCTTGGTTTTGGCTCAGGTCATGATATCAGGGTCATGGGATCGAACTCTGCATTGGCTTCCAGCTCAGCGGGCAGTCTGCCTGAGTGTCTCTCTCTCCCTTTCCCCCTCCCCCTATGTGCGCACTCTCTCTCTTGAATAAATTAAAAAAAAAAAAGTACCAATCTGTTTTCCAAAGTGTCTATATCATTTTACATTTCCAAATGGCTGTATGAGAGTTGCTCTGAATCCTCACCAGTACTTGCTATTTTCAGAACTTTTGTTTGTTTATTTTAGCCATTCTGATAGTGAATTATCTTTTTGGTTTTGTTTATATTTCCCTGTTGACTAATGATGGTGAACATATTTTTATGTGTTTATTTGTCATTCTTTTATCTTTGGTAAGGTCTCTATTAAGATCCTTTACTCATTTTTAAAACCGGGTTGTTTGTTTTAAGTTTTGAGAGTTCTTTATGTAGTCAGGATATAAGAATTTTATCAGAAATATGATTTTCATATATTTTTCTCCTTGCTGTGGCTTGTCTTTTCATTTTCTTAGTAGTGTACTTCAAAGAGCAGAACTTACTTTTTTAAAGGTGTTTTTGTTTTATTTATTTATTTGTTTGTTTGTTTGTTTATTTAATTTATCCAGAAAGTTTTACTTTTTTTAATATTTTTTTTAATTTTTATTTATTTATTTGACAGAGAGAGAGAGAGAGAGAGAGAGCACAAGTAGGCAGAGAGGCAGACAGAGAGAGGGGGAAGCAGGCTCCCCGCCGAGCAGAGAGCCCGATGCGGGGCTCGATCATAGGACCCCGAGATCATGACCTGAGCTGAAGGCAGAGGCCTTAACCCCCTGAGCCACCCAGGCGCCCCCAGAAAGTTTTACTTTTGACAAAGTCCAGTTTATCAGTTTTTTTCTTTTGGTGATATATCTAAGGAATTTTTTTTCCGTGTTTCTCCTAGAAGTTTTATAGTTCCAGTTTTTACATGTCATTCTATGATCCATTTTGAGTTGGTTTTTATATGTGTTCCAAGATTTGGATTAAGGTTCTTATTTTTTATTTTTATTTTATTTGTCCATTCATTTTTTTAAGATTTATTTATTTATTTGAGGGGCGCCTGGGTGGCTCAGTGGGTTAAAGGCTCTGCCTTCGGCTTGGGTCATGATCTCAGGATCCTGGGATCAAGCCCTGCATCGGGCTCTTTGCTCAGCAGGGAGCCTGCTTCCCCCTCTCTCCCTGCCTGCCTCTCTGCCTACTTGTGATCTCTCTCTCTCTCTCTGTCAAATAAATAAATAAATAAAATCTTTAAAAAAAAAAAAAGATTGATTTACTTATTTGGGAGAGAGAGAGCACATGAATGGGGATGGGCCGAGGGAGAGGCAGAGAGATTCTCAAGCAGACTCTGTGCTGAGCATGGAGCCTGCTACCAGGCTCCATCTCAGGATCCAGGGATCACAAACTGAGCCAAAATCAAGAGTCAGAGGCTTAACCAGCTGTGCCCCTATTTTTATTTTTTGGTATATTGAGATTCAATTATTCCAGCACCCTTTGTTAAAAAGACTCTCCTTTCTCCATTGAATTGCATTTGCATCTTGGTCAAAATCATCGTGTGTGTGTGGATCCTTTCTCCTTTTCCATTACCATATCATCATTGCTGTGCTTTATAGTCAGTCTTGAAGTCAGGTAGCATAAGACCTCCAGCTTTGCTTTCCGTATCAAAGTTGACTTGCCTATTTGAGTTCTTTTCCTTTCTATATAAATTTTACAGTCAGCTTTTGATTTCTATAAAACAGACCTGTTGAGATATTGGTTGGAATTATGTTGAGTTTATAGATAGTTTGAAGGGAATTGAAATAGTAACAATAATTGTCTTCCCGTTCTTGAGTACTGTATGTCTTTCCATTTGTTTAAGTAATTTTTTTTTAATTTTTTTATTAACATATAATGTATTATTTACCCCAGGGTACGGGTCTGTGAATCATCAGGCTTACACATTTCACAGCATTTGCCATAGCACATACCCTCCCCAGTGTCCATATCCCTACCTGCCCCCCCCACCTCCCAGCAACCCTTAGTTTGTTTCGTGAGTTTAGGAGTCTCTTATGGTTTGTCTCCTTCCCCATCCCATCTTGTTTCATTTCTCTTCCCCACCTGTTTAAGTAATTTTTAATTTCTCTTGCTAGCGATTTGTAGTTTTCAGTGCACATATTTCTATTAAATTTATAGAAAAATACTTATCTAATTTTTTGGTATAGTAAATAGTACTTTTAGAATTTCAGTATCTTGGGGCACCTGGGTGGCTCAGTGGGTTAAAGCCTCTTCCTTTGGCTCAGGTCATGATCTCAGGGTCCTGGGATCGAGCCCCACATCGGGCTCTCTGCTCAGCAGGGAGCCTGCTTCCCCCTCTCTCTCTGCCTGCTTCTCTGCCTGCTTGTGATCTCTCTCTCTCTGTCAAATAAATAAATAAAATCTTTAAAAAAATAAAATAAAATTTCAGTATCTATTTATTAGCCAATATATAGAATATTGATTTTCTACCTTGCTAAGCAACTAAATTTTAGTTTTAGCAGCTTTTTTTGTAGTCTATTTTGAAGTTTGTATGTAAGCTATAATATTTGTTTAGGATTCAAAAAAAAAAGAGTACATTTTGTTTTGCTTTATTCACGATGATATCTATAGGAAATGGAATGCTTGTTCTGATATATATACCATATGGTTAGGTAATTCTTATGGTTTGTTTTGTTTTTTTCTGCTTGGTTGTTTTTAATGTCAATTATTTGGTTATCAGAAACCAGTTTAATCAATTATCTCATATCAAATGTCATATTCTTATATAGTTAGTATATGTGTTTGAATGAAAAGTAACATAGGGCAGTCCACATTTCTTACAGTCCTCTATGTTAATGGGTTTTGAAAGAATGTGCATCTTACTTGCTGTCAGCAAGTTAGATAAAATAACAAAAATGGAAAATACCTTCTTGCTAAGTTGGTACTTCTTTTTGCACTGCTTAGTCATCATTGTTATTTAAACATAAAAAGGTCTAAGCGTTTTAATCATGTTCAAGACTGCCTTCATAATTTTCATGATTTTAAAAAAAGAGTTGCAACATTGCTTTAGTGAGTTCTCAAGACCTTAAAAATGAATCTTTAATTTGAGCAGAGTATGATGAATGAGAGGCATTTACAGTGTACAGTGGCTATCTAGATGCAATTCCACTCTGTAGTGTTTTATTGATTTCTTTCCTTCTGCATTGCCACAACTCAGGATTTCTTCTCAGTATTGTAAGGTCATTGAAAACAAAATGCAGTTCATTCTGGCTGGTTTTGTCCCTCCTCAATCCGAAGATTTTCTTATATTTGGTATTTAGTAGAACAGTTTTATCTAATAATCTTGCTTGCTTATTTATTTACATATTCATCCATTCATTCATTACCTGCTTTCTTATTTAATAGACATATTTGTTTGTGGGTATATATCCTAAGCCAACTGGTTTGGACTAAAAGTTATTAAATAGAATTATTCTTTTAGGATTGATAAAAGGAAAAGAATGGACTATCTTTTTCAGAAAATTACATTGCCATTTCTTATTTCCCCAAATATGAGATAAGACTTTTTTTCCCCCAAATATGTTTATTTTATTTTTTCAGTGTTACAAGACTCATTATTCATGCACCACACCCAGTGCTCCATGCAATACGTGCTCTCCTCAATACCCACCACCAGGCTCACCCACCCCCCCCACCCTCTCCCCTCCAAAACCTTCAGTTTGTTGCTCAGAGTCCACAGTCTCTCATGGTTCATCTCCCCCTCCGATTTCCCCCCATTCACCCTTCCCTTCCTACGAGATAATACTTTAAAAGATACTTTCAGTCATTATTTAGAGAAAATATCCATTATTGTCTCCTAGGTCCTAGGCTTTAAGAGACTGTCAGCAAAATTTCTGTTGTTTTTTTTTTTTCCCTATTCTCAGTCTGTTATTTTCCTTGTCCAGTACCATGGGACGATCTGATACAAAAGCAGAAAAAAAACATTCTTGGGGAAGGATTTTTCATGAGATTATATTATTTGGTGTGATATTTTATTCTAGCACTTTTAGATGTTTATAGCAGTTCTAGTGGTGCTTAAAAGCCCTAAAATTTCCTAAACACATTCTTGGAATACCTAATGAAAATATAACTTATTTATGAAACATAATTTCATAGTCAGGTCTGCTAAAATGTATCTTTACCAAACCTAAGTATTCTTCGGCTTTGTAATGCTACTTCTCTTCGGATTGAGTATGAGGATAGTAAGGGGTAAGGGTAGAAAAATATGCACTGTGGTAGCTTTCTATTCATTCCTAGCTAGAATAGTACTTATACACTACCTGCCTAGCCAAAACACCCACTCTGTCTACAAGTTGATTTTGAAGTTCTTTCAAAGAGCTATTTTCCTTTGTTTTGGCAGGAGACACTTAAACTCTTGGCTGTGTCTCCCTTATCCCACCCCTCAAATCCTCTGGCATTTAAGAGTTTATGGTCACATCTTTGTTCCTATCTAAACAGGGAGCAGAGCACTGAAATATAAAGGTTTCCTCACTATTAATCTCAGGGCTTGATGTTTTAAAACCCAAGAAAATTATCCATACTTTTGAAATATAAACACAACCTTGAAAAAAGGGAAATAATATAAGAGTCTAATAGCGACATGACTCTTGTTTCTAACTAAATAGTAAGTGTTATGCATTTAACCATGACATGTGGTTAAAGGCTAACTTGATGTTCCATTGTATTGTGTTTTTTACTATAGTTTATTAAAGTTTTATTTTTCAGGGAAAACAATCTTTTTTTTCAGATCCTGATTATGGAATTTATATTGTATGTGTTGAAATCACAAAATAATTGAAAGAAGTTGAATGTTAGTATAACCAAGATAATGTTGCTTTCTTTCAAAAGCAAATTAAAAGGTAATATAAGAATTTTAGGTTAGCTTCTAGACGAATAAAAGTAGACTTTGTGGATATCTTATACAATATTCTGTTAGAATAGATTTTTTTTCAAAGATTTTATGTATTTATTTGGCAGAGAGAGACACAGCCAGAGAGGGAACACAAGGAGGGGATTGCGAGAGGGAGAAGCAAGCTTCTTGCTGAGTAGGAAGCCCGACTCAGGGGTTGATCCCAGGACCCTGGGATTATGACCTGAGCCAAAGGCTGACGCTTAACAACTGAGCCACCCAGGTGCCCCAGAATGGTTTGGGTTTTTTTGTAACTCAAGTGTTTTTACAATCTTATTTGAGGAAACTTTAGGATTTTGATAGTTGCTTTATATAAGATACTTTTTATGGATGTACAGACTTCACTATACAAAAGTTTTCATTATTACTATAATGATGTGTATTAAAATGAAGGATTGATTTTAGAAATGCAGTTAAGTGAAATTTTTATAAGAAGGCAAATTGATTATTTAAGGCAGAAATCATTAGTAGTTTGCAGTTCGTTTCCGTTGTTTCTTAGAACATTGTAAATACATTTTTAAAACATCTTCCTAGCATGAATTTCCTGCCTGTTGATCTGATAATTCTAGGCATCATTATACTATTTTAGAGACCAGATATCCAGTTCTGACAAGACAAGTAAATATAGTTAGTACCACCACTTTGTAGAATAAATCTTTTGCTTTGACCATTATTTTGGTCTGAAGCTTTGTGTCAAAGAGATAAGACAGGAAGTAAAAAGTATCTTAAAGAAAGGGAAAGTAAAATACAAGTTGAGGCAAGCTTTTACATTCAAATATACAGGTAGTTATGATTTCCTAAGGAATGAAAGTATACTACTATGTTTAGAAAGTCATGTCAACTAGAGTATGGATAGTTCAGTATTAAACCATGGATTCCTGATACAAATTTAGTTTAAACATGTAAAATTTTGTATTTTGTCAATATACTCGTGTGAATGTTGTTATGTGTTCAGCTAACATCTACTGTGCCAGGACTGTGCAAGATGTTAGGAATACAAAATATGCATTGTTTAATATGAACTTAAAAAGCTCAGTGTAGAGAAAGAGCTATATAATGGAAAGATAACCAGATAAGCAATTTCAGGCAAGTGTATGAGGTCCTCTATTTAGGAAAAAGTACAAGGTACTATAGAAGCACATGGCAGAAAGAATGCAAAACCTCATAATTTACAGGCCATTCATTGTGTAATCTACTGAGAAGGGTCCTGCTATACTAGTGGGGAATAATTATTCCTAGACTATCTACTACTCTAGTCTCACTTATTTTATCTTAAAAGCTAGAATCTAGCACTCTGTACTCTGTGACAGTATCTTTCAAAAACAAAGGCAAAGTAGTGACTTTTTGAGACCTATGAAAGCTGAAAGAATTTATCACTGGCAGATTTGTCTAAGAAAAATATTAAAGGAAGTATTTCAGGCAGAAAGAAAATGACACCAAAAGAAAGTATGGATCTATACAAAGGAATAAAGAAAATCAGAAATTGTAACAATGTGAATAAATATATAAGATATTTTTAGTATTATTCAAATCTCATTAAAAGATAAGTGACTTTCAACAAAATGATAATAGCGTTCTCTGTAGTTTTTAATGTATATCAGATGTACAATGTATGACAAGGTGTAGAACACAAAGGCCGGGGGGAGAGAAATGGAATATATATAGCTTTAATGTTCTTTATGCCATGCGTGAAATGATGAAGTATTCTAGAAGAAAGACTATGAAAATTTAAATAAGTATGCTACATAAGTATGTATACTATCAAACCTCAAGCAACCACTAAAGTAAGAAAAAAGTTATCGTTAATAACCCACCAAAACAGATAAAAAAGGAATCATTTAAAAAACTTTCAGTTAATCCAGAAGAGAACACCAAAGAGAAGAAGGGTGCAAGGAATATATGTGACAGATAGCAAAGTGATAGGGTTAAACCTAACCATTTTAAGAGTCACATTAAATATAAAAGATCTAAACACCTCATTTTATTTTTTTTAATTTTTAAAAGATAGATTTATTTATTTATTTGGCAGAGAGAGAGAGAGAATACAAGCAGGGGGAGTGGCAGACAGA
Organism: Nasua narica; assembly: GCA_028533885.1. NCBI lineage: Eukaryota > Metazoa > Chordata > Mammalia > Carnivora > Procyonidae > Nasua > Nasua narica. The sequence continues at coordinate 54,370,318 of CM052809.1, read as the reverse complement.
AGAAGAGGGAGAAGCAGAGTCCCAGTCGAGCAGGGAGCTCAATGAGGGGCTTGATCCCAAGATCCTGGGATCATGACCTGAGCTGAAGGCGGATGCTTACCCGACTGAGCCATCCAGGCCGCCCCTAAACACCTCATTTTAAAAACAGAGATTGTCAGACTGGATGAAAAAGCAACATCCAACTATATGCCACCTGTAAAATCCCATAGTGAACATAAAGAAACAAATAGATTAAAAGTAAAATGCATGGAGAATACTATCAAAACAAAGTTGGACTGGCTATAATAATGTCAGAAAAAGACTTCAGAGCAAAGAAATATAACCTGGGATATAGAAGTTTATTTTTCAATAAGTGTTTATTTCATAAAAAATGCCCCCTTTATCCTGCCACCAAAATGAGATGACATTCCAATAAAGAAAACTAAGGACCAGTATTCCAAATGAATATAGATGCAAACATTCTTAACAAAAATGAAGCAAACAGAATCCAATTGGAAAAATAAAAAAGAGGCTATATACTGTGAGTAAGTGGGGCTTATCCCAAGAATTTTAAGATTGATTTAACAGGGGCGCCTGAGTGGCTCAGTGGGTTAAAGCCTCTGCCTTCGGCTCAGGTCATGATCTCAGGGTCCTAGGATCAAGCCCCTCATCAGGCTCTCTGCTCGGCAAGGAGCCTGCTTCCCCCTCTCTCTCTGCCTGCCTCTCTGCCTACTTGTGATTTCTCTCTCTCTGTCAAATAAATAAATTAAATCTTTAAAAAAAAAAAAGATTGGTTTAACATTTGTAAATTAGTCAATGCAGTGTGTCATCTCAGTACACACAGAAAAAGCATTTGACAAAATCCAACATTCATTCTTTATCACTCATAGCAAACTGAGAGTAAAAGGAACTACCTCAATTTGATAAAATCCTAGTACTGACATTATTTCATGGTAAAATGCTGAATATTTTCCCTATACGATAAACAATAAAGCAAAGGTGTCAACTTTTACTACTTCTGTTTGTCGTACTGGAGGTTCTAGCCAGTGTACTCTGACAAGAAAAAAAGGAAAAGCAAACAAAAATTAAGTGGTAAAATTGTAGACGACATGATTATGTAGAAAACCTGAAGTGGGTTGAGGATAGAGATGTGACATGAGACTCAAAAGGTCTTTAAGGGGCAGGTCATGAAGGCTTTTTAAGTCCACATTAAGGAGTGCCAGAGTTTGATAAGGACAGTGCATAACCATTAAACTTTTTTTCTACATTAATCGGCTTGCAATTAGAGAGTATATTTTGATTGCATTGTACAGCGTGTATTGATGAAGAGGGCCTTACATATGACTCTGGGCAGAGACTTTAGTTAGAAACTTATAAGAAATAATGTGGATAAAAAAAAGAAGAAATAATGTAGATGAAAGGTAATAGTTGCCTAGACTAAAGTAATAACAGTAAGGATGGAGAGATGTGAACAGATTTAATAACTATTTAAAAATGGAATGAAGAACCCACGACAACTCACATGTTTCCAGCGTGGCAAACTGGCTGGGTAGCAGTACTATTCACTGAGCTAGGTACCATGGGAGAAGAAATAAGACTGGGGTGGGAGATGAGAAGATGAACTAGGTTTTAGATATGTATTTTTTTGATAGCTAAGTGATGATATACTGGACCAGTTTATACAGATGTCTGGAAAAGGAGGAGGTTGTTTTTTTTTTTAAAGATTTTATTTATTTATTTGACAGAGAGATCACAAGCAGGCAGGGAGACAGGCAGAGAGAGAGGGGGAAGCAGGCTCCCTGCTGAGCAGAGAGCCCAATGTGGGGCTTGATCCCAGGACCCTGAGATCATGACCTGAGCAAAGGCAGAGGCTTTAACCCGCTGAGCCACCCAGGTGCCCCAGGAGGAGGGTTTTGGTGGGAGATAATATATTAGATTAGGAAGCTTAGGGAGAATGAATCAAAAAGACAAGGGAAAAAACCTGGGTAATGTTTTATGGATAGAGATGCTTTCAGAAAGCAGAGAGAGGGTAATTGTATCAAATGCTGCTATCTAATGTCTATATAGAGGTTACAATGGACCAAGCATTTTTATAAAGTTTTGCATGCATTAATTATTTAAATTTTCACAGTGATCTTTTGAGCTAGGAATGATTATATCCCAGTTTTGCAGAGGCAAAAAGTGAGGGTACAGAAATGTTAAGTGACTTGCCCATGAAAACGCATAGTTAGTAAGTGATAGAATCAAGATTTGAACTCATGCAATTTGACTGTGTCATTTGCACTCTTGACAAGCAAAATAAAAGATATAGTCACAGATGAATTTAACAGTAAAGATTTCACTGATGACTTTAGTTAGTTTTAGTGGCTTAATGGGGCAAAACCTGATTGAAGTGAAATGAGGAATGAACAAGAAAAGGGAAATGTAGACAATGCTTTCATGAAACAGATGTGAAAAGCAAGAGTAGAACAGTAAGAGAGTACTATTTCAGATTTAGGAAGGGCTTTCTTAAGATAGGCAAATCCTAAATAAGTTTAAATACTATTGAGAATAAGTAAGTAGAAGGAGGAGTTGGGAGACACATAAGAGAAGCAGAGAAGGAATAAAATGAGAGAGGTTCTGAACTATGGTGAAAAGGCAGTATGGAATAGAATTCATAGCAAATAAAAATATAGGGGTCCTAGGAGGAGAAAGACCCCTTTTGTTGTCACAGTGGGGAAGGAGGAGAGCATGGATGTGGATGCATATAAACTTACAAGTTTCCTGCTGTTCCAACTCCTTCAATATCAATTTCTCTCTCTTTCATAGATTTGAAACAGGGATGAAAATTCTCTGTGTCAGCAAGTTACTACCCATTTAACTTGGACTTCTGTTGGCTAAAGGGGAGAGGGAAGAGCATCCTTCCACTTTGCTATTGAAATACAGGTTTCTAAGACACAGACTGAGCTGGGGAAGTCTTTCTGGTACCGTTCCAGCATGGAGAATTTTCTGCCACTTTTGAAGAATCACATTTGCAAATTACCACAGGAAATGAACATACTCCTTGGGATTGTGTGTTGGGGTAAATCTGTATTGATAGAAAAAGTCGAGTATAAAGATAATCTGTAAAATACTCAGAAGTGATAATAATCATGATATACAGTATTTTTTTATAAACAGTTGTCTAGACTATTGGGTCAGCAAACTATAGCCCACTGCCTATCATTGTAATTAAAATTTTATTTGAAAAAAAAGTTGGTTTGTAAATTTATTGGGACATAGCCACATCCATTCTTGTATGTTTGTGGCTGCTTTTGCACAACCATTAAATGGTTGCAGCAGAGATTACGCTGCCTGCAAAGCCCAAAATATTTACTATTTTGCTCTTTTCATAAAAAGTTTGCTGACCTCTTGTTTAAAATAATAAAGCAGTTAAAGACTTGGAGAAATTTTTTTTTAAGAAAGAGAAATTAAGATACTAAAAATGTGAAGGGAATTAGAAAAGTAGGAGATATTTAGGATATATTGCCAAATGAAATATCCCTTTACAAACCTATATAGGTTGTACCTTAATCTCATTTTTATTTTTAAAATTTATGTTAAAATGTTAACAGTAGTTTCTAAAAGTGAGATTTTACTTGATTTTTATTTTCTTGTTGGTTCTTATATGTTTTCTGATTTTCCTACAATGCAGTAGTGTTCCTGTGTTAATAATAAGACCAACTTTAGTAGACTGGGATGAGAACATAGAATTCAAAGCAAATTAGAACATGAAAAATGGGGTATTTGGCAGGGTCAAGCAAAGATAAGACATCCTAGAAGATGCATAAAGAAAATCCTTCTTGTTGGTTACCAAGAAAGATGAAGAAATTTTTTAGTAAATTCCTTATATTTAACTAGTATCTAACGTGAGCACTGTCCAAAAACATAGTTTCCCACAAAAAAAAACACCCAAAAAACAAAAAGTTATATAAGTTATGACTTACATTTAGGCTTTGTTCCTCCTTTCCAAAGATACAAATTTTTAAAGTTTACGAAGATTTTTAAAATTTCTGTGACTTGGGGGCGCCTGGGTGGCTCAGTTGGTTAAGCGACTGCCTTAGGCTCAGGTCATGATCCCGGAGTCCCAGGATCGAGTCCCACATCAGGCTCCCAGCTCCACGGGGAGTCCGCTTCTCCCTCTGACCTCCTCCCTTCTCATGCTCTCTCTCACTCACTCGCTCTCTCTCTCTCTCCAATAAATAAATAAAATCTTTAAAAAAAAATTTCTGTGACTTGGAGATAATACTTTGTATTAGTGACTTTTAATTCAAAAAATTAAATTCGGTTATTTAGCTGTAAATAAAACCAATACTTTAATAAATGATAGGAGTTGTAGCTTTGTTTTGTTAAGAAGCCACAACTATGCCTTAAAAAAAAAGTAAACAGCTTTATTTGGGCAAAAATAAGTCAGAAATTGCAGAAAGGAATCTTTTCAATGAAGTACTGTTATTAACCAGATGAGTCTTGCAGTAGTTTTACTGTGGTATTCTATTCCAACATCTGTCCTGTGGCACTACCCAGATGCTCACTATAAAGTTCAATGGATCTTGACAAGCATTAAGTTGATTTCAGTGGCTGTACTATGTTAGGAATCATTGAAACAGAAGAGAAACCAGTTTTTGCCAAGTCTCAGCTCTTAAGTCAACATATTTTTTTATTTAAATTGTCACTATGAATGATATTTATTATCTCTATAATGACCAAATCAATTGTTTAGAGGAATCCCAAGATTGAAGCTTAGGATACAAATTACTGACTTGCCAACAAATTGCCATGTTAAAACAAAAAAATCAAGCCAAAAAAAAAAACCCTTGTTCTATTTGTCCTTTAAATATGAATTAAATAGGTTGATGATTCATTAGCTATAAAATGCAACTTGTAAGAGGAATTTTTATGTAAACTTGTTTAAAAGAAAAAAATTAAATCAATAGAGAACGAGTCTCAGAATATGTGGCTGTACATAGCATTTTTATGTAAAATGTAAAATTTGAGCCCATGTGTCAAATATGTAAATAATTACATAAAATTAAATAAATTCAGTATATACTTATAATCAAACACATACACAGACATGTGTATATGTATGTGTGTGTGTATGTGTATAATTATATCCATCCGTTACACCGACTAGTATGACAATGAATAATGGAATGATTTTGAATGAAAAATTTCAGTAATGTTTAAAAGAAACTTCCTGTTAATGAAATTTATTATGTTATGGAATTATCTTACAGGGAAGTGGTAGACGTTCCACTGCTTGTTATTTAACATTGCACTGAAAAAATGCACATAATTGTTAGGAGCAGATGAGTCTGGCCATAGAGATGCAAGATGTCCTGATAGATCGTATCCATATCAGACATTTATTATTCAAGTTGATTTTAATCATAATGTAGACTGGAAACTGTTTTCATTGCTTTTGCAAGCACCCTCTGTTTTTTTTTTTTTTTAATTAATGTGTTTCTCATTTATTCAGGAAGTTTCTAATGGCATTTGGGGGAGGAGAAACTTATTAGCTTCCTCCCTGAGTAATGCAGTTTTTATTTCTTGTTGAAATTGTAGGCTCAGCCAAAAACCAATATTGGATGGATGGAAGGAGTAAGGAAAGAAGGGTGGGAGATAGGGAGGGATGATGGGTAGAAGCGATAGGAAAAAAAAGAAGAAAAAACAAAAAAGAAGGGGTGCTTGGGTAGCTCCATTAAGTGTCTGCCTTCAGCTCAAGTCATGATCGGTCCTGGGATGGAGCCCTGGGTAGGGATCCCTGCTAAGTGGGGAGTCCGCTTCTCCCTCTGCCCCTCCCCCACTTGTGCACATGCTCTCTCTCTCACTCCCGTTCTCCGTCTCTCTCACTCTCTCAAATAAATAAATAAAATCTCTTAAAAAGACAAAAAAGAAAACAAAAAAGTTAGCTACGTAAACATTTAGTTCACTTGTATAAAAATAAATAAGAAATCATAAAATGTTTTGCTAAAACAGCAGGATCTTGTCATTGTCTCATTTCTACTCCCTGCTGCTCTGATGATATAATATTATTTGTATATAAATAAATGAAGCAACAAGTATATTTTTGGTGATGATGTTGCTGTTACTGGATTTCTAAGTAATTGGGACATAAAGGAGAGTTGTTCTGGTTATAATTTTTTCTGAATTTTTATATGACTAGTGGAAAGTAGCTAGGAATCGCATAGAGCTTTCTCAGTTTACTTCAATAATTATATTTATTATTGTTATGAGTAAAGAAAATAACCTGTTCAAATCTGGGATTTGGAGGATGGTTCATAAGAGTGAGTGAAAAGGTACAGGGGGGTAACAAATCAAAATCTGGTTGGGAAAGAGTGTAGGCAGTTGAAAATCCATATTTGTTATAGCTATTTTTATATTAAAAGCTATAGAAGGTAAAATTTAACAATAATCTGAGCCTATAGGGATATACAAAAGAGTGAAAAGGTTCTGTAGGAGATAGATTTTAAAAGGCTGACAAGCACCACCCTGAGGTAATAAAGGAACACTTCCTAAGTCATTCTTAGAGTTTTAAAACATAATTATTTGAGTAGTCTTTCCAAATTATTATAATGTTACAAGTTTTAGGTTGCTTTCCACTCTTGTTGGTGAGAGAGCCAAGTGTCTTGTCCATTCCCACTGATTTTCTTTCAAGCTTTGTTCCACATGAATTGAGGAAAAAGTAAATCCAATATTTTGGAGGGTTTTTCTCCTCCTTTTCCTTCTAAAATAAATCTTTTTCCTGAAAGATTCTTATTATTTTAGAATTAATCTGTCAGCCTGTGTGATTTATGTAAATCTACAAGTTGTCTTAGGGGAAATAAAATATTGAAAAAATAGTTGAGACTAGGGTCATGGGCAAAGGGATATGGATTACATTCACATTTCATCACACTCTGTGACCTTACAGTACATTTTGCAAAGAAAGTAAACTCAGTGTTGCTGTTAATCAAATCACTGAGAGTTTAAGTGACTCACCCAAGGCCACACAGAAAATGGGTGATTGGGCTGGAGTGAGAATTGAAGCCTTCTTGTCTGATTCTCCACAGTAATGCAGTCTCATTATCGTCGTCATTTCTTGAACTCCTGCTGGGCTTGTAGTTCTCCTGGCAGTTTGTATCCTCCATCAGAAGCTGTGACCTATTTTTAAAGTTGCCTTTTCAAGAGAAGAGACAATATTGCATGCTGTGTTTTATACATGGCTGTGAAAAATGGATGAAGTCAATTTTACAAATTCCGAATCTACTTGGCATTTTTATGCTCTTCATAATGACTAAAAGTCTATCATCATTTGAGTCATAAGTTAACTAAAAAATTAAACTGTCCCAAACTGTGTTTTGTTCTACCCCCACCACTCAACATGCACACCTTTACATTGTTTTCTGTAAATCTTGTTTTACTTTAATTTGACTGTATAAATCTCTGGGTTTTTTCGTACAGTTTCTGACTATTATTAAATATGTGGTTTATCCTGCTTCTTAAATATGGATATTTATTCTAAAAATGTACTGTGTGAAACCAGCTGAATCATAAAGAGGTGACAACTAGTGCTAAACATACTCTGTAGATTCTTAGTTGCTTATGTATCTCTCAATACAGAATTAACACAAATATTCACACCTTCAAGAACTTACCCAGCTAATGTTATGAGCTTCATGCTACAAAACAAAATAAATCTGTATCCAAATTTTTCCTAGTCCCAAATGAGTATAATGGAAAAGGAATGTGAGAAAGATCACAAATATTTCTAATAGGTAAAATGTGAGATGACAACTTATATCTTTTAATATTTAATTATTTTCTTAAGGTAGCCTGTTCTAAGTTCTAAGAAATTCTGTGAAATGTATAACTAGCACAAAAAGTACAGTTAATTTAGAAATATTTTATAGGTATCAACATTTTAAAAGAGAAATTTGTAGGTGTTTTAAAAAGCACATATGATGTCAAAAAGGACAATGACATAAAAATAAGCATAAATTCTAGCAGATTCTAGCAGATAAAATAGATTTTTTTAATTCCAGAAAATTTAATTTTATACAGTTTTCAGTACTGAAACGTAATTACTAAACTATATCCTTGATGGTCAATCATCACAAAATTTAAGTAAGATTCAGGTTGAGAGCTTCCTTGGAGGAAATTTATCACATTCCTTTATATAAAAAAAACTTTCAATAAATAGTAGATAAAAGTAGAAAATTTCCATTAGAGAGTCATTTATTGTTCAAGCTTTCTCATTGAGAAAGACTGATTCTACACTTCCAGAATTTTATAGCTTAACTGTGTATAAAGCCAGCATTTGCATTTCTAAAAGTTTTAAAATTATGAGTATAATAAAACTCCAGAAATGGATACCTAAGACATCCTTTTACCTCACTTGAAATACTGTTAATTAGGAAACCTATGCTTATGCATGTGTTAAATATCTTCTGAACACAGAATTATCAAATTTATCATTACAAAGCAGATACATATACTTAAGAAAAATAAGGTTTTATTTTTCTAATTCCTAAAACCAAATATATTTTATAATGCAATGAAATAATATAGAAGAAGAAGAATCTTAGAGGCTCGTTAATTAGCTGTTTTAACAGTAAAACAGAAGAAAATAGATTCTTCATTAATTGTAGTAATAATGTGAGTTTTCTTTTTTTCTACCATTATTATACTTTTCTTATAGTAAAATATAATGCCTGTGTTTTTGGGAGCTCAGAACTAGCTTAAGTTCTTACCCATGATTCCATATAAATAAGAAGCCAATCCTGGAAATATATCTATGTGGTTAAGTCAAGTAGAGATTTGTTGATCATGTTAGATTTATGCAGAGAATCAAATTGTCCTATTCAGCTCAGTTAAAGCCAATTAAAGGTTATTTTTAAGTTTAAGACCATTTGTGAAAATTCAAAGTGAAGGTTAAATAATGAATCAATGTAGTTTTTTGTATCCCCCTCTTTTAAAAATCTTTAAGCCGTTGCTTTCATTTTCTCATTAATAAAATTATTTGGTAAAAATTTTGGGATAATTTCATGTTTTTGTAATACTATTTATTGAACACCTAATTTCTAAACATAAGGTGCTAAATGAAGTTTCATTAGATAATGAGAGACTATAAAGCCTTACTGTGGTCTCCAAGGAATTTTCAATTTAGATAGAAAGTCAAGACCCAAACACATGAAAGCTTAAATAAACAAATAAATGAATGTTAGACAATACCAGAGAGAAAAGTAGTAGCAGGAGCATTGTTATGGTTTTCAAATATCAGAAAGTAGATTTGGAGTATAAAATATAGGTAAGTACTAATTAATGTCCAAAAACAGCAACATAGGCTAACATTCAGTTACACTGAAGTTTAATCAGTTCATTAGCAAGCAGGAGTAAATGTACAGAGATACTCATATTTCTTTAATCTGTGAATCTGGACATCTGTCTTTAAAATTGGGAATGAGGGGGAAAGTATGGGGAAGTATAATATAAAAAAAGAAGGGGATATGATATCCTCTGGAGAGAAGATTGGTACTTAGGAAAAGAGGGCACAGAGAGGATGGATAAAGCCAAAACCCATTTGACCTTAAGATTACAAATTCTTATGATACTTTAAAATATCATAATGCCATATTAACAATTAATCAATATTCAGTAAAATTACTGTCATAATTAGAACTTTGAGATAATTTTTATATACCATTCAGTCTTCCAAATGGGTATGACCACACCCCATTGTATATGGAGAATACTGAAGTAGGCACTATTGTTCCTTCCAAGGTGCTTACAGTGTTAGCTTGGTGAAACAGATGCATTTAAGTACACAAAACTAACATGATGTAGGATACATGTAGGGAGGTAGTGGAAATAAAGCCTGGAAACCCAATTCATATTCAGAGGATGGAGGGTTTTATTATAAGATTAAGAAATATAGAATTAATTTAGGTAAATGGGACTCATGGAAGATAGTTAAATATATCAGTGATATGATTGGGGCAGAGAGATTTGATGGTGTGGTCTGACATTGTCAGAACAAAATGGGTTGATTGATGAAGAGAAAGATAAAAGCAAAATGGTAAATCAAATGCTATTTTATTTCAGTGGTATAGTTAAAGTATGATAATGGCTGAACAAGGGCTTTAATATTATAAATTAAAAGGAGAAAGATGATCTAAATTTGAAAATTCAGATATTTTAAGCTTAAGGCAGGTAGTAGCTTATCAGAAGCTTACTTGGATAATTTTAAAAATTTTTAAATGCTTATTAAAAATTTAGGTTGCTCTTAGATAAAAATAAATTCATGCAATGCTAATTAAATCTGTACAAAATTTCAGTTTATAAAAGATTAAACTACCTTCCTAATAGTATATATTTTAAAACATTTCATGGACCCCCAGTAGTGAATCTAATGGAGGAAGAAGCGGCAAGGACTATTTTTTACTCATTTCCCTTTAGCTTCGTGCAAATGTCATGAAGTACCTATATGGTCAAAAGTATTATACCTTAGATCCATAGTTAAAACATATCCTTAAGAGCTCTAACCCTAATACAGTGCTGTATAAACATGTATTTCTTAATAGACCCCATTTACTTTTTTTAGCCAAGATTTGCCCTTTACTCTAAAAGCCCAAACTATAAGTATAGCTGAAATCTCCTACCAATCATTATTCCAATAAATTCCAAGAGAATTCTTTGTGAGTGATTTTTGACAATATTCAGATTCCTGAATTTATTGTGACATTTAAAATTTTATGTTCATAAAATTGGCTTTGTGTTAGCAGGCAAAAATTTCTTTTGAAAAGTCATTTTTATACAAATAGTTAATAAGTCTGCTGATTTTGCTATTTGCCAGTATCCTACCCAACAGTTAGTTACGGTGAATTCATAATATTTACTAAAGTTAATGGAAAGGAGAAAATTAAATGACAGTTCTAAGAAAATTAAGGCCTTTTAAACAAAAAGACTAGTAGTTTTATCTTTGGACATATATGAAGAATTCTGTTAATAAAGAATTTTATTCCTTACACCTCAAAACCCAATTATTATAATTTAAGCTCAAAAGGACTAAAACTCTTGAAAGTTAAGTTTCATGACACTGGGAAAGTATTCATCTTGTGGTAGCAGCATTCTTTCTCCACTTAGGAGTGGAAGAAGACATAGGAAAAAGACATTTTCAAATTTTACCTAAATATTGACTTCTATATCAGTGCAATAACTCCAATTGTACAACATGAGTTAAAGACTTGGTTGGGTTTAGGTATAGATTAATCATTCTGAAAGCGATCATTATGAGGCATTGCTTAGAGGTGAAGAACACAAGCTTTGAAATCAGAAATGAATTTAGACTTGTGATTTTGCTACTAACTACTAACATGCGACCTAGACAAGGTAGGTAGTGTATTTGTGTCATAGCAAGTAGAAAAGATAATTAAATAATAAATAAAATTAATGGCTACTGTAATGATTAAATGAGATCACATAAAGCACTACAATATCTATCACCAAGTAGTAGATGCTCAATAAATGGTAGACATTGTTCTTGTTTTTAATAAGCTCAACCTCGTTTATACTTTTTTAAAGATTTTCTTTATTTATTTGAGAGAGAGAGACAGAGATAGCAAAAGAGACCACGAGCAGGAAGGAGTGGGAGAAGCTCAGCAGGGAGTCCAACGTGGGGCTGGATCCCAGGACCCTGGGATCATAACCTGAACTGAAGGCAGATGCTGAGCTGACTAAGCCACCCACCCAGGTGAAGCAAACTAAGCTTATATTTAAACATTTCCTTTAAATCTCTTAAAGACGGGGGCACCTAGGTGTCAGTCTGTTAAGCATCAGACTCTTCATTTTGGCTCCTCCAGTTATGATCCTCAGGATCTTGAAATCAAGCCCTTCTTCAGGCTCCGCACTCACTACAGGGTCTGCTTCTCCCTCTCCTTCTGCCCCAGTACCCACTTGTGTGCTCTCTCTCTCTCTCCCTGTCTCTCTCCCTCTCTCTAAAATAAATAAACTGTTTAAAAACAAACAAACAAAAAACCATTAAAGGCAAAATGAAGGGAATTTCACTTGCCAGTTTGCCAAAAATGGAATAGGCATTAGATTCTGGGAACATAAATTTATGATAAATTAAAAAGAAAATACTCTCTGCCTTCTTACAAATCAGTTTTTCTCTTTTTGACCCTTTGATAACCTTATATGGTATCAGAATTAAAGATTTTGCATTAACACTTTTCCCTCCTAATCTGTCATATATTGCCGTTTGCACTATATGAAGGTTATTTTAACACTTGTATAAGCTGCCTGTTGTGTCCCTGGAAGTGCAAAATGTGTCTTATTATTATATATCTCAGAGTACCTCACACCTAATATGTACTCGACAAGTATAAATAAATTTCCTAAATCTCAGTTATTTCATATACTGTATCTGAGAGTTAGAGATACTTGGGTTTTTTTATCAGGTTAACCACAATAAACTATGTGGTGATATTTTCAATCTCATTCACAAATCTAATTAATTATATGACTATTATTAGTGTTATGGCTACTCATTATTTCTATTAGAATTCCTTAAAATATTTTTGTTTTATACTAGTCAATGTAGCCAAGTAGTTGTAAAAATAATCCAAAATCTCAGTGCCTTAATAAAATAAATGTTTCTTACTTATGTCTATCTAGTAGCTAGGATTGCCAGATAAAATATAGGATGCCCAGGTAGAGTGATATTAACATCATGGCAACATAAGACAACTCTTGTTTTTGTCCCCTCCACCCCTTCAGCAATGAAAATTTTGCATCCATCCACAAATAAAAATTTCTTTGTGGGTATTCTGGAACCTGGTAACATATGCCAAGGGATCTGAGAGGAGCCTCAACCACTAGTTCATTAGGCAACAGGCAAATGGACACAGGTAGTAGCTATAGAACCTACTGTGAACTGATTCTGGCTCCTCTCATCTGTATTCCTGGAGCACCTGCAGAACAGTGACTTGAGTAGTCACTTTTGGATGATAGAGCCTTTGTAGAAATGGCGGTTTTCCAGAGAAGTTCTAGAACTCCACTGGAGAAGCGGCAGTGGGGTGGGGTGGGGTGGGGGGGGACATGACACTAAGTTTGGACACAGTGAAGTGGGTAAGAGGAACAGCTTTTTTTTGCTGGCATCATCTCTCCACCAAGATGGCACAGTTTAGGGCTAAATTACAGATTCTGTGATTTTTTTCTTTGAAAGAAAGGAAGAGTCAGTGAGTGAACCCTGGCTACCCCAGCTGTGTGTCCCAAAGAGACTCACTGCTCTCTCTCAAAACATCTAGAGCATTAAAAAGGGAACTCAGTGACTAGGGGAAGGGAGCAAAAATTTTATTAAAATTTTATTTTGTAATTATTTGTTTACAGCATACTGAATTTAATCAGTTTTTGTATATTGTATCCTTTGATCTTGCTAAATTCACTTATTACTTCTATGTACTTTTTTGAAGATTCCTATGTACACAATCATGTTTTCTATGAAGGAAAAGAGTTTTACTTCTTCCTTTCCAAGCTTTATGCCTTTAATTTCTTTTTCTTGCCTTTTTGCACTGCCCATAAAATGTCAAATAGAAATGGTAATGATAGACATCTTTGCTTTGTTCCTTACCTTAAGGGTAAAGCATTTAGTCTTTAATCATTAAGTGTGACTCTAGCTATAGGTTTTCATAGATAGAAATTTATTGGATTTAGGACGTTCCTTTCTGTTTTTATTTTGCTGTGAGTTTCTTTTTTAATTATGAATAGATGTTGGATTTTTTCAAATGCAAATGCTTTTTTATACCTCCTGAATTGATCATGGGGTTTTACACTTTTATTCTGTTAGTATTGATTCTTAAATATTAAACCTATCTTGCATTTATGGAAAAAAAACCTCACTTGGTTATGATTTATTATTAACCTTTTTATATGTTGGTAGTAAGATATTAATCTATACACTTATGAGAGATATTGGTCTGTGTTTCTGGTATTTTCTTTGTTTTCGATGTCAGAATAATACAGGCCTCATAAAATGAGTTTTGAAGTTTTATTTGGGCCAGGAATTTTGTTGGTGGGAAAGTTTTTATTAAGGATTCAATTTACTTATTAAATATGGACATATTTAGATTTTCTATTTCTTTTAAGGCCAGCTATGGTCATTGTTTTTTCTCTTAAGGTATTTGTCCATTTCTTCCATGTTATCAATGTTATTGGTGTACAATTATTCATAACATTCCTTTTTCATATCAACAGGACAGGTATTACTATAACCTTGTGATTTATATCTTCTATCTTTTCTTGAGTTTATCAATTTTATTGAATTTTCAAAGAGCCTGCTTTCTGGTTATATATATATATATTTTTTTTTTTTCCTATTTTCTACCCTATCAATTTCTGCTTTTATCTTTATTGTTTCTTTCCTTCTGCTTACTTAAGCATTAATTTGCTCTTCTTTTTCTAGCTTTTGAACATGGAAGTTTTGGTTATTGATTTTAAATCTTCTTTTCTTATGTAAAATTTAGTGCTATAAATTTTCCCTATAAGACTGCTTTAGCTATATTCCACAAATTTTGATATATTTTTATTTTTATTCAGTATAAAATACATTTTCAGTATAAAATCCTTTCTAATTTTGCATGCAATCACTTCTTTTACTCATATTATTTAGAAGAATATTGTTTAATTTCCAAATATATGGAGATTTTTAAAATATCTTTCTAATTACTAATTTAATTTTATTGTGTTCAGGTAACATATGTTGTATTTTATCTTCTTAAATTTATTGAGACTTGTTTTATGACCTAGCACATGGTCTGTTTTGGTGAATGTTCCAAAAATACACATTAAAAAGAATGTATATTTTGCTATTGTTGTGTAGTGTTTTACAAATTCAATTAGATCTAGTTAATTTATAGATTTATTCTAGTTAATTTATAGATTTATTCTAATCTTTTACATCTCTACTGATGTTTATGATCAGTATCATAAATATGATATCATATCAATAAATATCAATAAATATGATACATATTTATTCTATCAATTAATTAAAAGAGAAGTGTTAAAATCTCTACCTATAATTGTAAACTTGTCTATTTCTCTTGTCAGTTCTGACAGTCTTTGTTTCATTGTACTTTGAAGTTCATTAACTAGCTGCATATACATTTTAGCATTGTTTTGTCTTTTTGATCCGTTGACTCTTTTATTATTATAAAACTATCCTTTATCTCTATATTCCTTGTCCTGAAGTCTAATTCATCTGATATTTATATAGGTACTCCAGGTTTCTTATGATAATATTTACAAGTATGTCCTTTTCAATGTCTTTGCATTTAACTTATACATATCTTTATATATAAAATATGTTTCTTGAGGCA
Organism: Nasua narica; assembly: GCA_028533885.1. Lineage (NCBI taxonomy): Eukaryota > Metazoa > Chordata > Mammalia > Carnivora > Procyonidae > Nasua > Nasua narica. The sequence continues at coordinate 54,354,965 of CM052809.1, read as the reverse complement.
GCATGATCTGGATCTTGTTTTATTTTCTGAAATCTATAATTTTTTATTGCTATATTTAGATTGCTTATATTTAGTGTAATGGTCTGTATTTTGAGGTTATCTTATATATTGTTTTCTTTGTCTCATTTAATCTTTGTCCTTTTTCTTTTAATTTGACCTTTTTTAAATCTTTTATTATTTGATTTTTGATATTCCACTTTATATTCAGTACTCCACTACTCCACCACTGTTAGGTATACCTCTTTCTTTTTTTTTTTTTTCTTCTTGTCATTTTCTTCTCTTCCCTTTGCTTCCTTTCCCTACCTTTCCCTTTCTTTCTTTTCCCTTTCTTTGGATGCTATAGAGGTTCAAAGTTCAAAGTCAGAAAATTATTGCTGATGTCAACTGTGTGCATCACTGATTAATTAATTACCAAAATTTTAAACTAATGAGATTGTAGTTTGAAGGTTACCACCTTCAAACTACATTTTAAAGCAAAAATTAATGTACATTACTTTATAAAGTTCTCTATTCATCTTTCAGATTTGGCTTTGATTGTATTATCAGTTGTTTTCTTGTATTAAGAAACATTCTTTTTATCAAATAGACTTTGTCCTAAAGGTGCACTTTCTCAAGAGAAACTTGGCCCTGTATACACTTGGCAATACTACCCTTCAATCATTAGTTGATAGTTTACTTTTCATAGCAACTGTTTCAAATATCTTTCTAAATGCTTTCAGTTTCAGTTCTTCTCAATAACAGCTGATAACTTCATATCCTTTTGACAGAGAAGAGTGAGACCATCTGGAATGAGCTGCGTGACAGACTGCTTTCACCTCAACTAATTTGTTTTCTTTAACAGAAAGTGGTGATAATCCCATCTTTCCTTGCAGTCTCAGAAAAGATGCCTTTCTTCCCTTCTTACACTGTGCCCTAAATTTAATTTCTCTGTCTCTTAGAGACCCTAATCTCATGTTTTATCATCATCTTGAACTCCTTCCCCATCTGAACAAAACCTCCACTTGACTGCCTTGTTCTTTTTAACTACTTTTTGATTTCTGTTCTTCCTTAGCCAACACCTTTAAATGAGTAGTCTGTAGCTACTACCTCTATTTCTTAGCAACTCCCATTCTTCTTCATATCTTGTAATCTAGCTTCCACACTACAACCTCACTGAAATTATATTGCTTGGCCTGATGAATGCTTACTTACTTCAGCACTAAGTTCCAGAATAATCATTTCCAAGAAGCCTTTTCCAGACAACCAGAATGGACTCCTTATGAATATCTTTTTTTTTATTACTTTGTGTATCTAGTCCCCACCTTATACTATATTTACTCCTTTAGATCTTTAATCATATCTTATTTATATTTACATTGGCAGTGTCTGATATATAAGCTCATAATTAATTTTTTGGTTCAACTGAAAGTCACTATCTTTTCCTTTCCTAATTTTTTTTATCAGTATGTCATTCTCAACATTTTTAACCATCCACTTGACATTGTCTTCTCTCTTGTCTTCTAAATCTTTCTGGTTTATTCGTTCAACATTCTTTTCTGAGAGCTTGCTATTTGCAAAAACTTGTTAGACACCATAAAATTTTCATTATATATGTTTATGTAGCTTTGAGTGAAAGTAACTTTAACACCTTCCATGCATCTAGGCACAGGAAGTTCAGTGATTAATGAGGGAAAGCTCCTTCCTGAGAATTTCTTTGACTTCATAAGAGAAAAACACTCAAATAATCATAAGTTATACATTACACTATGATGCGTAACCTAGGCTTTCTCCTATAGGAAGTGAGATGTCTTCATTTGTTTTAGTTTTCATTTGAAGAAGTGATATGAGTACATTTGTGCTTATAAAAAATTAGTGACAGCCTAAAATGTGGACCTGAAGGGAAAGAAATGTTAGAGAAACAGAGTGCTGTTGTAACAGCCTTTTGTAAAAGATGATGAAAGACTTGATTATGACAATGGCAATGGGATGGAGATGGGAAAAATACCAAAAAATAATTATTCTGTTTTGTCTTTTCATCCATGTTTCATTTGTGTGCTTCCCCACTGGACTCTCAAACATCTCTACTTGTATATCAGCTCAAAACTAGAAATAAATAATGATAGTAACAATAGCTTATATTTATTGACTCCTAATTTTGTGCCAGACATCATTCTAATTGCTTTATCTAAGTTAACTCAGTATTCCTCCAACAATTCTAGAATGTAAGTACTATTACTATATACAGTTTCTGAAGAAAGAACCGTTGAACAGAGTTTCAGTAACGAATGTCACAGAGGATCCATATTCTTCTGGGGTTTTTTTAACCCATATTGTTATATTGTCTGAAACCTGAATGATTTTTTCTCTCCTAAGTTCTCTTTTAAGTGCTTTAGTTTCTCTGTATTGTTATTTCTGCCTTCTGCTTTCAGTTTTTCCTTGTTCCTCCTTCTTCTTTTTACTGTGGGAGAAATATCAATATCATCATATTATTAAGTTGATTCATATCTTAGAGACAAAATAATTTCCTATCACTCATTGAGTAAAATCTATCTTGGTGTTCAAGAATTCCCAGCACCTGTTCTTATCTTATATATACAATTTTGTCCCCTGATGACCAAGGAGGAAATAGTTTATCTTCTATAGTTCCTTTGTAATTCATTGTTTCCTTTGTGCATTTCCCCATGTTGTTATTCTAGTCCAAATTATTTTTATTATCATTTCTTTCCATCATATTAGCTTTTATTTAAGATTCAGCTCAACCAACACTGTCTTTTGTGAAGATAATCCCAATGTTAGGTTGTTTTCCTCTTAATGTGAGTTCCTATAGAACTTACAATAAGCTATGTTCTGAATAACCTGTGTTTCTGCTTAGGCATGAATATCCAAATTTTTCACAAACATATGAAGAATAAGTAATATTTTTACCAAGGCCATGTAATGCACTATAATTTATGATAACTTTTCTCCTAATGTAACGGCATTTGTTTCCATCCAAGATATTCCTCTTTACTTTTCACTTTAATGCAATTGCTGGGGTTAGAAACCACACAGTATGGTTGGTTTTTACCATTCTATATTATACTCGATAGTATGTTTTACCTTATAGTATGAATAGTCATTTCTTTCTTTTTCTGTTCTATAATAAACTTAAGAATAGAATATTATATTCCACTTCACTCAACTGTATCTGGCAAGTGCCAAGTCTAAGTAAGAAACATGATAAATGTGTATGTAAATTTTATTTTATTTTTTTAAAGATTTATTTATTTGAGAGAGTAGAGAGAAGGGTAGAGGGGCAGAGAAGAGGGAGAGAGAGAATCCTTAAGCAGACTCCCTTTTGAGTGTGGAGACCAGTGCAGGGCTCAATCCCAGGACCCTGAGACCATGACCTGAGAAGAAACCAAGAGTTGGCTGCTTAACCAACTAAGCCACCCAGGTACCCCTGTTTGTAAATTTCAAATGGAGCACAAACAACAGACTCCCGATATTTAATACTGTTCAGGGATAAATCTAGAAAATCTAATTTTTCTAGCCTTTCTATCACCTAATATACATATTTAAGCTATTCACTTTCTCTAAGTACTGCTTTAGCTATACCTTACAAATTTTGATACAGAAGGTTTTTATAGTTCAAAACTAAATAATTTTCTATTATGATTTTATATATCTAGAAAAATTATTTTTAATTTCTGAAAGTATACAGTTTTGAAATAAAAGTTTTATTAATTTCTAATTTTATTGCTTTATATTCAAAGAATATAATCCATAAATATATATTCTTGACTATTTTTGATGCCCTTTTTATGGCCTGCTTTGATCTATTTTTTATGAATATTCTAAGAGTGTTTGAAAAAATATGCATTTTCTATTTGTGTTACTGAGTCTTATAAGTGTCCTTTAACTCAAACTTATTAATTGTGGCTGAATCTAATTTTTAGTCTATTTAATATATGAGTTTTTGAGAAATCTCAGTCTCTCACTGTGATTATAGGTTTGTCCATTTCTCTTTGTAATTTTGTCAGCTTTGCTCTATGTATTTTAAAGTTATACTGTTGGGTACATAAAAGATGATTTATATTGTTGTTGTAAATTGTTCTTTTTATTATTAAGTAAAGACCTTTGTATCTACCAATGCTTTTTGCCTTAAATTTTACTTTGTTAGACAAAAAACCTAGTCTTATCTAGTTGAATAATCACTGATAGTGATTTCACAGTGAAAGAAATGATAATTTTATGGCTCCATTTTCAAAATGGTATTTAAAATGAAGTTAATTTAATGGCTATATGTGATTGGCAGCCATATATTAGAATTTGATCTTGAAAATGAATTATGTGGTCATTTTGTAGTAGTCAAATTACTATTCAGATGAAATGATACTAAAAATAAGTTGACATTTCCTATGTAACAGCACAATTGATTTACCTGCAGTGAATGCTCACACGAAGATTATATAATTTATTCTGCTTTAGTGTCCTTAAAACTATCCAAGCCTATTTAGAAAACAGTGAAGCAAGAATCAGTTACATTGACTTCTGTCAGTTTGTCTTCCAGGAACTTGATATGCTTGCTCGATATAAAATGGAACAGGCTACTTTAGATTTAAGATACTTACTAATTTTATAAATGACATAACATTTATTTTAGCCAGATACAAAACATGTCCTCATAACAACGTTAATTCATTCCCGCCTATTTTTACTGACCACATTCAGGCACTACTAAATGCTTCATATACAAAGGAGGAAAAGAGGCCTTTTCCTTTAAGGCTAAATATTTCCAGTCTAAACAGAGAAAATTTCATCATAATATGGTTGATCCTACCACAGAATTTATACAAGAGTTACAGAAACCATAAATTCTTATTCATCTTTTGCTGATGAAGGTATACTGCTAAAATTACATACCTAAAGTGTGGTCAATTGTTTTCTCTATAATGCCAGAAAAATCGAAAAGAAGAACTTAAATGAAAAGAAACGGGTTTAAAATATAAGGTCAGTAAGACAGCTAGAGAAGTTAGGGGGTGTGAAATTTCCTTTCTGGAAATACTAAGAACTGAATTGTTACTAAACGTTCTTAATGTTTCATACATTCTAAAGTGAATTTATGCTTTTCCCTTTTTCCACATCCTTATTCTACACTTTATGTGCATTCAGTGTTAGCGATGTCACTGCACTGGAACAATGCCAATGCTTGGAACCCGGGAGCCCTCCACGATCTGCCCTTCTTCCTTACTTTGATTTGCCTTCATTAATCCTGGCAGTTTTAAACTTTGAAACATGTTGTGTTTTGTTTAAGATTTTATTTTTAAGTAATCTTTACACCCCACGTAGGGCTCATACTCAGGACCCCGAGATCAAGAGTCCCATGCTTGACTGACTTAGCCAGCCGAGTGCCCCCGAAACATATTTTTTATCCATCCACATTTCTTCTCCACTGCTGCCCAAGCAGCTCAGCCTATCACTGTGCAACTTCAGAAGGCTTCTTTCCTCGCCCCCTTCATTTCCTCTTCTCAGGGAGCTACCACACTTATCTATTTAAAACAATAGATTTGGTGATCATGTGCTTTTTCCTCAAAAATTTTTTTTCCTCAAAATTTTTAATCTGGGGCACCTCCGTAGCTTAGTCAGTTAAGTGTCTGCCTTCAGCTCAGGTCATGATCCCAGGGTCCTGGGATCAAGCCCCACATCGAGCTCCCTGCTGAGCGGGGAATCTGCTTCTCCTTCTCCCTCTGTCTGCCACTTCCCCCTGCTTGTGCTCACTCGGTCTCTCTCTGACAAATAAATAAAATCTTTTAAAAAAAAACCCAACTTTTTAATCTTCATATTCATCCTCTGATAAAGTTAAAATCATCTTCTCATGCCACACTTTGGAATTACTGTGATTCAGCTATACTGACCTTTCTTATTATTTCTTATATTCTGTCACTCTCTTGGTCACCTTAGGGTCTTTACTTTTTAATTCTTCTAGTTTATAATAGTTTAGTTTTGTTATGTCGCTTTTTCTTTTTTGACCCTAACTCTTTCTTTAGCTTCTCAAAGAATTGTTACTTCTAGGAAACATTCTATAATCCTCCAAAGTATATTTTCTTTCTTTTTATTTTTTCTTCTAGCATTTATCACATTGGTAAATAAATATGTGTGTAATTATGTTTCCTCTTCTAAGATTATAAACTTGGCAACAAAAATAAGGTTTACTTGATGTGGTATTAGATATATAGTAGGTGCAAGTATTTGTTGGCTTAAAAAAATGTACTCATGAATGAAAATTATGAAGTACAAAAATTGATTTAAAAATATATAAAAACTTGGGGTGTCTGGCTGGCTTGATTGGTGGAGCATGCAACTCTTAATCTCAGGGGGTGTGAGTTTGAGCCCCATGTTGGGTGTAGAGATTACTTAAAAATAACAGCTTTTAAAAAATAAATAAATAAAAAATATAAAAACCTAAAACATTTCAATCATGTCACTTTAAAGTGACATAAAGACATCAAATTTTTGCAATTGAATTTCTTTTTTTTCCTTTTTCTTTTTTTTTGAGAGAGAGCACATGAGTGAACAAGCTGGGGGAGGGGGCAAAGGGAAAGGGGGAGAATCTTTTTTTTTAATTTTTAAAACTTAAACTCAATTAATTAAAATATAATGTATTATTAGTTTCAGAGGTAGAGGTAAGTGATTCATCAGTCTCATATAATACCCAGTGCTCGTGACATCACATACCGAGAGGGAGTGAATCTTAACCAGGTCTCATAACCCACGTGGAGCCAGAAACAGAGCTCCATCTCATGACCCAGTGAACGTGACCTGAGCTGAAATCAGGAGTCAGGTGCCCCTGTAATTGAATTTCAAGCCACTTTATATGAAAAGGCTCTCTTGCTAAATTTTTTTAACTTGAAATATTTTTATTCTTCCTTAAAAACCACTGTTAAAATACACTATACCGAATGAATATTACCTGGTTCCAGAAAGCAAATTGACTGTTTAAAGATAAAGATTTCTTATCTTGAGAATACCCAAGAGAATGTGGTCCAGTGTCTGAAGGCAGATAGTTGCAAAAGAGGAATGGCAGGTGTTTTGAGGAGTGTTGTCATACTCTAGAGGCCAGTACTGCTTTGTAATTTAAGATTTGGTATATTTGTTTCTTTAAAAAAATTGTCACATTAATTCTTTATGTTGAAACTGTAGTTGACCATCTTTCTCTGATGACTAAATATGTTACAGATTTCAGATTGTTGAACATCAGTGATTACTGTAGAGCAAGTAGTTGGAGGTTAGAAGAAATGGTAGATGAAGTTTGGCCACATGTGTCTCAACCAATGTCTCATGAGATTTATTATTTTTTTGTTTTAAAACAAGTTTCTAGCATGATTTTCTTTACTTTTGCCTTTCTGTTCTAATGGAGAGTACCAGTTATTTGCTGAATTTCTCTTTTTTTCAGTCTAATTAATGGTATTTTTATAGGTACTACCCTTGGGAACCTTTGTTAAGGCATTTTTGAGATTACCTTTCCACCAAAACACTACACAGATGTAAAAGCATCCTTTAAGGGTATCCCTTAATCTGTATGTTTGTATGTGCTAATATATAGTCATGTTTTGTTTTGTTTTGTTTTGTTTTGCCTTGTGGCAGCAATTAAATAATTTCAAGCTCAGTAACAGAATTAAGCAGAGGCATATTCTATATTAGTGAAAAAGATTTAGAAAGCTAGCCCCTATTTCCAATTTGGAGCCTACTGTAAACAAGTATTTCCATTTAATAATTTACTTTTATTTTCATTTTGTACTTTTTTATAATTCATCTGTTATGCCACTTTTAAGAAAACAGTAATTCATATCTTTTAAAACCAAACAGTAGATTTTCTATTCAAATCACTATAGAGTTCTCTTTTTATTCATTATAACTTTGGGGGGATATGAGATATTTTATTTTATTTATTTATTTGTTTGTTTATTTATTTAAAGATTTTATTTATTTGACAGAGAGAAATCACAAGTAGGTAGAGAGGCAGGGAGAGAGAGAGAGAGGAGGAAGCAGGCTCCCCACCGAGCAGAGAGCCCAATGCGGGGCTCGATCCCAGGACCCTGAGATAATGACCTGAGCCGAAGGTAGAGGCTTTAACCCACTGAGCCACTCAGGCGCCCCAAGTTATTTTAAATAACTGAAGACAACTAAAGTTTGAAGCTTAATCTTAGTATGGAAATCATCCAAAAAAATTGTGATGTCATGAAATAACTTGAAATTTATTTTTTAAACCTATTAAAATTCTGTTTATGCATATTTAGCTATTCTAGATAAAATTTAAGAACTTTTGGAAATTTGTTGTATTAGATGCACGTTGTTTCAGGTCCATGCCGATAATGCTATTAAAAGAAAAAACTGAGACTTATTGACTTCAAATTTCTTCCTACCAAAGCTGTAAATTTCAAAAGCAATAATATATTTCAGAGGAGATATGCCTTTTTGCAAAACTTTTTAAGTGAGTTACAAGTCATAGGACTTTTTAAAAGATAAGTATATAATGATTACCTTCTTCCTGGAAAAATCAAACCCACAACCAAAAATTAAAATGACTCATATTATTGACACAGAGCCGTACCTCCATGACTGTAATCTGTACTGTGACAAAGATTTTTTAAAAGGACTTAAAAATAGAGGTTCTGGAGTCATGTGATCAAAATACATGTACCTTGGAATCTAAAACAAGGCCATTTAAGATGACAGAGTAAGCAACTGAGAGAGGTCCTATAGCAGACTACTTAGAGGAAGTCGAGAAAGATTAGTAGGTCCACCTGGGAGATCTTGGAGGCTAGTAGCAGGCAACACATAGTAGTATGTGTGAGTGGTCATCACTAGGCTGGTATGGAATGAGTAATGGAAATGCTCTGCAGGTAGCAAATGCTATGCACCAGGGCTGCACAGCAAGAAATAATGGGCGGAGATCTAGGCAGGTGAACTATCTGTTTCTAGGGGATGCAACTGCATGTAGTGAGGAGGCAGCTGTGGAAGTTCAGTGGCAGAACATACTCCTTCCGAATTAATATAAGGAAAGAACTCAGTAGCATATTTTGCTCTAGTCTCTGAGACATTGAGCTGCTACTTAAATGGGCACTGAGCTGGAAACCCAGCAAATGGAAGTAAGAAATGGACCTTCGGCCACAGGGATTGAGGATGGATCCTAGTTACTTTGCATTAGTGTGCAGGGTCAGAATAGTCATCAAGGTGAACCCTAAACTCTGGTTTCAGTTGTCTTTATATTTTCTCTACCTATGAGCTAGCTTGGCTTGAGTCTAGATGGGATCGGGGGAACCTGTAGTTAACAGTTATGGCGCCGTTTCTTTGTAGAGAAGAGGAAGGCAGAGTTGGAGCCTGGCAGGCAATTGTAACTGAGGAAGACATAGTGCTTTTGACGTTCTTCTCCTTGCTATGCTTCCCTGTTGTCCAGGGAAAAAAACAGATTCACATGCGACATGCTTCAAAGCCACTAAAAGAACTGTGAGACTAGGAAAACCACACAGCCTAACTTAGGGAGTGTGTAGTGTGTGTGTGTGTGTGTGTGTGTGTGTGTGTGTTGTATATATATGTGTGTGAAATTTATTATCAAAGTATAGTTGACATACGATGTTTGGTATTTGTTTCAGGTCTACAGCATAGTGATTCAACAATTCTACATTAATATGTGCTCACCATGTCAAGTGTAGTTGCCATCTGTCATCATACAAAGTCATTACAATATTATTGACTGTATTCTCTATGCTGTACTTTTCAACCCTGTGACTTATTTACTTTAAAAAAAATTTTCTACCTCTTACTCCCCTTTACCTATTTTGCCCATCCCCCTAGCCACCTCCCCTCTGGCAACCACCTGTTTTGAACTATTGTTTATTTTTAATCAGGAAGGTTGATTTAATCAAAATGTAGCATTGACACATCCATACTCTGCAACAGGTCAAGTACAATAACCTCTAGGGATCGTTAGAGTTCCCCAATTAATAGATGCCCCATGAAAAATGTTCTTGAAAATTAAATAGGTTGGGAGATAAGTGTCTTATTTCTCCCTTGCTGCTGTCACAAATTGCCACAAAGTTAGCATCTTAAAAGAGCATAAGTTTATTATCTCATAGTTCTGTAGGTCAGAAGTCTAGGTTGAGAAGGCCCGTTTCTCTACTCTAGGTCTCACAGGGCTGACATCCAGGCGTGGGCCTGCTGAGCTCTACCCAAGGGCCTCTCAGAAGCATCCACTTTCAAGCTTATGTAGACTCTTCATGGAATCCAGGTTCTTATGGTAGGTGGAATGAGCCAGGGGCTGCTCTTAGCTTGTAGAAGCTACTGCGTTCACAGGCCCTGGGGATTAAAGCATGGTTATCTTTGGGGGGCCATTCTGTCTACCACAGAGGGAATTATTTTTTCCAAGGGAAAACTCTGATAACTCAATTTCCCTTACTAGGTACAAGTAGAAATAGTTAAAATACCTAGATTCTAGACAAGTAGAAGCCCGGGGATTTTCATACTCAATCAATAGTGTAAGAACGAGACAAAGGCTTTCATCTTTAAGGTCAAAAAGGAAAATCAGGGCAATCTACCAGAATCTATAATGGTTAAAAACTTGTGAAAGAGGGTACAACACTAATATTTCTAACATCTTTTCCTTGTGTTTGTCTTGTGTTTGAAATACTGTTGAAGGTTACATTACTAAGTGACTAAAATGTTTGTGGTAGGGAAGAGAGGGGTGTTTAGTGGAAAAGTTCACCAACGTTGTGGACTCACACAAGTCAGGCCTATAGTTTGACCATGTGGTCGTAATACAGGCTTATTGCTTTAATAATAACTTACCCAACCTCTGACATTCGTGTGAAGACAATGAACACTTCTCAAGAGCTGATCTTACATGAATGCTAAACATGTTTGTCATAAGTATTTTGTTTTAAGCAAAAATTTTTATATGCTATTTATATAAGTTTTCTTAACTCATAATTATCAATTTAAGGAGTAATTGCCAAGTTCAAAATTTTGTATGATCAAACTGAGTCCGTGAGTCTTTGAATAGACCCAGACACAGTGAGCACCTGCTATTGGGGTTGCATATACATATGTAAAGATAACACCTAGAACTTAATTATCTCAAAAAATATCTCTTACGTCAGCTCTTTTTTCTTATAATCTACCTTTTCTAATAAAGCCAAATGCAGAATTCCAGAAACCAGACTTCTGAGACACAGCTGTTGTTCTGAAAATTAACCACCAAATTAAAGACTGCCTCCTTAAAGTATCCTTTAGGAAGGATACCATTTTTGTGTTTATCAGTGTCCTGCATTTCTTTTGCACTTGAAATATTTTTTAGCACCAGTAGCTCCTTCCCTTCTGTTGCCTATCTTATTTCCCATGCTTCTTGGCTTTCATATGAAAAAGTTAGCATTTTGTAGAAATTACCAACCAATCAAAGCACTCTTTTTCTTCTGTATGGCAAACACCAGCTATAATATTTATTTTGCCAATTCTCATCGCTTTCTATTTTACTAAGTGTCAGAGTCCAGAGCCTACTTCTTTGGTGATGTTTGGGTTTTGTTACTTGATTTTGTTTTTAATGCTATTTCTGAGTCTGTCCCTCTTTTGTAAGCCAAAGGGGTTGTAACACTATTCTTTGGATAATTAAGGTTTAGTGAAAGCAACATGTAAAATATTTTTATGATTTAAAAACAGTCCTAAAAAAATAACACAACAGTCAATGATCCTGGTTCTCCGGACTGTAAGAGAGTGACTGAGGGGGGTTCACTGGGGTTGAGTATATTGTGCTAAAAATGAACTTGTGTAATCAATGCAAACAAATGCACAGCAATAGTGTTAAGTGATTTTTAGATTATTGCTAGCATCTAACTTTCCAAAACGGACAAACTTGTACTTTGTAGTATTAAAATTAAAATGTTTTATATTTTATTTTATTTAAATAAGAGTTCTTGTTTAAGTTAGAAATGTCCTCATATTATTTAACCTTAAATTTTAGGGATTAGGTTTGTTTTAAGTAAAGTTAGTTTAAAGTTTGTTTAAAGTAAAGTTTTAAGTAAAGTTAAAAGTAAAGTTTTAAGTAAAGTTAAAGTTTGGTGCCATTATTGACAAAACTGGCAGTCTGTATAGTAATTTTCCTTTATGTTATAAGTAGAAATAAGATGACATCTCAGAAAGTTTGTGGAAATTTTATTAAAAATCATTTATGTAATTTTAACAGTTAACTTTATGTATCCACCCACATTGTCTTTCATAGATTATCTTTTCTCATTTGCATAATTATAGTACATATATTCTACACTCAATTCTGAAACCAAAGCATTATATCAGAAACAAATTCCTGTGTTTCCCAAATAATTCCATTTGTAACCATTATTTTTAATAGTTAATCATGTGTTTTCACTTAGATGTACTGTAATTTAAGCATTACATTATTGCTGAATTTTTAGGTTACTCTGAGTATTTCTTACTATAAATATATGACAGTGAACATATTTTATGTGTACTGTTTTTCTCATAGTTCAGAATTTATATTTGAATAGTATCTGAAAAGAAGGATCACTTAGTCAAAATTTATTAATTTTTTTATAGCGCATGATATATACATGTAAAGTGCTTTTTACAAGTGTACCAATTTCCCATGCCACCAATAACTTTTGAAAAATCCTTCCCTGGCAAAATTCCTCAGCATATTTCCCTAGTTATCAATAATATCTTAACTATTAGTTACAATAACATTTGCAAAAAATGACCCTTTGAGGTTTGTCAGATCTTTCCTTTATACCTGTTAACTGAAAAGATTTCCCCCCACCAGTTTTCTAGCATTTGAAAAAATAGCTCAGGAGTAATCACTGAAGAGGTTCACATAATTTTAAGCAAGTAATTTAGAAATCAGTACCTAGATACAGAATGGAGGCATTTTGGGAATTATAAATATCAAGAAAACATCCTTCAAATATCTAGAAGAGAAAAACAGATTACATCCCTAGGAACAAAAATCAGGACAGGACCATATTTCTGCAACACTAAACACTAGCCAACAGTGGTATCTCTAGTTCTGATGAGAGTCATATATAGGGTTTGGAAAATGATATTTATGTATCCCCCAGCCAACGTAGAAATGTATAAAAATTAAAACTCCTTAGCAGCAAATGTTATGTTATTTTTAAGAAACTGATAGTGGGGCGGGACACCTGGGTGGCTCAGGTGGTTAAGCATCTGCCTTTGGCTCAGATCATGATCCCAGGGTCCTCGGATAGAGTCCTACATCAGGCTCCCTGCTCAGCGGGGAGTCTGCTTCTCTCTTTCCGCCCTGCTCATGCTTTCTGTCTCACTTTCTTGGTCTCTCTCAAATAAATAAATAAAATCTTAAAAAAAAAAAACAAACAGAAACTGATAGGGAAAACAATAGATAAAATTGGAGTTCTTTATTTTTGATGCTGAAAGTATGGTTACAAAACTATGAATGGAGAGGCCAAAAGTTATTACTGAAAGAAGAGATGATGAAAATAAAAAGTATGTGCCTCAAACTCCAGATGTTTATAGTAAGAATTGGGAAATAGAAGAGGGAGATGTAGAATAAGAAGCATAAGGTAGCTTCGTTTTTCATCGGGAAAAGGTAAATGATATTGTTTGTCTTAATTTTAATACCTTTAAACTTAGGATAAAGAATTTATTTCTTTTTTCTAATTTTAAAGAACATTTCATTAGATACATACTGGAGGACTTTTCTTGCTCACAAGTGAAACAAATATAGCATAAAGTTTCAAAATGAAAGAGAGATGTAAAATAAATAAACACAAGGAAAGAAGAGCTCACAATATTGATTTCAGACAAAGTAGATTCGAGGCAGTGATTATTAAACATGAAAACTAAGGGATAAATGGACAAGCAAGAATTGTAGAGTATTATATATATGTGAAAGAGCAAGGGGATAAAAAATAGAGACAATATGAAGGTATTACACAAATGGAGAAAAACGTAGACTATGGATATTTTATTAAATATTCATGGGAAGTTATGAAAGTTGACCATTGGTTAGACCACAAAAAAACTGTTCAACAAATTCCTAAATATAGAAATTGTATACTACATCTTATCTAGACACAGTTGGGAAAGCTAGAAATTAAAAACAAAAATAAAGCCTCCATCCCTTTGTAAATTAAAGTATAGCTTTGCTTATATCGACAAGGTTTGATGTTGATGTTCTCATATTTTTTTTTTTGCTAAATCATCTAATCAGTATAATTTTGGTTTCCAGTTATATCCAGTAATCAAAATTATACTGATTAGATGATTTACAGGAAAAAATTATGAATGTTAACATCAAACCTTGCAGATTTACCTTCAATCAAAGGTAAATTCAGAGCCAAACCTTATAGTTTTATATTCTTTGTATTTAAAAAAAAAGAAAAAAATTATTTACTAATTTAATTGAGAAATTTGAAAATAATAAGGCCTTTTTTAAAAAAGCATGAGACTAGAGATAATAAAAAAGAGCAAACGAAGTAAACAATGTCTGGCAAAGATAATGATGACAATGCTAATTCAGTTGAGGAGAGAGAAAATGGATCTTCATCATCTGTTTCAGGGCCAGTCCTCAGTAAGGCGGTCCAGGGCAGGTGAGTAGCTCTGCTCCACGAAATCATCCAGAGACTGAGACTGAGGCTAGCAGTGTGACAGCAGTTAAGATTTCTAATGAAAAATAAGTAGGATAGGGCACCTGGCTGGCTTAGTAGAGCATGCGACTCTTGATCTGGAGGTTCTAGGTTCAAGCCCCATGTTGGGTGTAGAGATTACTCAAAAATAAAAAAAAATTAGGTAGGCTACATTCTAAACTCTTAAGACCAAAGCCTGGATGTGGCATATACCTCTTCTGCTCACATTCCATTCGTAAGAACCTCGATTCTTGGTGAGAAAAAGGGAGACAGAAATATGATGTAGTTGGGCTGCCGTGTGCTTGGCTACAGTTCTATTAACATGGAAGAAAGGGAAAAACAGATGTTTGTGGTCTACCAGCAGTCACTCCCACAGCTGCCGCAGAGGACTTTTTTTAAGTATGTGAAAGTAGTGTGACTATGGATAAAACTAAAAATCTTAATGAAATGAAGTGTTCTGGGGAAAATGTAAATGAACAGAATTGAAGCAAATAGAAGTTTAGAAAATATAAAAAGAATAATGACCATAATTAGTTCCAAAATTGCCTTTGTATTCAGGCAGTTTTACTGCTGCATATTTTTTAACTTTCAAAAAGCAGACAAACACCATATTATAAAACCTCTTCACAGCATTATAAAAGATAGTTTGACATCCAGTTCATTTTGAGAAGGTAAAATAATCTGGATGTTCAAGTCTGAAAGATATAATACAGCAAGGAACATTCTAAACCGGTCTCATTTAGAATATAGATGTAAAGATCCTGAATAAAATATTAGCAAGTATAATTCATTAGCCTATTAAAAGGATCACCCATGATGATCAAGCACAGCGTAGCTCAGAAATACAATGATGCTTTAAGTTAAAAAAAACTATCAATATATGATTACTTATATCATGCTTCCCAAAAGAAAAACCAAAGTATCAATCAAATATAAAAAAGGCGCAAAGCATCTTTTCTAATTTCTGATTTCTTTGAAAATTGTTTTTAGAATACTAGGCATAGAAAGATTTTTTAGTATGATAAAGAATATGTCTTCAGCCAACAGCCAAATATTTAATTGTGCTTTGCATTAAAATTGTAAAGATATTATTACCATTTTATATGTTTCTCAAAGAACTTCCTGCATATGGATTAAAAATAGCACAGACAGCCTAATAGTAAAAATCAACTCCCTGCCCAATCTCTTCCTACTCACCTTTCCCTTTAATCAGTCCTTCCTATTTCTAATAATCATGTAACTATTTTAGTTCTGTTATTACCTTGACAATTTTATATATACTTAAAATATTTTTTTCTATTGCACCAAGTACAGACTTTATATCTTGGTTCCTGGTGTATAATTAGGCAACTGGTTCTCTAACATCCTTAGTATATAAAACTGTTAGTTATTTAATGTGTAGAATCTTGATTAGTAATCAATTATATCCTAATTTTATTTTTAAGCAAAATTTTACTATATGCCTGTTGTTTTGAAACCTCCATACAGAAGTATATACAGTTTTTTCCTATCAGAGGCCACCAGTGATAATAACCTAAGATTAAAATAAGAATTCTTTTTGTTTGTTTAAAGATTTTATTTATTTATTTGACAGAGAGAGATGCAGGGTGGGAGGGAACATAAGCAGGGGGAGTGGGAGGGGGAGAAGCAGGCCTCCCGCTGAGCAGGGAGCCCCATGTGGGGTTCAATCCCAGCACCTGGGGATCATGACCTGAGACAAAGACAGACGCTTAACAACTGAGCCACCCAAGTGCCCTTAAAATAAGAATTCTTTTTGTTTTTCTTTAAGACGAGAAAATATAAAATAACAGTATATCTCTGTTCTTTAAATTTAGAAATAGGGAATTAGAAGGAGAGTAAAAATATGTTTTAAATGCAGTTCTATACTAGCATTTAAGAGAAAAGAGAAAATAAGAAATGGTGCTGGACATATATACAAGGGAAAAACAAACAATACAAAAAGAAGGGGCACAGATTGACTTATGCCTTCTTAGAGAGTAGAATTATATAAGTATAGGAAGTCCAAGAGAAGAAAATGGCCACACACTTAAGC
Organism: Nasua narica; assembly: GCA_028533885.1. NCBI lineage: Eukaryota > Metazoa > Chordata > Mammalia > Carnivora > Procyonidae > Nasua > Nasua narica. The sequence goes on along the minus strand of CM052809.1, from coordinate 54,338,279 downwards.
AAAGATAAATATATAATAACATGTAAAGATTTCATGGTGACTCTTTAAAGTTCATTTTACTATGTCCTTGGGAAAGCAAATAATTCACCAAATTTAATATATTGCATATATAAAAGTAGGTAAAGTTATATTAGTGACTTGGGGAAATATAAAAAAGTGAAGTTGTCACTCTCAAAAACTCTTGAAATTTAAGACTATGACAAAGTAAATGATTTAAGAGCAGTTAGAAAATACATATCTGAAAGTACATATTGAAAGCATACAAGTTAATCCAGTAGAGAGACAAAACACTTTTAATGACAATTAATATTTTCACATTTGCTCTGAAGTCTTATGTATTCAGTTTAGTTAGAAGAAATATTTAAAAGTTATAATAGATGTTTTTCTTTTTATGAGAGAGATAAAATGAAAAGTCAACCCTAAATAATCATGCATATATTACATAGTAAAGGATTTTTCATGCTATTCTAATGGGAATTCACAGAAATGGAGCAAAACTAATGCTTTCTAGAAGTTCTTAATCTAATTAAAATACTTGGTCTTCTTTTGTGATTTAGTCACAACCCTCCAAAATAATACCTGCTTTATAAATTAGAACCAGCAACTTTCTGTCAATCCTCAAGTCAAGAGATACATTTCTCATAAGTTGGAAGTAAACTTGAAACAAGTCCCAGAAATTGTAGCAATGACAGTTCATGATCCGGGTCATGATATCAAGCCCCACAGTTGGCCTCCTGGTGGGTGTGGAGCCTGCTTAACCTTCTCCCTCTCTCCCTCTTCTCTCCTCCCGCCTAACCCCTGCTCGCACATTCTCTCTCTCTCTAAGAAAAAATAAAAACAAATAAATTGTAGCAATGAAATCCAAGAAATTTTGTACTTCTTCATTATGCATAAATCCCTAATCCCAAAAACTTGATTCTCATTTTGCTTACAGATTCAAAGTGTATATTATTTATATTGCTACTGTATATAAATGAGCAAGTTAAGCGATTTGAGAAATACACTCTTTCACAATGCTTACAGTGCGATTTAGTGTACCTCTGGAGTATTTATTATCAGACAGGTATTTGTTAATGATTAACATGGTGTACCTAATGGTACCCTAAGCTTGAGTCCACACAGTACAATAAAGGGTGAATTATCCCTTGTCAGTAAATCCCAGAAGAATGGATGCATGATTTAGCTCAAAAATGTGGTCCACAGAGTGAAGTTTGAGCTAAAATGCTCTGAAGTAGTGCTTCGTACTGGGTAAACAAACTGGATAATTACTAAGATTCTGTTAATTTCACTTTGTGTCCTTAGGCCAAGGCTAGAAATTACTATCACACCAGAAAACTACATCATCATGCTCTAAATCATAAATCTTCTAGCTATAAAACTCTTCTCTTTTCAAGAAACAGTTTGCTGTTGCTATTCTGTTTTTTCTCTTCTATTCTTTTCTATTTCTAAGAGTACTGTTTGCCCAAAGTACAATTATTAAGAAAGAAAAACTTTCCACAAAATTCTTTCAAACCATAGGAATTTGGTACTTCTTGAAATGGAGGGAGGCAGTCTCAACAACAGAGTAAGAGGCATATTTAAATCAGTTGTCATCATAATGTGATCCATTAGTTTGAATGGTTTGTTCATTCATTCCTGACTATTCCATTTAAAGTTATAAACCCTATCCCCTATCAACTCCCTGTTCCCTGTTCTTTTTTTCTCCGTAGAACTTATTACTATCTTTCTTCTCCCACTAGCATGTTAATTTCCAAATGGCAAGGATTTTAAGGATATTTTTTCCTGTTGTGTTAACTGCTCTGTTGCAGAGTGTAAAAGAGTTCTTGACAATACATATTTTGATTGAATTTATTAATTAATTTTGAAGTCATGAAATGAATTTCAGAAGCCATTTTTAAAGATTTAATTGTTTAAATCTTTATCTGAATCATACATTTTGTTTCACTTTTAAACAATAGCTGAAAAATACCATAGGAAGCATAGATGATGAAGAATTTTGAAGAAAAAGCATATTATATACCTTTAAGCTATGTGTTCGCCAAAAAGAAAAAAATAAAGGAGCCAATGGTGACCTGGCATTTTTGTTGAATTTTAATTTAGATGCAGACAAACTTTTTCTTCTCCTTTGGGGAGGCAGAAGTTTTGCTTTGTTTTGTTTTGCTTTTGTCTTTTGCTTTAAAATGTTTTTAATTTTATTATTTTTTAAATTTAAATTCAATTAGTGAAGATATAGTACATCATTAGTGTCAGATGTAGAATTCAGTAATTCATCAGTATAACGTCCAGTGCTCATCACATCACATGCGAGGCAACAACAACTGAGGGAGAAATAACATCTTTGAATTACACTAAGAAGTTGCAGTAATTTAATGAATGCTATTTTGTTTTTATACACTTGCCCAAAGTTGTAGTACACATTTCTGTAAAAGTATAAGTTAGAGCAGTTTACGAACTTTTCTCAAAAATATTTTTATCTGGACACCTGGGTGGCTCGGTCAGTTAAGTATCTGCCTTTGGCTCAGGTCATGATCTCCAGGTCCTGGGATTGAGCCCCGCATCCGGGTCTCTGCTCAGCGGGGAGCCTGCTACTCCCCCTCTCCTCCCCACTAACACTCGCTCTCTTGCTCTCTTTCTCTCTTGCTCGCTCTTTAACTCTCTCTGTCTCTCAAATAAATAAATAAATAAATAAATAAATAAATAAATAAACAAACCTTACAAAAAGTTTCTATCCTGCAGTTAATTAGAACAATAGTGACGGCTGCCTATGTCCAGCTCTAAGTACTGAGAGCAGTTTCCCCTTGACAGTAATTGACTGTTGAAGGACCTCAGTCAAATCTTTTTTCTAGATTTAGCTGTAATCATATTTAAACTAGAAGAGGATAAATGTTTGGTGGTAAATTTTCCTCTTACTATAATACTGTGTGTTAAAATTTTATCCAGTTTAGTTAAAATGAAAAAAGCAATGTGCCTTTCATTTTTTAAAAGCATGTGTGTTGATACGTAAAGCAAAATAGAACAGTATCTGGCAAATAGTAGGTATTCAAGTAACGTATACTAATTAAATCTCATGTTTTTGCTTCAAATAGAATAACATGGGTGCCTGGGTGACTCAGCTGGTTAAGCGTCTGTCTCTTGATTTCTGCTCAGGTCTTCATCTCTGGGTTGTGAGTTCAAGCCCTGCATTGGGCTCCATGCTGGGCATGGAGCATACTTTAAAAAGTAGTAATAATACGATAGAATAGAATAACAGATTAATGTTTCAGCTTAATATCTAAGAAATATTACTTGTCCTTTTGTATGTTTTATCAGAAGTTCAGAATTTTGGCATTCATAGGTAAGCAACATTTTAGATAACCACATTTAAATCTAGATTTCCTCAGGAAATACTGAAATCATTGGTCTTCACTATTAAAAACTGCTAGTATTCTAGAATAAGCATGTTTTAGAATTTTTATCAATTTACATACCAGGAAATGTAGGCTACAAATACACTTATTTTTCATCCTCTAATGAAATATTAATGTATGGGGCACCTGGGTGGCTCAGTTGGTTGAGCGGCTGCTTTCGGCTCGGGTCATGATCCCGGAGTCCAGGGATCGAGTCCCATATCGGACTCCCGGCTCTGCGGGAAGTCTGCTTCTCCCTCTGACCTTCTCCCCTCTCATTCTCACTCTCTCTCTAATAAATAAATAAAAAATCTTTAAAAAAAAGAAATATTAATGTATGAATGAATACACCAATATATGGACAAGGACAGTGCAACAAATATACTAGGTCCAGCATTTGTCTTAAGTTCTTTTCATAGCAGGAATGTTGTATTCATACTGATCTTTCTTCAGCACTTTTCTGGTCCTTTTGTGACTGTTCCTCTTCGTATTTAGAGTAGGTCTAGGTAGAAGGATGAAATCCATGGTTGGGGACTAGTGAGTGATATGTATTATTGTTGTCAGTAAGAATGAAATCTAAATCCTAGATTTGATTACAAAGAGTCCACGTCAAAATTTTTAGTACTCCTATTTCATGATGCTCTAGGTTTCCATAAAATAATTTGGAAGTGAAATAGACTGAGTTTTCAACCTGTTTTTATTCACAATCTGTTTATATGAGACTAATCTCTCTAAATCTGATTCTTTTCTTTTATTCGGTCTCCTAATTACTTTTTCATCCTCACCCCCCTGTTTTTGTTATCAATTATATTCTGGATTCTGGTTGTAGTGTATCAGAAATTGAATAATGTGTTACTACCTATAGGCAGAAAATTAATTGTTCCTGTTCGTGACACAGAAAAGCATAATCTAAAAAAAGAGTTCTTTTTTCCAACTTCTGTACCCACCATTTTCAAACTTATTACCTACACACACACATATATATATATATATTTGTTATTAATGTTACCATTTCAGATGCCTGTGTCTTCAATAAAGGATTTACTTAAACTTTTATCTTTTTGTCATGTTATTATTTGCCTTTTATATATCATTCAAATATATCATCTTATTAAAATCCTATGATTCAGTTTTAAAAGGCTTGTTTAAACCAAATAACTTAGTCATATACTAAACTAACTGTTGTAGTGGGGGAAATTACCAATAGTTATTCCTGGGAATGAAAAGCTTCCCTTCCCACAATATATGATCGTTAGTCTTTGGTTTTGTGCCTTCGCTGTAATGATGTAGGTTTGTTTCTCCTTTATTCTTTGCAGAGTGCTGCAGCAGCTCCCAGCCCAGTGCTAGGAAACATTCCCCCAGGAGATGGCATGCCAGTAGGTCCTGTACCACCAGGGTTCTTTCAGGTACTCAGAGAAACGCTGACTAGGAATTTTAAGGCATAGGAACTCCTGCTTGATTTTACTTAAAGACATGAAGGAGAATGAGGCTGTTGTAACTCTTAAGGTAAACGTAAAGTGTGCAGCCAACTCTTGATATTCAGAGATGGGTTATCTAGTATATAAATTAGCCCTTCCTTCCTATGTCTTATTTGTTGTCAAATTTTTATTCATGTATTTATTCTGCCATTTCCTTGTTCAAGTAAGGAAGAAAGAGAGTGGAAATGCAAAATGGCCCATTAAGTTAACTGTGGTAAGGATGTGGTGGGAGAAGAGGCTAAAGATGAAGTTCTGGAATGATAGATGGATTTTAACTACCCCAGCTATCCCGATCTCCATGGACCAAAGATAATCAAGATTTGGCTGTACTTTCAAAATATGGCTAAATCATAACCTTTTCATTTATCAGAATGATAGGCTATATCAAAATATTTTTCTAATAATCTTTTTGGCTTTTAAGCTGGAATTGTTATTAATGTTATGTGACATTTTAAAATCGATTTTAAAATACATGTGCTAGTATTTTAAAATCTCAACAAGACCATTTATTTTAGCAATGATGATAATGATTTTAGAATTATAATACATCACTTTAAAATTTTATTGCATCTACATTTAATTCTGACAGTTTTCTAACCCAAACTGATAAAGATTCTGAAGTTTATTTTTTTTAGTACATAGTTAATTTTATAACATCCTTTGAGAAAATTAACAAGAACTTAGGAGTTAAGAACTAAAATTAGAAGGCATTATGGAAATTAATGTAGTATGCTCTATTGTTAGTACTTTAGGTACTTACAAACTGATTCGTCACTTTAGTGTTTTTGTGTTTTTTAAAATCCTTGACAGTCACTTGTTAGTTAATCCATACCATCATTACAGGATAGATCAGTGTACTTATAAATGTGAAAATAGAAAAATAAAATCTTCCAGAGTTACAGCAATAGAACACCAAGGTCTTAATTAGAACCTAGTACCAGCTCTGAAATGTAAAGTCCTTTAGAACATGCTTATTCATACCACTACTCTATATTAATACCCAGCTGGTCTAGAATATTCAAAAGTCTTTTAGAACTCATATTCTGTCTTGAGGGCCCTTTCCTATAATGTAGCAAGATATTATAACTCTTGATTTTTAATTGAACAATCTCAATTTAAGATAACAATAGCTAATACTTATCAACTGCTTACTGTATGTTATGCTTTGTTCTAAATGTTTTACATATATAAAGTCTTAATTCCAATAATAACCCCTATGTATTATTACAATTCTTATTGCACAGATAGGAAAACGAAGGCTTGATACATAAGTGCTATGCACAAAGTCAGAAAGTGACAGGGTCAGGATTCAAATCAAGGCTTTCTGGACTTCTGCCATAGAATTTACCTCTTAAAGTTCACAATTGATCATTAGTCATGAAATATTTTTAGCTCATTTAATTTTTTTTTCTCTCATGCTCTATTTCTCTTGGCAACGATGAATTAAAGTTAGGGAGTAAATCAAAAGGATTTATTTACATATAAGAGTTAGTAGAAGCTCTCTGAATGGCACTTTTCAAAAGAGGGGTGGGTCAGGAAGGAAGCTGAATACTATTAAAGTTAAGGAAAGATGTATAAACCCCATACATTTTCATCTTCACATTTTGTAAAATGACCCATTCTCCTTTTACCTGTCTTCTGCCTGATTCTTAGTAAGAGTAGTTGAAACAGACTTAACTTTGTTTTAGTTATTCTGGCGGGTACATACTTAAGAACTACTACATACCAGCCAGGCATTGTGGTAGGCATCTAAAAATGAGTATGTTAATATGTACCTTCCTGACTCTCACTCTCTAGCCAGGAGGCATTATTGAAAATAAGTAACTGTAGTGTAACAAGCTCTATGTTGTAACAGAGTCAAGTGTAATGTTCTGTGATAATCTAGAGCTGATTTAAAGAGCTGATAAGCCTACCTGAATTAAAGCTGGGAGTGGTTTGGAAAAAGTTTTCCTGGGGTGGGTGGGGGAAGCAGGGGAATGATATTATAGAAAGTGGGAACAAATAAGCAAAAGTCTAGAGGCCCTTGAAAAACATACATTGTAGTTAAGGAGAGAGAGACAGACAATTAGAGTATAGAAAGAAAATGGCTGTATCAAGTGAGTAGAGTATGTTCCTAGGGCAAATCAGAAGGCCACCAAACCCAAACTTGGGAGGTCATTGTCAGGGAAATATTGTCAAAATAGTAAATGAAATCCAAATTGGCATCCAAAGATGAGTTAGGCAAAGAGGCAGGGAGTGAAAGAATATTCTAGGAAGAGGGAAAAGAATTTCCAAAGGCCCAGAGGGGAGAGGAGAATAACTAAATATTTAAAAAACTAAGCAAAACAATGGAGCTTACTTAGCTAAAGGGAGAGTAGCTGTTGATGAGGCTCCAGAGGAACTTTGAGGAGCTTGTAGGTCAGGTAAGAGTTTGAACTTGATGTTAAGGGCAGTAATAAGCTACTGAAGGATTTCAAGCAGGAGGAGGCATGTTAATATTTGTATTTTTAGAAAAATCACTCTAATGGCCAGAATTGCAGAGGGACCAGTCTGAAGGTAGGGAAGACTATTGAGGAGGCTGGTACAGTGATCTAGGTGAGATTTAATGATGGCCTGAACTAAGATAGTGACAGTGGGTGTGGAGAGAGATGAACAGATTTAAGAGGCAAATAAATGCAGAAGATGTGAGTAAAAGAATTCAAGAATAAAATCCTGGTTTCTGTCTCAACCTGGGCAGATGGGGGTTTTATTTTCTAGACAGAGACCACAAAATGAATAGTGGGTTTGAGGTGGGACATATGAGGTTCCTGTGGGACCTCCAGTTAGAGATACCCTTTAGACTAGTGAACATATGGGCTTGAAGCCTAAGGCAGTGATTGATCCAAGCTAGAGATAAAAATTGCAGGATTTCTATCATATTAAGAGCCCTCAAGTCCACAGGGATAGATTAATTATCTAGCAAGAAAGTACAGAATGAGAGAGCAAGAGGGTGTGCAATGAACTCCAAGAACACTAACACTTGAAAGATAAACAAATAACTTGTTAAAGAGAATAGATGCAAGGGAATCAGCTAGTTGACCATTGTAAGTAGCCCAAGGAAGAGATTTTGTGGACCTATCAAAGAGTAGTGGCAGTAAGATTGGAAAGGGAGAAGCAATTCATAGTTACGTTCAATAGGCTTTAGTTGATTAACCAAATTAGCGTTAGAAAAGAAAGGGTTGGAAGAATCTAGGATCACTCTGAGGTTCCTACTTTGGACCTCTGGAAAGTTTTAATGTCTTTATCTGAGTTAGGAAAGCTAGAAGGTAGAAGAAGTTAGATATGTTTGAGTTTGATACATGTCATTCCTCTTTATCCAGGGAGACCATTCAAGCTAATCCCAAATACTTTTTTTCCCTGACTCAACAAGCTTAATGTCCAATCTCCCTAGAAATACCTCTTTGAAATATTGAACAATGCATACTATCAAACTTTTAAAATAGAAATAGGATGTTATTATTTTTTGGTACATATAATGATGGGACCAGTCTACTCAAGAATGTCCTAAATATCAGCAATGGTTTCCTACAGGGATTGGTCTATACTTCAGTGTAATTCTGGCCATAATGCCTGTCATTAATGAAGAGTAGCTGACTTATATAAGTAGAAATAGGAGCAGACAATCATAATTCAATACCAGTTTCTAATTTAATTCCAAAAGATATTAACCTCCAAGAATTATCCAAAGTATGAGAATCATTTTGAATTCCTATTCTTAGTGAGGAAATGCAGAGCTTATTTGGGGTCAGCAGGAAAGGGATGAGGCTAGGAAAGGATTGAGCCTATCAGAATGTAATGGAAGGAAGGAAGGGAAGGAGGGAGGAAGGGGGAGGGAAGGAGGAAGGGAGGGAGGAATGAAGGGAGGAAGGGAGGGAAGGAGGGAGGAAGGGAGGGAAGGAAGGAAGGAAGGAAGAAAGGAAGAAAGGAGAAAAAAAGAGCAAAGAAACTAAAGAAAGAAGAGTTTGTAATTAGCACATAAAGCACTGGCTTCACTAATTCTGAGTTCTACTCACTGTGTGATCATATTGTAAAATTTAGATTAGTGTCTACTTGTGACAGATATTAACATTGTTCATACTTAAACTTTAACATTTTTTTATTGAAATGCAAGAGCTTCTGTTATTGAATGGTAGACCAATTAAGTAAAATCCATGGGAATAGTAGGTCATGCAAAAGGAGGTATCAGTTCAGTAAAATAAAGCCATTTAAAGTAAGACACATGTTTATTTACTTGGAGTCTTTTATCAAAAGAGTGATTTGTATACAGAATGCTATAAACTCTCAAAGTGACCTACCTACCTTGGAACTGGTGAATGATGTTAGAGCAGCTTTCATTAATTAGAAAGTCTTGCTACTGGGTCAAGGGGAAGCAGTCAATGTGGCTACTAATCTAACTAGAGTTTGGCAGTTTTAGAGGAAGAAAATGCATTCTTGTGGTTGGTGTGAGTGCACAGAGTAGGCAGTCAGAACTGAGTCTATACTCTGAGTCTCCTGTCCCTGTGCCAGAATCTTATGCGAAATTCCACTGTCTGCTAAGAAATATGCGTTATGTATGATAAGCATCAGTGTGCTATTTATTCATTTTTATAGCATTCTTTATCAAAAGACAGGCAAAGTTTGATTCCTGCAATTTATTAAATAAGTAGCAGTGTTCCTTGAACCAATTAGATTTTCTTCTCACTTACGTATAACATCAAAATGGTTTAGTAAAATACATAAAATAAAACAAAGTTTTTCCTTTGTATTTAAAAAAATTAGACTATTTGTCGCTTTATGAAATTCTGTAATTTTATAGATTTGAGTAACAAGAAAGCTTCTCTTGTGAATACAATATTGCATTGAAGAAATGGGCATTTTTTAAATTTCAACCAAGAAAACTTTACAGGGCTGAAAAACCTTTATTTTTCCCTCCTCTCTGGTCTTTACCACAAGAAAACTTTTAAGTAGAAACTCTATCTTGTTTTTTGTCACTGTAACTAAATATATCCATATCTTTTATTAAAAAAAATCATCTTTTAGTAAGTGCTAATGTAGATACCTTTGAGTATATAACTAATGTGGGTTATGCTTATAAATATCTAATTTTGAACCCTGTGTAGCCTTTGGTTCATTTTTACCATGTGTTATGATTTTTATCTTGATAAATTTGCTATCTTCTACTCACTAGATCTTCAGTTTTCTTAACTGAAATTATTGAAAACTAATAATGCATTAATGTTGGGTTATAAATGAAAGATTTGGACATTAATAAGATTATAAATATTTGTGGAAGATAGAGCATACCAAGCAATGTAGTTTCAGACTGAGGTGGTCATCCATATTTTAAAGTCTGAAAGGATAAAAACTCTGATACTGTGGAAAACATGCAGCAGGTTTGTAAGTCACGTTTTGCTTTGCAGGCATAATGTTAGCAATGGGAAAGCTGCTTTGCCATCTAGTGGTGATTTGTAGATGTCTCCACTTTTCAGGGTGTATTTTCCATAGGTTCTATTTTTAGCAAGACTGCACTGTAGCAAGCTGACCTAATGCTTTGACATAATAATCATGCAATAAGAGGAACGAAAAATAGAAAGAAAGCTTCCCTTTTCTCCATGATGTTGTTATTGACCAGAAAACAGATCAGTATAAATGACATTCATAAAGCAATGAAGATAAAAACCAACCTCAGGGGAATACAATAGTCTTGAAATTTTAAAAGAAAAAACATCAAAATGAATCAGAAAATGAGAAAAAATAATTATTTAATTTAACAATCTAATGATCTTGAAACTGAAAAACAAAAACAAAAACAACAAAAAGTGAAAAAAAAATTTACAAGCCCTGGTTAAATGTTTCTTGAGCTGATATTTAATTTATTTCCGGAAATAAGTCCTACATTTTGAAGATACCCTCATTACTCAGTATACTCATCTGCTCTGCTAGTTATTTAAAAAAAATATTTATTTATTTATTTATTAGAGAGACAGGGTGCATCTGTGTGTGAGGGGGTTTGAGTGGGGTGAAGGGGAGGGGTAGAGGGAGGGAAAAAGAGAGAGAGAGAGAGAGAGACTAGAGCAGACTCCCTGCCGAGCATGGAGCCTGATGCAGGGCTCCATCTCATGACCCTGCCATCATGACAGGAGCCAAAATCAAGAGTGCTATGTTTAACTGAATTAGCCACCCGAGCACCCCTGCTCTGCTATTCCTATTTAAACTTTTATGCAACTATTCTGTAATCAGTTACACCCTTTTTACCTGTTACTTATACATATAATTAAATGGTCTACATGCTTTCTCAATTCCCTTTTATTATTAATCTTTGTATTGCCTTTGCTCCTATTGGTTTTCCTTTCCTCTTATCCTTCCTAACCACGGCCATTGGAGAGTTAGTTTTAGGAAATACTCTATAGCAGGAAAAACTCTCTTTCCCTCTCCCTGGAAGTTGTAGATAGCATCTCTAATCTTAGATAATAAGCCAAAAAATTAGCTCGTATGTCTTTCCTTAGTTTGAATGAGTAGGGTACTGAAAATCTGGAGTAGACTTAACTTACTGAACTATAACATTATCACTATATACAGTTTAAAAATCCAGACATTAAAAATAAGTGTTTTTCAGAATTAAATACACTGAGATTTGGAGAGTGGAGGTGGGGAAGTTTGCTTATTTATCAAAGTTCAAGACATAAAAATTAAGTTTGATTTTCTTCAAAATGTAATTTTGAATCTTTAAAGAACAGAGATTCTAAATATCGAAAATAGAACAAGTTTTTCTCTAATAAAAAGATAAAAGCAGTCTAAAAAAAAAATAAAGGTGCCTGACAGCTGCTGGCTTTGATAATGCTTTCCTACAGTTGTGGTAATAGTTTTTCTGGCCTCAACTATTAGAACAAATTAAAACTGCTCAGCTTGAGTAACTAAGCTTTTTTAAAAATTGCAATTTCAGACAACTAAAGATCCTACAGCAGTAACTAGATGGACAGAAAGCAAAGAAGAGAGTATCAGGGCTTCAGAGTCTTTACATGGGTTTCTTGGTAGAATGGAATGAAATCGTTTTCTGTTAGAAAACTCTTCTTTATTTATTTGTCAAAATGAATATTTAACAAAAAGTTAACTTGGCCACCTGAGACCAATATTGGTTTTCCTTTTACTTTACTGCTGCTTCTAATAGCTAAAGGTTTTAGGATATTTAGTATGAAGCAATAAAATATCATATTTTAAAATTACATCTATGATAAGGGTTTATCTGTTTTTCAGCTGATTTGAAATTACAGTTTTTCTTTTGAAAAGATCTTATTTTGAAAATTCTCCCCAGAGTGCTTGTTTTTCTTATAGCTACTTGGGGGAAGGTGACGAATATATAGCAAATTGCAAATATACAAAGGCAATTTAAACAATTTTAGTTTTATTTAATGTTGGTTACAGAAATGATCACCGTTCTTTGGGGAATTAAAGATAAGAATGGGTGGGGCACTTGGCTGGCTGAATTGGTGGAACCTGCCACTCTTGATCTTGGAGTTTCAAGTTCAAACCCAAGGCTGGGTATAGAGATTATTTAAATAAATAAATAACTTCAAAAAAAGAATAAAGATAAGGATGGGTTATTACGTATATCTACAAATGCCCTCTATGGGTGGGATAGATTTGTCTTAAGTATACATTAGGATGTCTTCAGGTTTGGTTTTGTTTTTTTAAGATTTTATTTATTTATTTGACAGAGAGAGTGAGCACAAGCAGGGGGAGCTGAAGAGACAGAGAGGGAGAAGCAGGCTCCCTGCTGAGCAGGGAGCCCAATGCAGGACTTGATCCCAGGACCTGAGATCATGACTTGAGCCGAAGGCAGATGCTTAACGACTGAGCCACCCAGGTGCCCCTATCTTCAGCCCTTTGAAAAGATAGCTTATCACTAGGTGGTATTCAGAAATAATTTATCTTGTATCTATGTGAGGAGTTGACAAACTTTTTCTGTAAAAAGTCAGTTAGTAAATATTTTAGGCTTTGAAGTTACAACTACTCGACTCTTTGTTGTAGTGTAAAAGCAGCCTCAGACATTATGTAGCAAAACTGTTCTACAAAACTGTTGTACAAAAAAAAAAAACTAAAGCAAAACTTTATCTACAAAAGCAAATGGGGTAGGCCACACTTAGTGGGGGAGCCATAATTTGCCCACCACTAGATGCTTTCTAAGAAATCTAAAGAGTCAAGACTGAGAACAATGTTCCTCCCAGTGTGTGTTCTGTGCAGTACTGACATGAACATCCTGGGTGTCAACCAACTTCTAGTATATCACAGTTCTGGGAGGTAGGGAGTGAGGCAGAAATCTTTTGTGTTTTTGTTGTTGTTATTTTGTTTTAACAGATGAGTCTTACAAACTAAAATTTGAGAACCACTGGCAAAGACTGCTGATGGCATACAGCACCAAACGTTTACTACAGCTCAAGGAGGTGGGTGGGGTAGGGGTGAAGGTTGAGGGACTAAACCTGCAGGCATGCAGCTCAGTGAAAGGCAGGCTCCTACACACATGACTGGGGCCTATGAGGTGGGGTGCCATCCCAGGGCGGGCTGCCTAGTTCTGACCTTGGGCCACTTGTGCTCCCTATGAATTAAAAAAATAAAAAGATAAATAGAAATCCCTGCTCACAGGGAACTTAGAGTCTATTAAGGGAGATAGTAACAAAATAAATATGATATATTAGATTGTGATAAGGACTAAGGAGAAAAAGGAAACCTGAAAGGAGAATAGGCATTATTGCCAAAGTTTTAGATAGGGTGGCCAGAGAAAACTCGTCAAGAAGATGCCATGTTTGTAAAGATCTGAAGAAAGTGAGGGAACAAGCATATGATATCTGGGGGGAGTGTTAGAGGCTGAGGCTGAGGGACAAGCAAGTGTAAAGCCTCTGAGTTCAAAGCATGTTTGGCTTTTTCCAGGGACAACAGAAGGTCCAGGTAGCTAAAGTGTAGTATCTGCTGGGGAGAGTAGTTCAATATGAAGTCCTAGATAACAGAAAATAGCATGAAGTAGAACTTTGTAAGTCATTATAGAAATTTGGGGTTTTATTCTGAGTGGAGCATTTTAATAGTCGTATTCTGGCTGCTCTGTTGAAATTAGTTTGTAGGAGGGAAGGGTGGAAATAGGGAGACGAATTTGGATGCTGTTGCAAAATTTTGACAAGAGACTGTTATAGCCTGGGGCTCCTGGGTGGCTCAGTTGGTTGAGCAACTGCCGTCGGCTCAGGTCATGATCCTTGAGTTTCGGTTTCGAGTCCCACATCGGGCTCCCAGCTCCACGGGGAGTCTGCTTCTTCCTCTGACCTTCTCTCCTCTCATGCTCTCTCTCACTTTCTCTGTCTCTCAAATAAATAAATAAAATCTTAAAAAAAAAAAAAAAGAGACTGTTATAGCCTGGACTAAGGTAATAAGAGTAATGAGAAGTGGTTGGATTCTAGATATATTTTGAAGTTCAAACCAACAGGTATTGGTGGTCCGGAAATGTGTTATCAGAGAAAAAGACAAATCAAGGGCGACTGCAAGGCTTTTGACTTATTCAGCTGGAAGAACGGAGTTGACATTTACGGATGTAGGTTAAACTTCCAAGAGGAGGTATGAGGAGGAATACCAGAAGCTTAATTTTGAACTCAGTAGGATTAAGACGGCTATTAGATATTCAGGAGATGTTGAGTAGGGAATAGCCTATCTGTCTGCAGTTGTGTGGTTCAGCCTTGGGCTAGAGTCATTTGGAAGTCATTCACATGTGGATAATATTTAAAGCTATAAGCCTGGATGAAAACATCAAGATAGTGAGTACTGATAGAAACAAAAAGCTCTGCCATGGACATAGTGCACTCTAATGTCAAGAAGTCAGGGAGATGAGGAGGGACCAGCAAAAAAGAATGAGGGGGAGCAGTCCAAGAGAGAAGAAGAAAGCCAGGCATTGTGGTATCCTGGAAGCCACACGGAGAAAATGTTTCAAGGAGAGGAATAATCAGCTGTGTCAAATGCTACCGATAGTTCACATTAGTTGAGGAATGACAACTGACCATTGGATTTAACAAAGAGGGAATTTGTGGCCTCGATCAGGCCAGTTTCTATGGAGTGATGGGCATGGAAGCTGAATAAAAGTAGATTCAGGATGAACTGGAAAGACAGAAATCAGAGACAATAAGTGTGCCCAACTCAGAGTTTTGCTTTAAAGGGAAAGTAAGAGATGAGGCAGTGGTTGGAGGGGGAGGAAGAGGAGGCCAAAAAAATGTTGCTGGGAGTGAAGTGTTGGCTATGATGGACAGTTCATCTCTGCTGAGGCACAAAGAAAACAGCGCTGCAGGTGCCTTTAAGAAGAGCATATAGGCTATTGCCAGGTATTGTCCATTATACCTAGCGAGCAGGTATAATCTTGAGTAGAAGATATAATGCCAGGGAATAGAGTAATCAGAACACTAGGAAGCTTGTCAAGAAAGAATAAAATAGAATTAATTACTTCGAGTGCTTGCAAATGTGAATACTACCTGTTTTCTGTCATTTTTGTATTCCATACATTCCATTGACATCTAAAAATTTATTTTCCATTTGAATGTATCTTATCAACTTTGCATACATGTATCTATTTAAGACTTGTATATCAAAATGTATATTTTAAGTTGGAGATGGAGAAATAACTTCCCTTTGTGCAATTTGAATTTTCTCATATTGCTTTTTAAATATATATTCTAGCATTAGTCCAATTAGTAAGCTCTAGTTTCAAAACAGACTTTTTGGTGCATTAATAATTGTTATAAAAAGCCTGTTCTATAGAAAGATCATTCTATCAAGTTTAGACATGAGTTGTGTAACTTTAGGTACAGATTTTATGTTTATAGGAAAGTAACCAAGTATTTACGAGAGTATCGTTCCATTTTTAAAGAAAGTAAATATATATATATAACCTGCCATTTGTATTAGAAGACCAAGACCATAGGCCAGTTTGTTTAACATTCTTATTGCTATTGAGAATTTGAAAAGGCTGCTGTTTAATCAGTAGAATCTTCTCTATCATATTATCAGAAAAATTTAAAAAAAGTAGTATGCTATCCTTCCTTCCTTCCTCCCTCCCTCCCTCCCTCTCTTCCTTCCTCTCTCCCTCCCTCTCTCTCTCTCTTTCTTTTTTTCCAATGCTACATGTAGGTAAATTAAAATACCTCTTTCCTGTACTCTCATCTGGGGCACATTTACATGGTAGTATGAATATAAAATAGGGCAAAGGAAGAATGGAATACTTTTGCATTCTTTTTTTTTTAAAAGATTTTATTTATTTATTTGACAGAGAGAGATCACAAGTAGGCAGAGAGGCGGGGTAAGGGGGGAAGCAGGCTCCCTGCTGAGCAGAGAGCCCGATGCAGGGCTCGATCCCAGGACCCTGAGATCATGACCTGAGCTGAAGGCAGAGGCTTTAACCCACTGAGCCACCTAGGAGCCCCATACTTTTGCATTCTTTAATGAAAAAATAAGAGTGGTTTTGAAAAATGATTGGTATAGCTTCCTTTATAAATTATAAATTCCAAACATGTATTTTCATACCCATAATTAATTTTTTTAATTAATTAATATGGTTCCAACTGTCTGTGACTTCTATCAGTAGTGGGAGGCAGCACACAGCCAGATTCAGCCTACGTAGGACTCTAGTTACTTGCCTCACAGACAACAACAAAAATGTATCTATATGTATTTGTGAATATAAATTAATCTAAAACAAATTATTAAAGTTTTTTATAGAATGTTATCAAACTTTTATAGCTTATTAGACCAGCAGGCAGCATGGTCCCCATTCACAGTTCAGAAGTCCATTGCCACACACCTCTAATATATGTAATGAAGGCTTGACAAATAGTTTCATCTTCTTGAAAAGGCCCCTAATGTGAGTGAGCAATTTTGATGCTTAGACTAAATCCATATCAAAAGAATCAACCTGCTTATAAGACTGTGCTGAATTGGATTAGCCTTACAAAAATAACATCTAGGAAACTGGATCTGGTAATACTTTACAGTTATTTTATATGAGTTATTTTAATTAAGTGTTGATGATGATAGAATATGTAAGATGTATGGGAGATAAGCTACATATTTATGCTTATCAGCAGAATGCGCTAGCACAAGTATGTCATTTTGTGAGCTAAATTAGTTTAATACTAGTTGGAATTAAAATGTGTTAATCAAGAGTGTCTTATCCACTGGGGTGTCAGTAATGTCTGATGGAGGTTTTTATGGAAAACAGAAAAGAAACTAAACAAATTAAGATATATGAATTGTAAAGTAACTTTGACGAAATTCATTTGATGTATAATTTATGCTTCATTACTTTTCTACAGAAAACTCATGAAGCATTTCATGGAATTATAAAAATTAAAAATGTGAACATTTTTACTATAAGATGGCTGTAGTGAAATGCAGAAGTCATAACACTAAAGATTTTTCAAAATAATATTCTCAATATTATTTATTATTGATAGCACATGAGTTCAAGAAAGTTAGCACAATTAAGAAAGAAGATTTACTTCTAAGTGAAATAGGGAGTTGAAAAATAGAGAATAGAAATCTATCTAGGAAAATCTGAGGTGCCTGGGTGGCTCAGTTGATTAAGCATTCAATTCTTAATTTTGGCTCAGGTCATGATCTCAGGGTTGCGAGATCAAGCCCGAGTCAGCTCCATGCTGGGTGTGGAACCTGCTTAAGATTCTATCTCTCCAGGGTGCCTGGGTGGCTCAGTGGGTTAAAGCCTCTGCCTTTGGCTTAGGTCATGATCTTAGGGTCCTGGGATCAAGCCCCCGCATTGGGCTCTCTGCTCAGCAGGGAGCCTGTTTCCCCCCCCTCTCTCTGCCTGCCTCTCTGCCTACTTTTGATCTCTCTCTCTCTCTCTGTCAAATAAATAAATAAAATCTAAAAAAAGAAAAAAAAAGATTCTCTCTCTCCTTCTTCTTGCCTCTTCCCACTTCCCTCTCTTAAAAAAAAAAAAAAAATCTATATAGGAAAATCTTGTACAGTAAAGAGAATTGAATTAACTAAAAAATGGTCACAGAGTGAGTAAAAGGAAATTTAGTGTTTAAAGGAATGTTTATGCTTTGGGTAAAATCTTATAGGGAACACATTTTTATTACCTTTCCAAGACTATAAAAAATAATTAGAACCTGCCATATTTAACATTTCCAGAAACTTTGTTGGGGAGAGGTTTTTCCCCTGCAAGATTCTAGAATAATTTTCATGTCATAGAATTGTGTCTTAGTTATTCCCTTCATCTGCTTAAACAGTACATTAAAAATATCAGAAGAAAGATCTGGGCCATAACTGCACAGGACCAAGTGAGCTAGATATTTGGTCTATAGGTAATTAATATAATATTTTTTCTGCCTGTATGTCACTTTGCATCTTATGTTTTTGCCTAAATAATGATGAAAGCAGATTACTTTTTGGCAAATAACCATTTTCTCACAAATTTTGGATTAGAGATGGTTACGGGCTAAAGACAATATGGTAAGTCAGAATGCTTAATGTTCTTACTCAAATGCTGAGCCTTCTCTTAATGGAAAGAAAATACGTAAGCTTCGACATGCCTGAGGAGTCTTTCTCTCTGAATAGATTTCAGTCTAAAAAGATGAGGTAGCGTCCTTTGTGTAAGTGTGGCACTGTAGGAGACAACTGAGAGCTGAACTGCAGTAAGGAATTGGTAGCACTTCTCAAAGCTGGTCTTTGCTTCAGGAAAAGTTAATTAAGGTACCACACTTTTCTTTTTTGTTTTGCCGACTCATATGTAAATTAACCTGACATCCTTTTATACCCAAAACTGTCTACTAAATACTGCCATTTTAAAACTAAGAAACATTTCTGTCAACCCGGACACCCCAGAAATAGCAAAAGAAACCTGAAAGGAGTAGGAGGGGGTAAAAGTCCTGTGAGTCATCTCCATGAGAAATTCTTTTAGACGTTGTTGATAGGGATATTGTAATTATAATTCAGTATCTTCTTGTATCCACACTTTGTTCCTTACTGTTTTTATTACATCCTCTGGAAGATATAAATTATCCTATCGAAGCAAGCAGGATTTTCCCTTCTATATGTAATTGATAAGCATGTGTTCACTAGACAAACCAGATATACTTTGCTAATCCTGTGGCTTCCTGTTTACAACAGCAAGATTTTTTTTTAAAGATTTTATTTATTTATTTATTTATTTATTTATTTATTTATTTATTTATTTGGGGGAGAGAGAGAGAGAAAGAGAATGAAGGAGCAGTGAGGAAAGGCAGAGGCAGAGAAAGAGGGAAAAGCAGACACCCACTGAGCAGGGAGCCCGACGCAGGACTCAGTCCTAGGACCCTGGGATTGTGACCTGAGCTGAAGGCAGCCCCTTAACTGACTGAGCTACCCAGGCGCCCCGAGGTATCACCTATTTTTAACAAGACATATTGGTCAGGTGAGAGTTTATTCTAAAGAGAACCAAACTTTATTCCATCTTTTGCTGTTTTCTTCCATCTGTGTAGGTCATTCACTTGGTCAATGAGCCAGCTATGGAACCAACCAAATATTCATTGAATGTAACTCTATATATTCTCTCGTAGAATGTGCTAACTGCTTCCTTTCTTTCCTCATGAACCTCATTATAAGTTATCAGATTATAATGAATAGTTTGATTATAATGATGATACTCTTCTAATACTATCACATTCATTTATCACCGTTCCCTATTCATCTTCTGTTGCCTTTTGGCATGGGACTTAAAAACACTAGTAAGTGGACTAAAGACAACATGTATTATCAAAACTCTACCAAAAATATGTCAGAGAGCTAGAGCTTACTAAATTGATTTTATTTCAGTTGTCGCATATCTTTTAGTTCAGTGAATCAAGAGCACATGCTAATTAATGCTTTATATGCAAATTAACTTGCTTACCTGAAATACCACTGCCTTTTCAGCTTTTCCTGGTTGAGTGATAGCAAGGGTAAAGAATTCTGCATTAAGTGAATGGCTGCACAGTTGCTGGGGGGCCAAGGAGGAAGTGCCAAGTCAGGCAATTTATTGATGGCCAGTTGGTCATAAGAATGAAGTATGTGGGGGCCCCTGGGTGGCGCAGTTGGTTGAGCGACTGCCTTCGGCTCAGGTCATGATCCCGGAGTCCCCGGATCGAGTCCCACATCGGGCTCCCAGCTCCATGGGGAGTCTGCTTCTCACTCTGACCTGCTCTCTCTCACTCTCTCTCTTTCCTAATAAATAAATAAATAAAATCTTTAAAAAAAAAAAAAGAATGAAGTATGTGTACCTGCCTTCATTCCATAAAGGTATTACTGTAGCAGGATGTTATCTCTATAAGAAAACTAAAATGGCAATTAAGAAATTTGGTCTTTGGTTTCCTTTTACGTAGTAAGGAAGTTGACCGAGTAAACTCTAAAAAGTAAAACTTTCTGCTCTAAAATATGTCCAAAAATTACATTCAAAAAAAATTTTATGTCAGATTTTATTATAATTGTACAATATAAAACTTAACAAAACTTAAGTTGAGTAATTCTGTGAGGAAGTCATTTTTTAAGTGAGCATTTTTTAAATCGTTTTGTCAGTTCATATTTTCTTAAACTTGGTAATTGTGTTCTTTCAGTCATTTTAAAAAGTTACTATTTTTTTCAAAATTAGAAGCAAATTGCATGAGTAATTTTGTCCTCAGAAAAGTTCTGTTACTTTACATTAGATAAGTACTATAAAATTGTGTTTTAGAATTTACCTCAGACTCCTTTCATGAGAGTAAACTTCTAAATGTTATATTTGTCTATTCTAAATAAATCAAGATTATTCTTCTCTTCGTCACTGATTTGTTCTAAATTGTGCTTATAAAATAAAATAAAATACAGGGGCGCCTGGGTGGCTCAGTTGGTTAAGCGTCTGCCTTTGGCTCAGGTGGTGATCTCAGGGTCCTGGGATCAAGTCCCACATCAGTCTCTCTGCTCAGTGGAGGGTCTGCTTCACCCTCTCCCTCTGCCTACCCCCCCAGCTTATGTTCTCTCTCTCTCAAATAAATTAATAAAATCTTTAAAAAATTAAAAATTAAAAAATAAAAATGAAATATACAGAAAATAGTATATGTTACATATATAAATAGTATATAGAAAATGCTTGTGGCATTTTTTTTTTTAAAGATTTTATTTATTTATTTGAGAGACAGAGAAAGTGAGAGAGAGCATGAGCGGAGAGAAGGTTAGAGGAAGAAGCAGACTCCCCGTGGAGCTGGGAGCCCGATGTGGGACTCGATCTTGGAACTCAAGGATTATGACCTGAGCCAACGGCAGTTGCTCAACCAACTGAGCCACCCAGGTGCCCGCTTGTGGCATTTTAAAGAAACTTATTTTTTAACGATTTTAAATTTCCTTTATTACCAATTTATTCTCAAAGACTAATATTTAAAGACTTTCTAGGGGCGCTTGGCTGGCTTAGTCATGGAACATGCAACTCTTGATCTAGGAGGTTGAGTTTGGGCCCCAAATTGGGTGTGGAAATTACTTAAAAATAAAGTCTTTGAAAATAAATAAATAAGTAGTTTCTAAAGCCATATTGAAATATTTAAAATAAAATAAAAGGTGATTTGGGCACCTGGGTGGCTGAGTCAATTGAGTGTCCAGCTTTTGATTTCCACTCCGGTGATGATCTTGGGGTTGTGAGATCCATCCTTGTGTGGTGCTCCATGCTGGGTACAGAGCCTGCTTAAGATTCTCTCTCTCTGCCCCCCCCCACCACCTTGACTTTCTCCCTCTAAAAAAAAAAAAAAAAAAAAAAAGGAGAGAGGGAGAGATAAGTTGATTTATATTGTTGCATCAATTTTAAGGATTCTTGGAAATACCAGTTTTATTTTATGGATTAATTACCTTGACATTAAGATAATATCTTGCTCTGATATGGTTTTGTGTTCTTTCCTCTGAAGTGGGTTTTTTTCAGATCAGGGCACACATTATACTGCAGTGCACTGAATCCTCTAGGATAATGGTATGAACGAAGTGCTAAGAAGTCAGAGGAGCAGAGCCTATAGAGAGTCTTCATAGAGAAAGTGACATTTAAACTGTCCCTAGGGAGATTAGTAGAAATTTACTTGGCAGAGAAAGGAGAATATAGGATAGTCTCAAGAAATAGAGAATATTCTGGTGTTGATAAATCATAGTTATATGTTTTCTAAAAACTATCAAAATGTTAGAAAATATTATGGTGACTGATGGTAGCTGCACTTGTGAGCATAGCATAATGTGTAAACTTGTCAAATTACTGTTGTACACCGGAAACTAGTGTAACACTATATGTCAGCTACACTCAAATGCAGTTAAAGTTATACTAAAAAAAAAATAAATAAACCAATATTTTTTTAAAGAAAATATTAAAGTTAACATTTGAGCAATGTGTCATTTAAGATGTATAGCTTGATCATATATATTAAAAGAAGTTAAGGCTTAAAATGGTTCTTAGCACCTGTAATTTCAGGTTAAGTAAATTATTTTATTTTTTAAGTCAAATATTTTTATATATATGTCCCCCCAAAACTCATCTTGAATCAACAATAACACAAAGGTTCACAGTTGGAAGAAAATCTGCTCCCCTGTCCCAATACCTTTAAAGCCATAACTGAAATACTCGAGCTCTGTGCTTGTCTTATCCTCCTTTTGCTTAATGATACCACATATTTCTTTATTCATTTAAAAAATTTTGCTGGATGCCTAGTGTGCGCTAAATACCACAGTAGATGCTATGATACCAGCCTGTGAGAAGCTCCCAGTCTAGCATGGAAGTCAGATTACAGGTATCACTTAAACCTTGGATCTTCCCACTTCTGTAAAAGCATAACCTCAAGTCAAAAATTGGGGATTTATCTTTGATTCCTCTCTTTCATTCATTCCATATATCCAGTGCATTGTCAAATCTTTCGCTAATATCCTTAGTTTTCTTCTTCTATCCTGTATTTCTATAGCCTTCACTTCTGTTTTCTTGATTTCTCAGGATGGGTAAATTATTTATAAAACAATTCCATTGGGAACATTTGAGATCTTCAGAGAGGGAAAGAATCATGCTGAGCAATCTAACTTCAACTAGATTGAGGAAAGAGAGTTGGTTCCTTCTAATTCTTAGGGAATTGAGATAAAGCACTGAGGGTTTATGAAAGATCAAATAAGAAGACACAGACTATCTTCCACTAGCAAAAAGGGCAAAGAATAAAGGAAAATCTCTCTTTTATGGAAGCAGAAGTTTAAAATTCCATGAATAATTCTTGATATAATAGAAAATAATAATCCTTTAAGATTGAATAACATTCATTCAGAAATAAATTATGATTCTGAATCGTATGAGCTTTTCTCTAAAAGACTACTTAGAGGAAATGAGATGGACATTTGGTTTGTATTTCGATTAGAGTATTTTTCTCCCCATTCATTTAGTCACCAAATTTTATTGAATTCTCAGGTTTTTGTATATGTTTTTATTCCCTTCACTTTGGGTTATCCCATTTTAGGGAGCAGATAGCTGAAACATGTAGAAAGGAGAATTTATGCCTCTAAATGTAGTTTCCGTATGTCAGAATACTAATAGTGCTACTCATTTTATCTTGTGTTATAATGAACCTGACTCTGTGAATTTTGCCTCATTTGGAAAACCTTTTTCCAAAATCAAAGCATAGCCTCGGTTTTCATTCCTTCATAGCACTACATGTTCTATCAAGTCAGGGTGATGTAATTATGACTTCTGAGGGAAGGCACCAGATTGAAATATTATTTTCTGTGGGTTTTCATTGATACTTGCCATTTGGTGAAGTATCTATTTCTTCAAATTAGTGGACTGATAGAGAAAGCAGTTTTTCCAGAAAATTGTTTCTCCTATTAATTACAAGACTGGAACCTTAAAAAAATCTTACCCAAAGGGCAGTGATTTTTATCTGCATTATTCACTGCAATGTCCAACAACTTAGCCCAAAGTGTCTTTGTAGGTATTGAACACACATTTGTTGGATTAAAGAATTGCTAGTATAATTTTTAATTGATAAGTTCAGTTGGTTTTTTTATTCTTCTGATTGACCTAAACAAAGTGCATCATTGTTGGAATATTCTTTTTTTTTTTTTTCTTTAACTAGGTTTTCCTTTTCTCTGGAAAGCACGGGAGTACATTTCTCCAGCTCCTTGATAAAAGTTGTTTGTCAGTTAGGAGCATATGCCTATATCTCCACCCCTACATACTTCAAATATTTATAGCTATTTACAGTATACAAATCTGTATCCTTAAGGGTAATGCTGGGGATATAATTAACACAGAATCATGGAGTTTTGTTTTTGGTTCTGTTTTTTTGTGGGTTTTTTTTTTTTTTCATTTTTGTAAGGGACTTTAGAGATTATCCATTCTCCCTCATTTTTATGGGTGAGAAAATTAAAGCCCTGAAAGGTTTTTTAGCTGAGGGCCCCTTTGCTAATTAATTAGTTATTGCAAAACCAGAACCCAGACATCCCAGTCAGATGTTTTTTTCACACACATTATAAATATCTTTTTCAATGTGAAGGCTTTTTCCAGTTAAAATATTGATTCACCATCATGACACATTCAGGCAAATATTTTAATGCCCAAACTATTAAAAAAAAAAAAAACTTTCCCCCCCCAAATATTAAAAGTATTGCCTAGCCAAAAATTCTTATGAAGAACCTGGTCTTCCCAAGCTATTAATGCAGAGTATTGACATGTCTGTCAGTAGATATACTTTATATTATCAGTTGTTAACCTCTTAGATTAGTATTTTACCATTAAAGAATTTAGACTAGTTTTAATATCTTGCTTATATTTTAAAGGAAATTGGCTTCTGAATGGCAAAGTACAAATATTAGTTGAATATTCTCAGTTGCTAATATGCAAACTTTTGTGAGTTCCATTGCTGTGTCTATACTTCAACAAGTAGGCAAGTGAGGACCTATGTGGTTAACTAGGTAACTTAAGGTAATGATCAATCTGAGTAGTAGCAGCTTTTGTTATAACAGCACTAATTTGATATCAAAAGTGCTTTCCCCATAGCAGTCTTTGTATTTTAGGTAAAAGTAGTAGATTTCTATCCCAATTAAGTTGATTTTTGTCATTTGTCCTTTAATTGGATTGATATAAATGGGAATTTATAAGTGGTTTTCTTTTCTTTCTTTTTTCTTTTTCTTTTTTTCCTTTTTTTTTTTTCTTTGTCAAAAACACATAAATTTGAACTTGGAGGAGGGTGTACAAGAGGAAATAAATGAATTAAAGAGAGAATCTTTTTTCCTCCCAATCTTCCTCTACAGAGGTCTATAGCTTCCCAGGTACCACATGTTCTGCCTCTTCCTCCCAGTAGTCCCATGATGGTGCCTCACAGTCAGATAGGAGAGTATGACAATCCCATTAAAGTACATTTATTCACAGTAAAATCAGTTAGAGAAGTTTCTCTTTTCAGATAGTCCATTATATTAAAGCTGGAAACATCATTTTACATTCAGAAGAATATGCGAATTTCAAATGTTCTATTTCAAATAAGGTCCATCTCAATATTTATCTCAGCATTTGGTATTTAGTAATATTTTTAACATAATTTCTACCTCAGATTCCATTTCAAAGTGAATTTTAGAGACAGAAATTATTAGTAACCTATTTTTATTTCTCTCATGTTTCAAAAACTAAATTGATATACTGATTAATAAACGTGTCGTAAAACATCACTTTGTGAAAGGAAGGCAAACATTCCAAGACCAATGATACAATATTTAATTACTAAATTTTTTAAATGAGTCCAGAATTTAAAAGTTCCATAAACGAAATTAGGTGATTAGAAATAAAGCAGAGGGAGTGTGAATATTGGGATAAGTTTCTAGTTGGCAGTATAGTTAATTAATTCTATTTAAAGTAGAGTCTAGAAAGGATAAAAGAGAAACAATTTTGATCAAATACATGAAAACTAAACATTCTTTAAGTGTTAAAATTGTAAAACACACTTAAGTTTTATCAGTTGGAAGTGACAGTATTACCTGAATGACCCAGTGTTTCTGTCCATTTAAAATGATCTCCTGATTAACATAAAGATTAACATGTAAAAACATATAATAATGGTCTAACACATGAGAACACAGTGAGCAAAAAACTGAATTGCTTGTTAAACTCTGAAGTTCCTCTCGTTGGTTTGTCAAATCTTCTAAAAGAAACAGTCCATATAGCATAAATTTGTTAGGATTTTATTTTTCAGATGCTACTTTTTAAGATAGCCCTGCTTTCAAAATGTAGCCAAGAACTGCATGCTCAGTTTCTAAAATGTTTATAGAAAATACGTTATAAATGTGGAAGTTAATCATGTAAAGTACTATAGATTTGACTTGCCTAAGCTTTTGTTAAATTGATCCTTAATTTGTATTACTTCACTCTTAATATTTTACTTCATGATATTCAACAATTTAAGAGTTGATAATTTACTTGCACTACATGTAAGGAGTAATCTTGAGTTTAAGTATATTATATAGTATGACATAATTAAACAAAATTATATAATTTTTCTGTAAAAATGGAATTTTGAATAATGTTAGGAATATACTTTGAAAAGTTTGATGCCTGAATCTGAGTGATTGAAAATATTCTTCCGCTCAACATTGGACAATAATTAAAATGTTATTTTTAGGATATTTTTCAGATTTTTTTTTTGAACTGACAGAGTCAGCACATTTTAGCAGAATCTGATTTATCTAACAAGATAAAAACTGACTTGAATTTTAATGTAAGACCAGTATTTTTCTTTTGTTAAAAGTACACAGCTCATAACCTGCTAGGCTCAAAATACACAAAGAAATTTCAACTTTAAAATTTGTGATCAATTTTGAATTATAACAAACATTTGAAAAAGGAAAGCCAAACCTCTTTTCACCATAAAAAAACCTATGGAAAAGAACTTTCTTTGCCATTTTAAACAAGTGTGAACAAAAAAGTGAAGAAATTGGGTAACTTTAAAATTATGAAAGGAAATTGATAACCAAACTGAATAATTGAGTCCAAAATATATGTTCAGAACCCAACTTATATAATGATGTGGCCAATAAGCTTCTTCCTGAAGTCTTTGCTGAGATTCAGTTGCCTAAATTCCTTAATCTTTTTTTTTTTGCCATTTAAATGTCATTATCTTAATAATAATTAACATTTGAAAAAAATTTGCTTTAGTTACTTTAGTCACCTTTGATGTTTTTATTCTTTTTGGAAAACGTTCCAGATATTCTACAAAATAAAAAATTGGATTGTGATTTTTCTTAAAAACGTTTATTCTCCTGAAAGCAACCACATGGGGAAATAAGTTGATTTATGTTTTGTATAATTTGAAAATTCTTTAAAACAGTTTATTTTCAGATCTGTATTTTACATTGTGCTGTTTTTTTGTTTTGTTTTGTTTGTTTATTTGTTTTACTTCAATAGCCTTTTATGTCACCTCGGTACCCTGGAGGTCCAAGGCCCCCGTTGAGGATACCTAACCAGGTAAGATTCCTGAGCTGCTTAAGTCTATGGGTTTTGTTGTTGTTGTTTTTAAGAATCAGTAAAGATTTTAAAATGTCATGAATATTTTTTCCTAGAAAAATACTAAATTATCCTTTCTCTATCCTATTTAGTGTTACTCTGGTAATACATAATCTCCTTCAAGGATTGGCAAACTACTATTCATATGTTGGCTGACCGTTTTTGTAAATGAAGTTTGATTGGTAAACAGCAACACTCATTCATTTACATATTGTCTGTGACTTCTTTTACCCTGCACTAGATTTGAGTGGTCATGGGAGACCATATGTAGCCTGCAACCCTCAAATACTTACTATCTGGATCTTTACAGAAAAAAAGTTTGCTGAGCCTTGAAGTCTACCATAGACTTTGAACCTAATTGTGTATGTGTATATAAATAATTTTGGTAAATGCTAAACATTGTTATTTAAAAGAGGGCGATAAAATTTTCCATGAACATACTTTGCTTTATTTTTATATAATATAGTTTCAATATCACAATTATAATACTCATATCAGTTTTGCCCAATTATGATATATTGATAATATAATTAGCTGCTTCTAGAAGGGTTAGATCTATTATTAATAAATAAATCATAAGCAATAGATCTTCCAATTTTTTTTTTACCTACTAGAGCTCTGAGATTTCCTAAGCTTTTATTCTTGTTTTTTTTATCAATGTCAGAAATATTTATTTGCTAAAGACAATAAAGCACAATTTTTACTTGCAAGGAGTTTATAATTTGTTTTAAGATACAGAAAATGTACATTTATATAACACAAGAAGAAATTAAATGCTTAATTTTATGGAATATTTATGTAGGGTAATTGTTTCGTTACTTTCTTTAGTTCTGTTGTTGTATGCCTCAGCATTTTCCAAGATCTAAAGTTAGCCCTGTTATCCCAGTAAATATTTTCTCATTCTTACTGTCTTTCTATCTAAACTTTCTTCCTGACTGAAAATGCAACAAGAAAGTTGCACTTCCTACCATATTTGATAGCAATGGAGTTCTGCTTCTCCTCTCCTAACTCTTGCTGAAATAACGCAGTGTTCTTGAAGTGTCTCGGTTTGCTGGTATTCTCTCCTTCTCGTGCACAGCAAGGAATGCCGGCACCCACATCCACCCCCAATGGAGGACTTTAAACAGACAGCAGTGCTGGATCCTCTCATGGTTATAGTGCTGGGATCCTCACATTAGCAGCTAGAGGAGCTTTTCCCTTCAGACTGAATCTGCATTCAGTATAAAGGGCCAGGGAAACATGGCATGAAATAGAAAAAGGAAGTGCACAGATGCCAAGTGTTGCAACATATGGGAATTTTATTTTCTCCGTGGGTGAACCTGTGTTTATTGACAGTCAGATCTACTTATATAGGTGCCTGAGTCTTTAGAATTTCCTTCTCAAGGATGGAAGGTTGTATCTTTCATTGGAGTCTTCCTGATGTTTCAGATACCCCATCCATAGCTTTGTATGTTATGTAGATCTAATAGGTTCCTGAACATCTGAATTAGGGAAATGTGAATTTCTTGGACCAAGTATCTTACTAAAATTTTTGACCCCATGTATTTCATATCAATGATGAAAACCTGATGGGAGGGATTATTGGAACTGCATTTGGTATTGTTGAAATGCCTGCCATGTGTAACATACAATGCTGGGTTCCATATCTACCAAGACTCCTAAAATGGAAAACACACTTTGTGGAAGAGAAACGGGTTGTGGGAAATCTAGATTGTTTGAAACTTTTTTCAAGAGCAAGTACATGATGTCTTTAGATTTTTAAAAGAGGCAATTAAAATTTTAAAGGAAATAAAGAATTATGATTCAGGCTCTTTTTCCTCAAGAATTTTAAACAGTCTTTACCTAAGGGTATTTTAAAATACTTATACTCTTGTCTGAGTGGCTCTTTTTTGTGCACTCATTCCCCCCACACACATTTATATGGTTAAACTTCACTAATCCAAGCATCTGTCTTTCAAATGTATACTAATTTACATTTATACTATTTTTAAAAAGAATTTTCTGAGCAAATTAATTGTGTTAATAGTGTAAACATATTGTTTTAGGAAATGTTTAACCTATTCAGGAGCATGACATTTTCAAGCAACAGAATGTTTCTTCAGTTTCATTATGTAGTCATTAAAGTAGAACTGGAAAAACTATTTTTGATGGTTAATTGGGATGTTGCATATAAAACAACACAAATATGTTAAGTATTTTTTTATGTCATCTTCATTTAAATGATCATAAACGAATTAAAATTTGTTTTTCTGATAGATTGTATCTAAGAAAATAGAGTGAAAAATACTCTCCAATGGTACTGATTAATCATTTTGAATATGTAAAAGATATTCCTTTAATAGACAGATTTTTCAGAATGTATAATTTCTAATGATTCGACTGTAGATTTTAACTTAAGTTCTCCTGAGAAGGTTTTTATGGTTCTAGACTAAATTCACAATGCCTTATACTAGATGTATATTTACAGGACTGGGTATTTGGAAGATGGTATAGTATTACTCTACCAAAAAAATATATATATAGGAAGGGTTAATGGTCTCTAAAAAATGGAAGAAAAGTAGAATTACAAAAATATACAGTACTGCAAAGAATAAATATATATAAAAACATATGCAACATAGAAATTAAGTCCAATAAATATATTTGACTATTACAATTTTACACCGAAATTGGCTCAGCTCTCAGAATAGCTCATTGGTGTGCAGCCTCCAGAAGCTGAACTAGGCTTCTAGAACAAGGCTTTGTCCGTCTCTTAGATAAAAAGTTTAATCAGAAAATTTCACAGTGTTTATTCAACACTATGTTGAGGAAACCAAAGCAGCCAGAAATACAGAGACTGTTAATGAGTGTCAATAAACTACTGATTTATTGATTCCATAGAATTTTTAGTTTATCCTTTATTTCTGACCATTCCTGAAACTCTGTAAACAGGTATCTAAGCAGGTGACATGGTTAATGCTGTTGGCCATTTTATATTCTAAAGTTGATATTGGTATTTTAAAAACACACTGCATATGAGTGTTCTACTGAAAGTCTCAAAGATTTCAGTAATATTCGAACTAGAGGGTATTACGCTAAGCAAAATAAGTCAATCAGAGAAAGACAACTATCATATGATCTAATATGAGAAATCTGAGAGGCGGGGCAGGGGTCATGAGGAGTAGGGAGGGAAAAAATCAAACAAGATGGGACCAGGGAGGGAGACAAACCATAAGAGACTCTCAATCGCAGGAAAAAAACTGAGGGTGGCTGGGGGTTGGGCGGAGGGATAGCGTGGTTCGGTGATGGACACCGGGGAGGGTATGTACTCTGGTGAGTGCTGTCAAATGTGTAAGCCTGACGAATCACAGACATGTACCCCTGAAGCAAATAATATACTATATGTTAATAGGAAAAAAGAATTTCTCCAATAGTAGATGAGTAGTTAAATACATGATGACATATCCAAATGCTGAAATAGTATGCAGCTTCTAAAAAGCATGTTATAGAATTAAATTTTGGGTAGAATAAAATGCTTATGATCTATTACCAGCTGTAAAGAAGTCACAAAGCCCATGTAGTATATCACTTTTCCATATCACTGTACAAACTCAGGTTCCCCAACTCACCACACACACATAGACACATTTGTCAAAGACGGTAAGGACTATGTACCTTATTTCTGGATAACAGAATTATAAATGATTTCCTTTTTTATTCCTGCATTTTAAAATTTGCATCAAACAAGTATTTCATATGTGATTAGGAGAAGATATTATTAGTTACTTATATAATAGATAAGTAAAAGTACAGATATTTTATTCTTCTGGTCATTCAATATGTAAGATTATCCTTCATTAATATTGAACATATAGTTCTTAAATGATAAAATGAAAAACATAATGGATGCTAAGGATAGTCAAATCTTAGGAAGGATTTTTCTTCATTACTTTTCACGTAAGGAAAATACCAAAAGGCATTTGAGCAGAAAAAAAGTTGTTGGGATATTTACTCATACAGTGAAAATAAGCTGACATATTCCTATAACAAAGCACCTATATTTTAAAGTATTCTAAGTACACTTTATGTTCTCTTATCAGCATAAATGCCATTTGGCATGTCCTTTCCCAAAAATTTTGTCTTGATAAAATTTTCCACATGTAGAATTTTACTTTCATTTAATGATATCAGTGTAAGAACTAAGACCTCAGCTGCATAAAGAGAATTATGTTCTACATTGAGTAAATAATAGGAGTCTTATAACTGAAATTTTAAGGATGACTATAGTAAATCTCTAGCTTTAAAAATTAAATGTTGCACCTAATATAAATTTGTGATTAATAATGAAAGCATAAAGTAATTTTTTTGGCCAGTTCAAAATATCCCTTTCTGTCATTGAGATCTTCTTATTTCTTTATTATTATAATAATTATACCACTAATATATTTAAATTATTATTTGAAACAATTAAAAACATATTGTTTTCTTATGACTTTGAATTATGAGTGTATCCTGGGTTATATCCCCTTTCAACTTCTACCTTTGTAGAACATAGGAAATTAACTAATTCTAAATATCTGGCACAAAAGAAATTCATTCTCCTTCCCAAACCAAGAAAACTGAATATAGTAAATGCTGTGCAATCTTACTCAAGTTATGTGTGTAGAATTTTTTGGTACAATGCTTACTTCTTTTGCCAAAATGTATCTTATTATCTTATAATAATTTTATCACATATATTCCCTTTTTTAATATAAGTCAAAAAAGTGCATTGCTGTGTGTTTGATTGGAAACTTCATTGGGCTATACGATATCAATCTCAAAAATATTCAATCATTCAACAAATATTTGTTGAGTTTTTCTATGTGTTAGACACCATTCTACTTGTAGGCATGCATCAACAAACTAATGACCGCTTCTTGTGGAGTTGGCATTCTAATTCAGCACTACCCAAGTAGAACTTTTTTAACTTTATTAATTTAATTTTTTTAATATTTCATTTATCTATTTGAGAGAGCTAGAGAGAGAGCACAAGTAGGCAGAGCAGCAGGCAGAGGGAAAGGGAGAATCAGGCTCTCTGCTGAGCAGTGTGTCCGATGTAGGGCTCATTCTCAGGATCCTGGGATCACGACCCGAGGTGAAGGCAGCCGCTTAACCGACTGAGCCACCCAGGCGCCCCTAGCTTTATTAATTTTAATTTAAATGGCTGCATGCGGGAAAGGGCTGGTATATCGGATAGTGTACTTGCAGTAGTTGAGATAGAGACAAAAGAGAAATAAAATAAATATATGTCAAATGATGAGTTGTGCTTTGAAGACAAATGTTTTCCTGTATGGACTGTAACATTCTGTATTTTAATATCTTTTCTATGGATAGTGCCTTTTTGCAGAAAAAAATGACTGTGGTATTATGGAAAGGACCTCATTTTTGTCAAGCATCTTAAGTTCAAATGCCAGCAATGCCCGGCAATGGATGACTTTGAATAAGTCATTTAACTTTTCGGGGCCTTGATTTTCTTACCAGTAAAATAAGAATGGACTCAAGTATTTCTAAAATTCTTTCTACTTTTAAACTTTCTTAATTAGATGATTCTATTTCGTTTCATATAACTGAGGGCCCATCCAAAATGTTGGTAGGTCAAAATTATTAACTGAATTAAATCATTAAAGCATTGATAAATTCACTATTTTTTTCATCATCAATTGAGCATTTAGTCTCCATGGGGAGACAATATAGGTATCGGTATTCAAGGAAATATGTACCAGAATCTTAATTAGGTTCCTAGAGGGGCTTACCACTGGGATTATATGATGAATCCTTTGTGAACTAATTTTTTTAAGAAGCAAGACATTTCTCTACTTGTTTCTGTTTAAATAAGATTTCATATTATTTCATTTATTTTCAATCCTAGGAGTTAAGGCTTATATTTAGAACTTTTGGAATATGTTGACCTGATTTGAAGCCTTGGCTTTGCTCCTTACCAGTAGTATAACCATCAACAAATTAACAAATTATTTATGAACAGTAGTCCCCCCTTATCTATGGAGGATATAGTCCAAGACTTCCAATGGATGCCTGAAAACGACAGATAGTACCTAATTCTGTATATGCCATTTTTTTTCCTATGCATACATACCTATGATGGGGTTTAATTTATAAATTAGGCACAGTAAGAGATTAACAATAATAATAATAAAACAGAACAATTATAACAATAAACTATAAAAGTTATGTGAATGCAGCTCTATTTCTCTTCCAAAATCTCTTATTGTACTGTACTCACTTTTCTTCTTGTGATGATCTGAGATGATCACATGCCTTTGTGATAAGATAACATGACATGAATGATGTAGGCATTATGACAAAGCTTTAGGCGGCTATTGACCTGACAGTATGTCAGAAGGGGGATCATCTGCTTTAGGACCGAGGTATACCATGGGGTAACTGAAACTACAGAAAGTGAAACTGCGGATAAGGGAGAAGTACTGTATTAACTACTGTATTAACTGTATTAACTACTACTGTACTGTTTCTCATCATCAGGAAGGATTAAAAATAATAACTTCATGGGATTGTTGTAAGCATTGAGTAAAATAATAAATACAAGGAGCCACAAGTGTATGTTTTTGTTGATACTATGTTTGTTATTATTAAGTGCCCTCATCATTAGTGTTATTTTCTCTATCAGGGTGACGATCTTTTGTAGAACAGAGAATGTATGTCAAAATTTGTGACTAGCTATACAAGTCTGAATGGAATGTGATTAGCATATTAATAATATGAAAATAATATCAGCCCACAAGATGTATAAATTTATTTTTCCTGATGTTAAACTTTTAAGGAATGTAATGATTATGGCCTTGTTAATGGGCAAAACAATCATCTGGCAATCCCAGGACTGATAAAAATCTTTTAAAAGTTAGAGTTCTGACGTACCAAAAGACAAACACTGATGACCAAAGAGTTAGATTTAGAAAAAAGACCCTCTTTTTGAAATACAACCTGATATTGATCATGATTTCTATGAGATTATGCTGTATTTTTAAATGATGAATAGAAACTAAAAGACTTGTCAACTATTCTGATATTCCAAGATAAATAGGAGAAAGTAAAATTTTGAAGAAAATGGCTTCCAGGGATAAAACATGATGCCCTTAATGAGAGAAATTCAGATTCTAAATCCACAGTATAAAACTTCAACCACATGGAGACCTAAAAAAGTAAGAATTCCAGACTCACAATTGAAGATAATACTAGTCATATAATTTCAGTTCTCCTAATTCATTTTTTAAATGACTTTTGACAGTGTTGACTACTTCCTGCTTCTTAAAACTCTCCATTATAAAATGTTGGTCTTGGTCCACTTTATAATTTCATTCCTATTCAGTTTCACTTTCCTTTACTACCTCTCCTTGGTATTTTTAAAGAATTATATTTTGGGGGGCTCCTGGGTGGCTGGCTCGATCCATTAAGCATCTGACTCAGTTTCTGCTCAGATCATGATCTCCGAGTTGTGAGATTGAGCCCCACATGAGGTTCCACACTGTGTGGAGTCTGCTTGATATTCTTTCCTCCTCCCTCTTCCTCCTATTCTATTCCTACCCCTGCTCATGTTCTCTCTCTGTCTCTCTCTCTCAAATAAATAAATACATAAGTACATAAATACATTTTTTAAAAAATTATATTTTTTATCTTTTTTCTTTGAAATCAATTTCATTCTTAGGACTTTATCACTGATCATTCCTAAAATTGCCCAATCTAAATTTTATTTCTTTTATTTCTCCAATAAATATTTCTGTGAACAAATAGGCAAGATAAGTTTCATACTCCTTCAGAGTTTACAGTCTGTTGGAGATGCAGAGAGGAAAACAAGCCATGATTGTATTTAAGTTCTATGAAAATGAGGTACAAAATCCTATAAAAGCACATAAACAGCCTTTACCTCCCCAGCATATTAAGATGTTCGGGAAGGAAGGAGTCATCCAGAGGTGACAAAAAAAAGAAATGGCTGTTGTGGTTGGGAGATCTGTTATATTGAGCAAATAAATACACTGAGCAAAAAAGTAAAAGATACTGAAGACGATGGAAATCAGGTTTCTCAATGTAGGAGAATGTGTTTACAAACATAAAAAAGAAGAAGGTTAAAAATAATCCTGAGGTTTTACTTTGGAATTGGACCTGTTGACTTGGTGCTGGGAAATATGAATTTATAGCATGGGCACTTAACCTCCCCCCACACACAGATATAGAGTTAGTCATAGATGTGTATGTGTGTACATGCACAGATTTTTTTAGTGCAGCATCTACTGAGAGGGCCAAAAAGCAGTGTACCCAAGTTACAATGAGCACTCTGAGATCTCAGATCTTGATGCCTAAATGTTGTCTTCCATTAGGGGGAATCAGGGTTCCAGGCACTTTGGAGTAAGGTCTGTTTTCAGAGCTAGGCTAGAAAAAAATATGAGATGAACTCGGAACATCTCATCCAAGGAAGAAAATGCTCAAAATATGATGAAGACATGTCAAAAGACCACAAGGACCAGCTTGAAGAGCCTCCCACTGGCCAAATCTTGAATATTTGAATATTAAAATAAATGATAATAATAGATTACAACCCATTAATTGAAATAGGAAGGAAGGGTGGACAAAAAGTTGTTCATTATAGTGGAATGCCAACTAAGCTACATAGAATGATAGACATGGAATATCTCCATTTGGCAACTATCCTAGTGCTTAGTAGTTGTCAGTGGATGCTGGTGGGAGAGAAATGATTGATGAGGAATGGGATACTGACATTCTTGGAATAGCTCTAATACTAAATGTAATCAATTACAAAGGGGAAAAGTAATGATCTCATGGTGTATAGACCTGGTGGACACCAACACAGTCAGATGAAAAAGTTAACATCCCCAGCAATGGGATGAGTGAGCATCATGTGCCTCTAATGTGATTCACCAAGAAGAGCACAGCATCATTTCTTCAGGAATCTAAGAAAATAGGACCTGAGCTGGGGTCATGAAAAGGCATCAGAAGATCATCCTGTAGAATTGAAGGCCCAGATTCTAAAACTGTTGAGGACATGACAGGGAAAGACTAAGGAATAATTCCTGCTTGGACAAGGGTTAAGAAATACAACAACTAGGGGCGCCTGGGTGGCTCAGTGGGTTAAAGCCTCTGCCTTCGGCTCAGGTCATGATCTCAGGGTCCTGGGATAGAGCTCCACATGGGGCTCTCTGCTCAGCAGGGAGCCTGCTTCCCCCTCTCCCTCTGCCTGCCTCTCTGCCTACTTGTGATCTCTCTCTCTGTCAAATAAATAAATAAAATCTTTAAAAAAAGAAAGAAAGAAATACAACAACTAAATGTAACATGTGTTCCATGAGATCCTGGTCACAGAAAGTAAAAAAGAAACATTGTTGAGACAAATGGCAAATTCGATTGAGGTCTGTGGTGTGGATGGTAGTGTTGTATCGATGTGGATTTCCTGTCTTGAAATGTTGTGTTATGGTTATGTATGGGAATATCCTTGTTTAGAGAACTGTATTCTGCAGTACTTAGAGGTGATGAGCCACAATGTCTACAGCTTGCTGTCAGGGGGTTCTGAAAAAAATTGAGGATAAGTGCATATAGAGAGGAGAAGGGGTAATTTGGGGCAGATGTGGTGAAATATTAACAGTTGGGCAATTGGGGTTAGAGTATATGGGAATCCTTTGTACTGCTTGTGTAGTTTTTCTGTAAATTTGAAAAGATATATATATACATATTTTAAAACAAATGGGAGAACTTATCCCAGACTGGGGTTATATGGAAGAATTTTGCTAGGAACTGATCCCTAAACTGAGATCTAAAATATGTCAACAAGAGGCACATAAGGGTCTGTGAGTTCCTTGAGATGAGAGATTGTTTAGTTTTAGTTTACTTTTTTTTTATTTTAATGGTTGGCATTTAGATATTGTTGATTAAATTCGTGAATTGAAAAAACCTGAAGGAAGTTTGGTATGGCGGGAAGTTAGAATGTTAGGGGCAGCAGCAAGAAATTACGCTGGACAGGTAAGCAGGGATCAGATCATATAGTAGCATATGTATTCAGTGTGCTTGTAAGAAAAAAATTGAAGGATTACAAAAATGGCTTGAGAAATGGCAGCTCTCTACTGTATCCCAACTGATAACAATTAAGAAAATAGTTCTGATCTGGATATATAAATTTTATATTATTAAATTTCTTTTGAAATGTTTGGAATTTTTCACTAAGTAGACAAGATTTATTCTGCTTTAAGTTAAATTAGTGAATCTTATAGAAATCTTCGCCAGTTGTCAGAATTATGTGTTCATGTGAATGGATACATGTATACTCTATTGGATCAGGTTTAAATCATTTCGAGTTTGGTCCAGCTCTAAGTGCTGCTCAGAGAACTGTTAGAAACTTGTGATTCAGGATATATCCGGTATCACGCCCTTCGTAAAATAAACCCTGTCTGTTAATCTCTCCACCTTTTTCACTCCTAGTTCTCTTTTTTCCATTCAGCCAAATTGTTTGAATTTAATTGGAGTATTATTTTTCTACATGGTTTCTTAGGGAAAATGTAACAACAGCAACAACAAAAAGTGTATTGGCCCCTTGGCATTTTAGCCCTGCTGCTATTGTAATGCCAAATGAGTAAAATAATCTGTAGAAAACAGAGAGATTACATTCAAGAAGCAAAATTAGTTATTTCAGTACCCATAGTAAGTTCATTTTAGGAAAAGGCATTGTACTTCTCAGAATGAAAGAGGACAATTCTGCCTAGATTTTTGTTTCCAAGAACTACTTACTTTATTTACCACAAAATTGAGCAAGGTAGAATCTTTTTAGAAGTAAGAATTTATACTACGTATGTAGAGCTATAAAATTTATAAGTTAATGTGAAATATAAGAAATCTGGTGAAATGCTAAATGTATTCTGTAATTATAGGAATTTTAAAAGAGAATTGTTAAAGGACTTATTTTGTAAATAGAATATTTCTTTTTGTTTTGTTTCACTAAATATCCTAGGCACTTGGAGGTGTCCCAGGAAGTCAGCCATTACTTCCAAGTGGAATGGACCCAACTCGACAACAAGGTGACTACTTTAAAGTAAAAGTGAAATTGATATGCAGAATTTCAAATAAATCCTTTATTTTTTAAGGACAATTTTATTTGTATAAATCTTCCATAATTATACCAGTTGCATTTTTGCAGGTAACATGGCCAAATGAGTTATATTTTCAACTAACTCTTTTTTTTTAAGATTTTATTTATTTATTTGAGAGAGAGAGAGAGCATGAGCGGGAGTCTGGGAAAGGGAGAGGGAGAAGCAGACTCCCCACTGAGCAGGGAGCCTGACTCTGGGCTCCATCCCAGGACCCTGAGATCATATCCTGAGCTGAAGGCAGATGCTAAACCAAATGAGCCACCCAGGCACTCCTCAACTAACTCTTTTTTTTTTTTTTCCAACTAACTCTTAATTATGCATGATACGAGGGTGGTGATAACATAAGAAACAGAAGTATTAAATATCTAAAAATCCATATTTAACTAAAAACTTATAAAACCTTTTATATAACCTCTAACAAGCAGGAATGAAAATGATCCTCCCTTAGAATTTCTTCTGCCTTTTTCAGATTAGTTAGTCCATCTGAAAGATGAGCAGGAGGAAAAGAGGATGCTAAGTAACCAATGGCTCGATTAATTTAACCAATCAATAATCAAGTCCTTCCAACAGAGATAGTTAGGTACCATAGATATGTATAGCTCTGTGACACTGTTCCAAGGTAAAAGGAACAAATGGTAAGAGAGATGCATTTCAGCACAGAGTAGGAAGAAAAATTCAATCTCAATGCATGGACAATGTAGGCAAGTAGCCATAAGAGGCAGAAAAGTAGCCATGGAAGCCAAGATGAAATGAAGTCCATGACCCAGTCCCTTAGTAAGTAAGATTTAACACCAAGCAGATAGGTGGCTACTATTTCCTGGTTTAGCACTCATTACTAATAACTTCATACCTTTTTTTTTTTTAAGGACATCCAAATATGGGTGGGCCAATGCAGAGAATGACTCCTCCAAGAGGAATGGTGCCCTTAGGACCACAGGTAAATAATCAACACAAAAAGCTAGATGCTGAGTTTTTGCCTTTAGCTTATCCATAAACAAACTGTATTATTTGCTGGCTTTTATTATATGCATTAGAGGCTTGATATAACATAGTTGTTAGGCTCTTGAGGACATAATATCTGTGACATGTCCAAACTAATGTAACAACAAACCATATTTTAACAGGTGCTATCACATATGTTTTTAGTACATTAGAAAAAATATGTTGTATAGAAATACATTAAAGGAATTACTATAAAAAGACAACTGTTAACTACTGTGTTTTTAACTATGCTGAGGAAGTCTAAAAAATTTATAGTAATTACTATAAAAGATAATCATGTAAGTTAAATAAGTTAAATAAAACACAGTTGATCTAAGATATGAAACAAAACAACATAAAATACATTTCTATAAGTCTTTTAAAGAACACCATTGACAGTTTCTTACATACTACCATATTTCTTCATAGAATATGAAGCAATAGCTATTTGGAAATAAACATTAAATGGGTCTTAGTGAACAAGCATAATCCTATCAGTTTATATCAGAAGTTAGCCTACTTGTCTATAAAAATTTTCCAAAATTACACACTGAGGTTGAATCTATCCTACTTGTTCATGACATTTTGTAAGTATGCTATTCCAGGATACCGTTTATTTTTGGTAAAACATCCTTTTGTCTCTCTTGGGAAAACTAAATGAGGTATAAATTATTTTTATCATGTTTTATTTCAAAGAGACTAATCCCAAATCCAGAATTTTAAATTTCTATCATATGGGTCAGAGGTTAATATGTCATAATGCTGGTTAAAAGAGTGAATTAATTTATTTTCCTTACACTTTCCAAGAATAGGTATTCTTGTTTCATGTATCTATGTTTAAAAAATTAAATTAGTATTTTGTTCTGTGCCCAAAGGAGTCAGAGAATTAATAATCTAACACTGAGATAATGTGAGTTAGACCTAGGTGTTTCTAACCAACATAAAATATGTATATAGTAATAGTTATATAGTTATATAGTTATAACTATTATAACTATATTAAAACATGAAAGGCATTATAACCAAAATTTTCAGAGATACCATATTACATGAAAAAAAACTGTTGATAACATGACATCCTCAGAGTCAGAAAAAAATAATTTCTTTTATTTAAGCTCATTTGTTTCCTATGTATTTTCTTAAGATCTTATAAAACTCTGATTTAGATTTTTAAATAATTTTTCCCTATGTGTACTCATGTTAGGGTTGATGGTTTATGTGACCAACCCTCAGAAGTTATTGATGGCAATTAGAATTTATAAGATCTATAGGATATCCATTGACTGAATATATATTTTAGTCATTAATAAACTAAGCCAATTTGACTCTACAGAACTTGAAAGATTTTTTCCCAAAATATTTTCATAATAGATGAAAATTTTTATGTATATTAAATGTACATAAAAATGTGATTTCTATAATTTAGTTACCATTCTTCATTCAGTTCATTGATTTTTAAGCTAGCTGCTCCTTAAGCTTTTGCCATCCCAAACCAGTATTTTCAATACTTTTTAAAAACTAGTCTGACTTAAGAGTCAGTAAGGTTTTGTGGTGTTTGAAAGATATACCCATGGTAATTTAAGCTTTATGAACACTTAGATCTCATTTGAAAATGCATAAATGGAAAGCATTCTGGTCTTTATTTTTTATAAATATTTAGCTGTATGTTTATGTGTTTTGTGTTATAAGTAAATTACAATAGAAAGTAAGAAAACATGTTTCTGGTGTGTAATCTCTTATTGATGAATTTTAATACCCAAGTTTATCATATAAATGTGAATTCTTTCTTTGTATTTTTGAACTCGAAAAGAGTAGTTTATTTCTGCCATTTGGATTAGTATCTTTGCTATCTATTTCTTCATAATTTGAGGGCAATAAGGTGTTTTGGTTTGAATTTATCTCAGAAACCAGAACTACCTACCACAACTTCTTTAAATCACAGTATAGAGAATGTAAAAGGTTAAAGGAAACTCTACATACCATGTAGTTAAATGAAAAAGGAATCATATTAATATGAATGGCAGATAAGTAAAATGTGAGGTAAAATAATATAGGAATGAGGGATTCTTATGAAATATTTACCTATTAAAAAAAGAAAGAAATATTTACCTATAACACCTGGTATATGAGACATATGCATTATAAACTGTGAAATTTATATAAAGATTATCTATGTTTCTTGAAGGATAATAAAAAATAATTCTCACAGTAGATATTATAACTATACAGATGTTATCCAATAACAGAATGCATCTGCTTTTTTCTAGTTGAATTATAGAAATAATCTCTGAAATATTGTTTCTAGTTTTATATACAAACATAAAACACATCTCTTTTTTATCATAGATATTATTTCCATAAGTTTTTGACCTTAAGACCAGTGTAATGGAGAAGGAAAATAAATATCTATTGGAACAATTAAATTCCAAGAATTATATATATATATATATAATCTAACGATTCTCAGATAATGTTGATTTAGGCAAATGCACACTTAGAATATAGTAAACATGTGCTTAATACAAGTATTGCATGAATGAAGAAATAAAAGTTTGCTCCAAATCTTGGCACATTTTTGCCACTGCTTTACCTATTTTAAATTTAATTTCAGTGGTAATATACAATTACCTGTTTTATCAAGAAAAATATCTTACTCGATACCATATTTGAAGACATTTTTCTACTTGCTTTTGTAGATTACTTAGCATGCCTGTGTTCTTGTGCTTACCAGATTTCATCTGATTAACAGAAAAATTCACCAAGACTATCCAATTAGTTTTAGTTCCTCTAGAAATCTGAAGGATAAATGAGTTATATACAAGTAGGAACCTATCATGATTTCCAAATCAAATACCTGGGGTAGAGATATAGTGATATGAAAATACATGGTAAGCTCTCATGTAATGAGAGAGTTAACTGATTCTGTATTTTCAAATTTCAGATAGGCAAAATTCAGCTCAATAAAGGGAAGAACTTTCTAGAAAGTAAACTGCCCAATCATGGAAAAACTCTTTATAAACTTTCCAAGCAGAATCTGAACAGCCATTTTGTCAGGAACATTGCATTGGGAAAGAGATTAAACCAGATGGAATTGTATAGCTGCCATCCACTTTAAAATTCAGTGATTCTAAATTAGCTCTTTCCATTCTGCCTTTGTTGATACCACTCAGAAAGCCAGTTGTTATTCTTTCTTATCTTCCTGTTTTCTTTTGCTTCAGATTATTCACAAAATGAAAATATTTTGTAAATCTATCAAATTATATATTGGATAATTCCTTACTCATTTCCTGTGATACTAGAGCACTGAGTATTCCAAGATGAGTAAAACAGATTCTACCTTCAAGGTACTTATTGTTTAGATGGAGACACAAATACATAAAGAAAAACTATTATGCAGTAAAAAAAAAATCTAGAAAAGAAATATGCATGCTCTGTCAGGGAATCAATACATAAATAAGCATGTAATTCTGTGAGGGTTGAAGGCTCAAGGAAAGCTGATGAGAAGAGGACTCATTTAAGTTGATCCCTTATTAATGATGACAAGAAAGAGTTAGTGGCTACAATTTTTGATCACCAGGTAT
The DNA here is from genome assembly GCA_028533885.1 of Nasua narica. Taxonomy (NCBI): domain Eukaryota; kingdom Metazoa; phylum Chordata; class Mammalia; order Carnivora; family Procyonidae; genus Nasua; species Nasua narica. The sequence goes on along the minus strand of CM052809.1, from coordinate 54,295,187 downwards.
CATGATCTTAATGCACCAAGTGCTATGATAGGTGTTTAATATGATTTTATTTTATCCTCCAACAAGCTTGTAAAGGACATGATATCACTTTGCAGATAAGGAAATGACGGTTGAGTCAATCAGAGAAGGATTGGCCCATGACCACACATGTAGAAAGAGGAGCAGAGGAAATGGGGCTGTGGCAACAGAATTTCAAATCAATGTCTTTCTGTGTCCAGAGCTATAAAGAAAACTAATGTTTTCCTTGATAAAATGAAACAGATTTTCTAAGACCAAAAATGAAAGGAGACTTTTCTTTTGAAGCATTTCTATTATACCTTACCATCCAGATTTTGTTTCCAATGGCTAATTTTCTTCTCAGAGACTTCTTGCTAATATTGCTGGTGCCGCTACCATGCTGATCCAGAGGTTAAGGGAACTAACTAATCTTTTAACTAATGACTCAACTGTGGATAGAAACCATTCTATCCCATAGCACATACAATTGGGATGTTTAAATAAGATTTCCCAAAAGTAAAAGTAAATAAACAATGAGAAGAGCATATAACTAGGTAATTTATTTATAAACTGTGGCTTACACTCTGGAGTTAACAGACTCATTGACTATTTCCTTGACATCTTAGCACCTACTACACAGAAGGCCATGCCATGAGTTACCATGAGTGAAAAAGTGTCTTGCATGTTTCTCAACCACAAGAAATACAGTAGGCTGGAGGACATAGCTGGGAGTAGGGAAAGAAGGTGAAGATTATAGAAAATGTGTACAGAAAATACAGGCTGGGCCCGATCTCTGAATACCATCATAGAGCCACGCCAAGGAGTAGATATTTGTTAGGCAGTGTGGGTCATCATGGCTTTTAGGTGACATAAACAGGACTGAGTTTTAGAACCATAGGTCTGGAGGCAGCATGAAGAACAGATGGGGACAGTGAAAGGCTAAGTCAGAGAGACCAACGAAGACAGTACATTAGTCTCAGTAAACGACAAGGAACAGTGTGATATGAAAGAAAGCACTGTTCCAAGAGCTATTTCACAGGTCAAATCAAGAGACTTTGGGGTAATTGCCTGGATGTGGGAAATATAAGGAGGAAACATCATTGAGCTCCCGGAGGTTCTTAGGCTGGACTGTTGTATGGCAGGGGACGCCAGAGAACTGAGCAAGGAAAGCAATATGAGGAACCCAGTTGTGAGAAGAGAACACTGAGTTTACTTTTAGGTGTGTTGAGCATGAAGCGGTGTCCTGATGGAAACAATCCAAATGACATTCTACATAGGAGTTATCTAGGAGAGACGTCAGAGATGTCATGACCAAATATAAAACATTTGGGATTCCTAAATAATTACCGAACTAATAGTAGCAGATAAGATTATCCTTAAACATGTACTTAGTTAAAAGAATGCTGCAGCTAGAACTTGGAGAAAAGCGTTTGAAGAGTAAGCAAAAGAAAAAGAGCCAGCAAAGGAAATGGGAAAAAAAAGTGAGAAAAGTTGGAGGAATAGTGCTGTCAGAAAGCCAAGCATAAAAGTAGTCGATAGTGTCAAAATATATTAACATGAGAATGTTAAAAATCAGTCCTTTGGCCCTAATGGAAACTAAAGTAAGCTAATATGATGTGCATGTTAAGACATTAAAAAAATGTTTTCCTCCTTTGAATGTATGTAAGAGATATTGATAGAAGCCTATTGTGTAATATAATTCATGTATACATATTTTAAGTGTACTTTAGCTTTCATATATTGTTGTGTGTTTGTATATTCGTACATCTCTCTATGGGATATATTATTTTGTGAACAGAAGTTTGCATTCAACTTTCTTATGTTGGGTTCACCTGTTGGGTTTGTTTCCTTCAGCCTTTATGTAATTGTTCTGGGTCTGGCAATTTCAACATGCTGACTAAGTCTGTTCTTTAAAAACGGAGTTTTGGATTTACAAAATGTTTCATTTGAAAAAGTTCACTGTTATACAGATACTAGGAAATTCATAAGGATATGTTGACTATTATAATTGCAACTATACCTTAATCATTTAACGTGTTCCAATGATCTTACATAGTCATGTAGTTTTTAAAAGACACAGACCAAAGTAATTGTTAGGATAGAAGCAATAGTACAAGAGTGGACCCTTCAGAGAATGAATTGCACAGGCCTTATCCAATCAGGAGTTATGTAGGGAAATCATTAACCTGCTCTCCTTTCTTTCCCCCCTCCTCTTTGGTTTTGTTTTTTTGTTTTGTGGTAGTCTGACCCTTGGTTATCATTACAGAACTATGGAGGTGCAATGAGACCCCCCCTGAATGCTTTAGGTGGCCCCGGAATGCCTGGAATGAACATGTAAGCAAAATTCTATGTTATCCTGTTTAGTAAAGTATTCTGTTTTCTGTTTTCTGAAGTCATGCTAACTTGTAAGACAATTTGAGCTTCTCAAGTTCTGTGTAGTATAAAATGAAAGCAGAGTACATGAGCTAAGCATGAGCTGTAGTGTTTGCTTCACTTTCACAACATTCTGTTTTTCTGCCTTCCCTGCAACTTGTAATTTTTTCTATTTTCAAATACCAAATGCCAACTTTTAGCCAGATTTTCATGTTTTGTTTGTTTAATTAAAAATGAATCTTTTATAACTAAGCACATAGGCTCCATAGAGTCTGTATAAAACTACAAAGAGATGCTGGCATCAAGACAATGACTTAACTTCATAGAAGCAGACGATTGATATACAATATATAGTAATTCCTAAAAGTTTTTAATTCCTACATATAAGTCTTTACTTTGGCTTTGTTGGGATCCCTTGTAACCCAGCAAGAATTCTCTTTGGTAGTGTCTTCCTATGTTAAAGAACTTTCCACATGATCGGATGAATTTTTGTTTGAAAATTAAGATGTGCTTGGATAAGGACTAAACTAACAGTTTTTTGGTTGTTTTGGTTTGTTTTTTACTGAAAAATTCCTTTCAAGCCCAAAGCCAATAGTTGCTTCTAAATACCCAAAATAATACCGTTGGTTAAGGCATTTTTATTTTTCATTATCTAACTTGCCCTCAACGTTCCACATATACCAGGTGCTTGTTCATGACCTTCATTAATTCACTAAAGGATCAGTTCCATGATGTGGCCTAAAAGAAAGCTTACCTGAAATAATGAAACTGTTCCATAAAGGGTTGTGGGTAGTTTCCTCGAATATATTTTCCCATTAGTCCATGTTTTGGTTACTTACATATCAAATTAGATAATTCTGCCATCGCTTAATGGCATTGAAGATAAAATGAGATAAGCTCTTTTGATATAGATAGGGATTTTTGTGAGTTTCTGAAGCCATTTTCATGGAAAGCAATTTCGCCGAAAATAGAAAATAGGTTAATAAGTGGATACCAGCCAGACTCAAAACTAACAGAACAAGGGGAAAAAAGTAGGTCAAATTTTCCTATCACGTATTTTCACTTTTAAAGTAAAAATGGGTAGGCATGAAGTCTGACTCTTCTTAAATCCCTCAAAGGCTTAGCCTTTATTAATGGTTGTTACAAAAAGGAGTGATGCTTTATGCTTATATCAAAAGCTGCAACTCTTACCAATAGGATTTAGGTATATATAAAATTTACCTACCTGAGATTCTGACTTTAAAATGCAGTAGCCTTTAGGGAATATAATCTTGAATACTGTGTATAGATGTAAGCAGTATACATTTTGAATATTATGATCAATCTAGAATTATCATTAAATATTAAGATTGTATCTAATGTCATTTTGTATATTACACTTCACTATAATTAGCCATATGGTCAACTTTAGATCAACCTGTTTTTATGAGTATAGAGAAAAAAGTTATTTTTATGTGACCATTAAGAGACTCAGCTGCTTAAAATTGTCTAGTTCCTTTCTCACATGCACTTAAACAGATAAACAGATAAACATTAAAATTTAATGGATATATTAAATTCCCTAGACTATGGAGACTAAAAATATGGCTCAAATTTTTAATATGATTATTTTTATTGATACTTGGATTTGGGTATCATTTAAATGTACCCAGATGCTTTAAAATATTTTTTATTACATAATATTGTACTGTTCATGTAATTTCTGGTTTTTAAAGAACCTTGAAGCCTTCCAGATACAGATTTCCATTATTTGTTACCATTGACTTTTATTTGGGTTCTTATATATAATTTTCAGTTTTCTGTAAAATAGGATATTCTTAAAAAGAATGAAAATGTAAATATATTCATATTTACATTTGTAACTATTTCCTTCTAACAAGGAAGTTCTGAAGTATGGACGGTCCAACCAGAGAGAATAATTCTTGTGTTGATATTGGCCCTAGCAAAGCATAAGTGAATTTAAAGAAATATAAAAAATTATGTCCGTTATACTCAAGAGAGTAAAATTTATTGAAATTAATGATTTAGTATCTTTAAAACAAAGATACTAAATCTTACTATGTTATGGCAAGTAAGTATTCCTTTTTTTTTTTTTTCAAGTAAGTATTTCTAACTAGCATTTGTGGCTTTCTTCATGTCACTTTTTTACATATTGGGTAACTTAAAAATCAAAGAAAAAGGCACTGGAATAGTGTTACTTTAAGCTATGTTTTAGCAGTCTAAGATATTTGTGTGCTCAGGTCAGGTGGGACCTGCCAGAGGATCATTTCTGGATGAGTTGTCTTTAGCTTGTCACTTTTTCTTGTTTGCCATGAAAGTATAATGACAATGAAAATAATATCCAACTGTGCTGATATAATTTTTATATTTCTGTGCTCTAAACTCAGGATAAATTAGATGTAGTGTCATCTCAAATTAAGAGTATATTTTTAATGTCTCTCTACTATTTTTACAAATAAAAGCTTAATATCAATTTCAGTAATTTAAAGTAGAATTTACAGACTATAGCCAGAATGTAAATGTTTTCAAATGCATTCCAGATAATTTTTTAAAAGAAACTCTCTTTCTAAATTAGCTACATTTTTAGGGGTGCCTGGATGGCTTAGTCAGTTAAGCATTCCACTCTTGAGTTTAGCTCAGGGTCATGATCTCTCAAGGGTCATGAGTTCAAACTCCGTGTTGGGCTCCACGCCCAGTGGGCAGTCTACTTGAAGATTCTCTCTCTCCCTCTCTCTCTGCCCCTCCCCCTGTCCTCTCTTTCTCAAAAAATAAATCTTTAAAAAATAAAAACAACAAAGTAACTGTATTTTTACAAATTTCCAAAGAATTTAGGATTCAGCATTACAGCATGCCTAATTCAACTTTGTATATGTTGGTATTTTATAGAAATGAAGAGGATAAAGGATTTCTAAGGATCTAGACTTGCTTGTTATCCTATAGAATGATAAAATTTGGGTAGTTATTATTTTGAAATAAAATGAACGTATTATAGAAGAAAAGAGGATTTTTCTCTACAGTAATCATGGTTGCTTTAATTTCATCATATCTGTATACCCTTACCAAAAAATACCTACTTCTCTTAAATTCTATTTTTTTGCTTTATTTTTAAATGAGGATTACCTGATTCTACTTCAAACTATACCTATATAAAAATTTACATTCAAAATAATGCCTTTATTATAGTTTGTAAGTTACTTTCATAATAATAATGATGGTCCTCAAAAGGAGTAGGAATTACTGTTGTTGTTGTTGTTGTTTTAAAGATTTATTTATTTATTCGAGAGTGAGAGAAAGAGAGAGAGCAGGGGAAGAGGTAGAGGGAGAGAATCTCAAGCAGACTCCCCGCCAAGCATAGAGCATGACTCTATCCCATTACCCTGAGATCATGACCTGAGCTGAAATCAAGAGTCACATGCCTGACCAACCGAGCTACCCAGGTGGCCCTGAACTTAAGTAGTTGTTCTAAAAGAACTACTCACTAATATAACCCCATTTTATTTAGCACTATTTGTGAAACTTAAAATGTTTTCAAACACAATGGTATTATTGGGGAAAGTATGGCTTATCCATGTGAATTATCATATTAAATCCTTTTGAATCATATTAAATCACTATCATATTAAATGTACTCTAATATGAAATACATAGTGTGCTAAGAATATCAAATAATTGAAATGCATAAAAGGTATTGTTACTGATAATAAATGGAACATTTAACATTTAATTTAATGCTATTATTTAAGTAAAATGTTTAATCATTTAACATTTAATTTAGCATATTAATCTAACATTAAATAATTTTTTAAATAAGTAAAATATTTTATTACATTTAATCTTATATAGTCCTATTGTAAACATAATATATCAAAATTATGAGATCATTATCAACAAAACATCATTATATACAAATTTTTGCCATGATTTAGATATAGTATATTTTTATGCTATTTTACGATATATATTTCTCAATTTCTTTATTTTATTTAACATCAAATAAATCATGTGGATTAACATCAAATAAATCAGATGTTTTACGGGATCAATACATAGCCTATGTTTTACCTCACTTTCTGTTCATTAAGACATTGAATTCCATATGTAAGATTATCTTTCTAAAGTGTTAGAAAATTATCATCATCTTCACCATTTTAAGAGGCACCAGTTTCCAGAGACAGTACAAATGCCCCTAGCCTTCTCCCTGCACATAATACTTGGACCAACTCCTCTCTGGTATCTTATTTTGTCCTTTATTCCTCAAGCAAAATTGGGGAAAATTGTATCTGGGCACCCTGATAGAGCCGAAGGACAGATTTTCATGTACTTCCCTATTGTTTTTATCCCTGGGGAATTCTAAAACAAAATGAAAAACAGTTCTAAATAGTCCAAGTTGGATAGCTTCTGTCTAACATGTTGAATTTCAGGTTTAAGGTCCCTAAAATAAGAAGCAGGGGATTTTTTTTTTTAATTAAAAATTTCCTCTTTCAACTGCAATTAGAGGGAAAAGGGAATTTTGAGTGACCCTAATTACAGAGGACCTGCTGACAGAAGTCTACTTTTTATTAAGCAGTATTTACTTAGGTATACTTAATACTAAAGCATGAGAACAAGAGACCTTTTTCACTTAATCAGGCATTAATTTTGTTTTAAAAGATTCATGTCCTTTTAAGCTATAGAATACAAAACATTAATCCACCACCCTAAAATGAAGTAATATACTGACATACAGTGGCACAGATTACTTCCTATTTTCCCCTAGATTTACTGTGGCTACTGTCTTGAACTATAATTATGAAAACAAGAAATGTGATTCCTTTTTTAAAAAGTAACTAAATTGTCAGTAGCACTGAAAGATACATTGATATAAAATTATATACAAAGTACTATATAATCTGTGATAATCTATATGGTTTTGGTTTTTTTTTAATGTGGTTTTTTTTTTAAAGAGTCCAATTTAATCACCTTTTCTATTTATTTATTTATAGTTTAATAAGAGCCATCATTTTATATATATTGGTATTTTTAAAATAATTTCATTTTAATACTGAATGATATACAGGTGGCATTTATATTTATATCAGAGGATTACAGTTTATATTTATTTCATAATTGGTACTTTTTACTGCAAAAGTATGTTTACATGATGATTTAGATATATATACATATATTTACTTTTATAGGTGATTATCACTTTTAGTGTTCATTACAGTAATTTAACTTAAAATAAAACTGGACCTATCCAAGGTAGTTTGATTTGGGAAGAAAACCATTTTGTGTAATGATAAATTTTTTTCATTAAGAAATAAAGAAATAGGGGCACCTGGGTGGCTCAGTGGGTTGGGGCCTCTGCCTTCAGCTCAGGTCATGATCTCAGAGTCCTGGGATCAAGCCCCGCATGGGGCTGTCTGCTCAGCAGGGAGCCTGCCTCTCTGCCTACTTGTTATCTCTCTTTCTGTCAAATAAATAAATAAATAAAATCTTAGAAAGAAAGAAAGAAAGAAAGAAAGAAAGAAAGAAAGAAAGAAAGAAAGAAAAGCTGAGGCACTCGGGTGGCTCAGTCAGGTCATGATCTCAGGGTCCTGACATCGAGCCCCATATCTGGCTCTGCACTAAGCATGGAGTCTGCTTGAGATTTTCTCTTACCGTCTACCTCTGCCCCTCTCCCACTCATGCGCTCTCCTTCTCTCTCTCTCTAAAATAAATAAATGAATTTTTAGAAAAAAAAGAACTAAAAAAGCTAAGAAAATATAGAGAGTAATTTCAGTATTGAACTAGAACTGCATGGTAACTGAATTGTAAATGTTATACTTTATGACTTGTTATTTATTATGAAACATTCAAAGCATATATTAAAATTTCATTTATCATATTATCTTGTAGGGGTCCAGGTGGTGGTAGACCTTGGCCAAACCCAACAAATGCCAATTCAGTGAGTATATGTATTTTTAAATTTTCTTCGCATGTTGTAGCATTTAACAACAAAAATCTGTTGCTTTCAAAAGTCCTGCAATTGGTTATATTAACTTTTTTTAAAAAGTGATCATTCAAGAAATATATTTTGCATATGTATTTTTAAAATATATGTAGTTTTTGAAATTATGTAATTTTTTCACTTCACGGTCTAATGTAAACATGCATTCTATGTAGATTAACAGATTTCCAAAAATTAAACAGAAAATGTGATTTAAGTATACTACAGTAGCCTTTATTTATTGTAATATATATTTATCATAAAATGATTTGATCTTCTAAAATAACTATAATAACCACTAAGTTGCCAGATAACCTCAATCTACATCAGAGTTATTATGATTATATTTATTGTACTGTTACACCTAGGTTTGCTCTCTCACTATCCCAGGAAGCAAGTACACATTTGTCCAGTGCCTGTCAGCCAAATTGGTGTTCTTACACATCTATCTATGTATCTGACATGCTGCAAATTTTCCTTACGTTTTCTGACAGCAGTTTGACTCACAAATATTTTTCCCTCTTAATAATATCACATAAATATATGCACAAGTTGAAAACTAAGCTTTTGGTCTTAAATTAATATGATTTTAATTGAAGGATCCTGGTGATGTTTTCCCTTCTTGATTTTGAAACCTTGAGTTTCTTTAGTATGTGAGAGAGGTCTGCTGTGTAACTCTGTGTAGTGCGTGCACTGCACAAAGGTTTCTCACTCGAAGGATTCAATATAGTTCGTGCTCCACTTGTAAAGTCTATGAGTATTTGCCCAGCTGGGATGCCTTTTACTAATATGCACAGAGGTAACTTCATTGACTGGCAGTGGCCTTAAAGCTAAATAAACATGAAACTGATTCAATGTTGAAGGTTAATTTAAACTTCAAGAAAATTGGGCACCTTGGTGGCTCAGTTGGTTGAGTGACTGTCATCGGCTCGGGTCGTGATCCTGGAGTCCCAGGATCGAGTCCTACATCGAGCTCCCGGCTCCACGGGGAGTTTGCTTCTCCCTCTGACCTTCTCCTCTCTCATGCTCTCTTTCACTCTCTCTCTCTCTCTCTCTCTCTCAAATAATAAAAAAAAAAAACTTCAAGAAAATTTAAGGTGAAGTATGTGTGTTATAGGAAGAATCATCCTAGATTCATTGCTCTTTGAAGGCAGAACCACTTTCTTCTCAATCAAGTAAGCAGCTGTCATATTTTTAGAGAAAAAAATTATTTTATCTTCCTGTCTCTTTGGTTTCAATAGCTAATTGAAATAGCGTTTGGGGTGGACAGAAGTGATGATCTTGTTTTCATTTGGGTCTTCAGTATACTATTTAATCTCAACAAATCTTCCTAAAATACTGTTATGCCAGATTATGTTATAGTGTATCTTTATCTTTTAAAATTATTTTGGTTTGCTTATATGCTTTTGAAGAGTTCACATTTCTATTTGCTTCTTGCTATATGCCTTTCAAATTCATTCAGGATTTCACTTTAAAATGGCATCTGGCTAGCAGCTCAACACACAGTTCTTTCAACTTGCTATTAAAGTACCCATAAAGGGGCGCCTGGGTTGCTCAGTCAGTTAAGCAAGTGTCTGCCTTAGGCTCAGGTCCTGATCCCGGGATCGAGTGCGTGTCGGGCTCCTTGCTTAGCAGGGAGCCTGCTTCTCCCTCTGCCTCTTTCTCTCTCTCTGTCTCTCATGAATAAATAAAATATTTAATTAAAATAAAATACCCATAAAGATACAGGAAAAAAGAATTTTTTATAACACTGAAAACTCTGACAATCTTCCTATTGCCAGAATCTGGACCTCCACCTCTTCAGAAGACTTTCTATTATCTGCACATCTGTTGAAACTGGATTAAAAAGCACGGCAGATAGTGCTCCTTAACTGTGTAAGCCTTACCCCCAGAAGCAGGAAGACTCTTCTTCCTCACTGTCAGCTCTCCCTCTGCTGCCTCTTGCAGGCGGCCACATGTAACTTCCACCTGCCACTGCCTGCCTTCCGCAGGACCTCCTTTTACACACTCGGCTGGGACTCTCCCCTTCAAAAGCTACTTAGGAAGGTGAGCAGGATTTGATATTGAGAATGGTGCATTGTTCCAAGCAGGTATATTATCCAAGTGAGAGTATGGGGGAGAGGCAGAAATGAAGAGGGAGTTCTGCTTTCTGGTAAATTGTAGTTTTCATGTCCTCCACCTCTTCAGAATTTCATGGAGCCAAGCAGTGTGGCTAAGAGAGTGTACTCTAATGAGTCAGCAGCTCTACATTATTTTAGACCCTGAGAAGCACTAGGAATTAGGGTAGGAGGTGTGCATGTGAAACTGCCATGCAGTGGTCATGGTGAATGGGCATGTGACCAGCACACATGTGGTCAAGTAAGAGAGTTGGAAACAATCCCCTGTGTTACTAGCTGTCCCTTGTGAATACATTTCCCCCTCACTTGAAGAAATGTCAATAAGGAAAAAAAGTGGGGAAGGCCTATAGCTTTCTCTTCAGAAAGAGAAAGGGGGTCACATCCTGGGTTCAGAAAGGCAAAGCATTCCTCTGAAAAACGATTGATTCTGAGAACAAGAAAAAAAATCATAAAAAACTGATGACTTTCTAGCAAAAACATAGGGCTTCCAAAAAAGTATTTAAGAGGGATTTTTCCCCCTAAATACCATTGATTATATTCTAGTGACAACTCCTTTGTACTGTTTTGATTTCCAAGTTCCTCAGACTTCTTGTCCATGTTTTTAGTTACAGACACTTTTTATTAATAAGTCTCTGGCTCTCCAGGCCCACATTTTCAAGTAATTGATTATTTTGTTTTTGCTGTTTCCAGATATCTTTTATATATTTTTAAGTGTTTATATCAAAGTAACTCCAGATTTATAGAAGAGTTGCAAGAACAGTACAAAGAACTCCCATGCACCCTTCACCCAGATTCCTGAGTGTTAAAGTTATACTATATTTGCTTTATGATTTCTACTCTCTGCATATACACATATACATATTTTTTCCTGGACCATTTGAGCTGTATTTAAGTTGCTGACATGTTGATCCTTTATCATACCAAATACATCAGTATGTGTTTCCTAAAAGCAAATATATTATCTTTCATAACTATAGTAAAGATCAAAATTAGAAAATAAACACTGATGTAATGCTGTTTTCTAATCTGCATACCCCATTCAGATTTCACCAATTGTCCCAGCAATGTTCCTGGTAACAAAAGAAAGTCCCAGTTCACTTGTTACATTTATGCGTCATGACTTTTGGTCTTTAATGTAGGACAGTTCCTCAACTTTTCTTTGTCTTTCTTAACCTTGCAGTTTTGATGAATACAAATCAGTTATTTTGTAGAATGTGCCATAATTTGTCTGAGGTTTCCTCATGATTAGATTCAGGTGATACATATTTGGTAGGAATGCCTCAGAAGTAATGTGATTTTCTCAGCACACCATCTCAGGAAGCATGTGATGGTGATTTGTCCCATTGCTTGTAGCATTAACTTTGATCCCTTAGTGAAAGGTGGTGCTTGTCAGATTTCTCTACTATAAAATTGCTCTTTTTCCTTTTGTAATTATTAACTTGTGGAGACATACTTTGAAACTGCAGTAAATATCCTCTTCTTCCTCATACTTTCCATCTGCTACGTTTGGTAGCCATTGATGACTCTTAACCAAACTGGTTTTTTTGCTATGTTGGTTGCCAAATGGCTGATTTCTAATTCTGTCTTTCCTTCTCCCATTTATTAGTTGACTTTCTACAATAACAAAGAGTTTTTCTTTCTTCTCCATTCATTCATTCATTCAGGTATATCAGATGTCCTGGTGGACTCTTATTTCATTCAATAGGTTTTTGATGTTAAGATCATTCCGGATTTAGCCAGTAGGAACCCCTTCAAGATGAATCATTTGTCCTTTTTTGTTTGTTTTGTTTCTAAGATTTTCTTTATTTAAGAGAGAGAGAGCTTGAGAGAGAGATCACAAGTGGGGAGGATTGGGCAGAGGGAAAGGAGACTCTCTGCTGAGCAGGGAGCCTGATGTGGGACTCCATCCCAGGAACCCTGGGATCATGACCTGAATCAAAAGCAGATGCTTACCTGACGGAGCACCCTGGCACCCTCATTTGTATTTTTGACATGGCTGCATTGTTCTCTGAGCACTTAAAACTCATCTTGAATTTTCCCAATGTTAGCCCTGAAACACCCATTTCTTTAAGGAGTGGTATTTAGAATCTATCAGAGTGATAATGGCTTCTAGAGCCTCTCAACCAACATAACTAGGATTTAGGGGGATGTTCGTGCACATACCCATATACCTCTGTATCTTTCTGTATCTATCTATAGGCATTACAACCATGAGTACCCACCAGTGCTTCAGTTTCAGTCCAACACAGTTTCAGTCCAGTATTCTAGACTTTCTGCTTTCTACCTCTCTGAAAGTAAAAAATCCGCCTACCATTATGTACAATATATTTATTTTATTTATTTGCTTCATCTTTATCAATCCACAGTTTTGTCATGTAAAAGTATTTTAATCAAAAGTTTTTGGCACTCTTTTACATGGAACACAGAGCATTTTTAAGGACAAATTTATATTTTTAATTCAGAACAAAAGTATGATTTTTACTTCTAACTTCCTTTGGCCTAAACATTACATTATTGGCCTTAGATTCTTCTTTGGAAGTTTATTTACAAATTTACCAATGATTTTTCCTTTTTTATATCTTTCAAAGGAACTGGGCACTTGGGTTTACCTATATAGCACATTCTCATCATGAAGTAGCAAGCACTATTATTGAAAATATCTGAATTATCTTTGTCTGGGGACATTTTTGGTTAAAAGTTACAGAAAGACAACCAGACTAGGCTCATATTGAGAGAATATCCCTAGATTATATATCTGAAAAGTCCAGATATAAATTTGCTTTGGGGCACATTTGATTCCAAGGATCCAGATAATGTCATCAGGACCCAGTCCCTATCACTTACTTTTTTCCTTGTCAGGACAAGAAGGCTGTGTGGATTTCCAGATATATATCCTCAGAGCTCTCAGTTCAATACAAAAAAGCACAACTCTTTATCACTTAAACATAGGAATTGGGCATAACCAACTGAACTAGATTTGTTTAGTTTCAGTCATATGCTCATTCATGAATTATGACCTGAGGTTACAATGCTCTTTCTGCCTGGCCAGGGTTACACAGGCCCACACCCGAGCCCTAGCCAAACCACATGGAAAAATAAGATGTATGGGTCACTGAAGAAATTTCAAGAATTGTTATCAGAAGAGGAGATAAGCAAAAGCTACAGATGTCCAATATAGCGTTGTATTCATCAACTCACTAATGTGACAGGAAAAAGAAAGAAGAAACTCCTTTAAAGAAAAAAATGACAATCTATTGTAATGATTAAGCCCAAAGGAAATACAAATATCTTACTCCAGATAGGCTCTGCTCTATACAAATATATGCTCATTAAAAAAAAAAGTGCTAAAAAATAATAGACTGTTTTCAACCTTACACTGGCATAAAGGGTGTCTTGATGTTGCCCTCCCTGGTTTCTACTAAACCAGTAGCTTCTAAGTGGTTTGTAAACTTCACAGTTGAAGAATGCTACTAACCATTTTAAAAAAAGAAGCCAAAATCTCTAGCTACTCTGCTCTTCCCCTTGCTACTAATATCCGCTGTCATGGATATTAGGAGTCAGAATATTTCAGAATATTTGAGTTACCAGTCACAGCTCTTGAATTATCTGTCTAGCTTAACCAGACAGTATATATGGCCCTTAATTTTCTCATCTGACAAATAAAAAATTCTTTTAATTCTATGATTCTGATCTTTTAGCTCTCTTATCTTGCTTATCTTCTACATCTGTGTTTTCATCTTTCAGTTCACGTTAGTAGATATTTTGTATGGAGTCTGGAGAGGAGCAGAAGGAGATTAATTACATTGGGAGAATTTGGACATTAGAGGTGGAGAAAAGCTTGGACAAAATAAAGAATCAGACTGTTAAGGGCTAGGGGGACAGTCTGGGAAGGCGTAGAAGGTGACAAAGCAGAAAAGAGAGAAAGAGAGTCATGATGTATATACAGGGCTCTTCAATGGAAAACTCTAAACTGTATCATCTGAGAGGAAGAGAGCTATATTTTAGGAGAATAGTCTATAAAATGGATGTAATGGGGTAATGACATTAAGAGATTATAGTGATGGGTTTTATAAAATGTTATTAGAACCTGAGGTAGAATGGTGATCAAAGGAATGATGGGGACACATTTTACACATAGAATCAAAAATACTTGGTGACCTTCGCTTTGGGGATAAAGAGAAAGAAAAAATGGAAGGTGATTTCAAGTCTTTGAATCCAAGTATCACGGAGAATGGGAATAACACAACTCTGCTAGAAATATAAGAGAAGGAGAAGGTTTAGAAGGTAGACAAGGACCTTTGTTTTGGAATGTTAAATCTTCTACTCAGTCTAATAAAATACTAGATCAAGTGTTGTGCCCAGCACAAAATGGAAGTGTATTCAGTTGAAGTTTTATCTCTAGCTCTAATCTCTACTAAATTCTTGATGTAGATTTCTAAACATCTGTTGATCAGATAAACCTCACTGTCTACTAGTGCCTTCAAATTCGGCGTGTTGGATATTTTCCCAAACTTGCCTCCCTTCCTGAATTCCTTACATATAAATTAGTAGCACTATCATTCACCTACTCACCAAGTTGGAAAGCTAGGAATTGTCTTAACTTCTGCCTTCCCTTGTCCACCACACCTAGTTGTCACCATGCCCTGCCAAGTACATTTGTGAAAAGTCTTTCAAATTTTCTTACTCCTACTTATCTTAATCAGCACTGTGTACAACACTGTAATCTCTTGCCTAGACCTTTTGCAGACTCCTAACTTGTATTCATATTCTATAATGAACTAGGGTTATCTTACTAAAATATAAATTTGAACATGTCTCTCTCAAACTGGTGACTCCCTGTTTCCTACAGCATAAATTCATTCACAGTCTGACCATTTATGCTTATCATTTATTTAAATTTCCTATAAGTACCAGCTGTATGAGATTATATACCATTTCCCTAATAAACTATATACTCTCATATTTCTTTTCTTTCTTTCTCCCTCTTTCCTTCTTTCTTTCTTTTCTTTCTTCTCTTTCTCTTTCTTTCTTTCTTTCTTTCTTTCTTTCTTTCTTTCTTTCTTTCTTTCTTTCTTTCTTTCTTTCTTTAATGCTTATCCTTCTCTTTGTCTGTCTAGTGGTTATTTACTGTCTGTAAGTCAGCTACCCAGCTCAAACACCTTCTGTACCCACATACTTCCACCTATATTGTTATATTTTATGTCTCTCACACTAGGCTGTCAGGTGCTACTGGTAACTTTCAAGAGTAAAGGTTCAGTGAAGTGCTACTAGGGGTAGGAACCCAAATGTTCTTTTTCTTTTAATGAGGACATCAAATAATATGAAGTAGAAACTGTGAGTATAAGCCAAGAGCTTATACTCATGGAAAGGACACATGGAAAGAAACTGAACTAGATGAGGTAACAAATTAAAGTACTTTTAACTGTTTATTATATTTATGTGTAAAGGAATCATGAAGAGGGAGAAATTAAAACTAAAAAAGGAGCAAGGACTTAGGAGAATGAGGTAGCTGGGGGGGCTAGCTCTGGAAACAAGCATAAAGATTATCTCTTTTCTACCTGGAATGGATAAAATTCTAATCTATTAGTAAGAGTGTTGAATTGAAGGTGAAAGTATAGCAAGAATTTTATAGCTTTAATATATGAAAAAGGGCCAACTGACTACCAACTCAGGATTTTTTTTTAAAGATTTTATTTATTTATTTGTTTGTTTGTTTGTTTGTTTGTTTATTTGACAGAGAGAGATCACAAGTAGGCAGAAAGGCAGGCAAAGAGAGAAGGGGAAGCAGGCTTCCGCCGAGCAGAGAGCCCGATGTGGGGCTCAATCCCAGGACCCTGAGATCATGACCTGAGCCGAAGGCAGAGGCTTAACCCACTGAGCCACCCAGGTGCCCCCAACTCAGGATTTTATAATCATCATGAAACCCAGCTCAGGAAAGTCAGTTGTTAATTACTCAAGATTTTTTGAGCTAATTGTTAAATCATTGGTAGCACTAAATCTTCCATGTGGGAATATTCACACCATATAAATTGGCAAATGCTACAAATTGGGACCTTTTCCTTCCCTGAGTTTATTGGGTTTAGTGGCATACCACTAGAAACCTTCAGGGCTTCCATGAAGGCCAAGCCAAAATGCTTCCAGATAATAGTGAAGAGTAGGTTGACATTAGAGAACACAATTATATTCTGGACCTTGTCCCTTGTTTTGTTTTTCTCTCCAGGAAATCTCTACTGTGTAACAGAAAAGGTGGCTAGGGGGTGATCAAAGAGATGGAAATTAACAATGGAGGCTTGGAGCGCTTGGGTGGCTCAGTCAGTTAAGCAGCTGCTTTCAGCTCAGGTCATGAACCCAGGGTCCAGGGATTGAGCCCCATGTCCTCTGGCTCCCTGCTCAGAAGGGAGTCTGCTTCTTCCTCTGCCCCCCTTCACCCATCCTCATGTTCACTCCCGTGCTCCCTTTCTCTCAAATAAATAAAAATTTTAAAAAACAACAACAATGTAGGCTTTAGGATAATGAATTTAAAATACTGGAGAGAGAAACAAAAAGCCGACAGTGGCATAGGGGAGGGGCAGAGGGAATTTAGTAAGAAACTAATAGGGAAATAATGGACTTAATAAATATGGAGGAATTGTAATGGGAGAAGATTCTGGTTAGAATATAGAATAGTATTTGTGAGCGTCATGAGGAAAAAGGAAGTGTCAGGCAAGAGAGTTGCTTAGATCTCTGTAAAGAGTTCTAGGATGTGGTCATACTCACAAATGGAGGAGAGGGAAGGATATTGTAAAGTGAAGGAAAGCAGTGAAGTATATATTCCAAAGATTTATTTGAACTCGGGACTTGAACTCACTCAGGGCTTGAACTCATGAACCTGAGATCAAGACTTGAGCTGAGATCAAGAGTTGGATGCTTAACCAACTAAGCCACCCCTAAATTCCGGCACCCCTAAATTCCGAAGATTTAAAGGGTGGCTAGATCATATTTTGAAGCTGGTGAAGAATAATGGTAGGTACTAGAGAGAGGTAGAAGAACAGGGGATGCTAAAGTTATAAGGAGACAAAAATTGGAGCCATCAGATAAGGTAGTGATTTGGAGGGAGCCAATGCATATGTTTAAAGTAAGAAGCAGAAGATGGATGGTAGATCATGAACTGAAAGGGGCCCAGGAGAGCAAAGTTGTATTTAGCTACCAAGTTTAGTAAGTGTGTACTTGCCATCAAGATCTCAGTACTCCTAGTGGATGTACTCCTCATCATTAGTGATGCTGGGCAGGCTGGTCATGACCATCTTCAGGGCTGAATTACCCATAGGGAGACCAGGTCGGGGCCACAGAGGCATGTGGTCCATGCTTAAGGCAAAGCACGGGCACCAAACAACAAGGAGAGAATTTTCAAATCACTTAATATTAAATATTTTCCCCTCAGATTAAAGAATTATTCATTAAAGGAAATTCATAACTTTGCTATACTTCCTTCTTCTTACTTTAAAGTTTCATATTGATAGGAATACATTGATAGTAGGAGATCTTAACACGCCACTCTCAGTAACTGACAGATCATCTAAACAGAAAATCAATAAACAAGAGCTTTGAATGACACATTGGACCACACGGACCTCATAGATATATACAGAACATTCCACCCTTACTTTAAAGTTTCATATTATTTTTATATTTAATTATATGGAAGGTGTTGAGGTAGAGGGAGGGTTTGAGGTAAAGACACTATCCTCTTTTCACTATTCTACTGGTCCAATTCTGGCTATCTGCCTCAAAGACGGTAGTAGTTTGTTGGCTTTTTCCAGAATAAGGCAAAAATATCTGCTCGGGATGTGAGAATCTTCATGCAAGTGAGCTAGTGAGCTTCTGTGAAAAGAAGAAAATATTTGGATTTAGTTCTCTTTATCAATAATCCACACTCAAGGGCCTAGTTTTAAATATCTGTTTTCTAGTTTTCATTTCTTAAATTATGATAGCAATGTTGTATTAATACTCTGTAATCTCGAAAAAAAGAGTTGGGTTAAGAACTTGATTTGAAGAGAAAAAAATTGTTACCCGTATCTGATCCCCACAAATTAGTAGTTTTGGGAGACTTACATTAATGAAATCTTATACATTTATTACAATATTTTCTAGTAGCTAATTAGAAAAGAAAGGGGGAAATGTGAGGCCTGTAGATCAAGTATTGACCCATACCACATGAATGTAGTAGCCTGAAACCTATCTTAAAAAAATAATAATAATGAATGAACATAAGTTAGGAGTTGTATCTGTAAAAGCTATTAATTTGAAAACTCTGGTTTCTGGTTTTTAGCTGCACAAATATATATCTTTCTAATTACAGAGTAAGTGTCATTAACATCAAGCAGTGAGTACAACTGCCCTGAAGTGAATATAACTTGAGGTTGTAATTCTGTCTAAATTCCTCTTGACCCGAATCCTCTCTTTTTTATAAAATCAAGATAATGTTGCATTCATTCATTTTTCTAGCACTCAGACAGATATACTTGCCTTTATTCTTTGCCATCCTTTGTGATACATTTTAAAACTCGATAAAAGTCAGAAGATAGATTCATTTTCAGTAAGTCTCCATACTGTCACATGAATCAAAATATATATTTCTTTGTCCTATTCATGTTCCAGATACCATACTCTTCAGCATCTCCTGGGAATTACGTAGTAAGTACATTTGGGATTGTTTGCTCCTGAGATTTGATGTTATGTTTTATTTGGGCAATGAAATAGTTGTCCAGATGTTAAGAAGAGCCCCTGTGTATTGGCCAAGAAGGGAACATCTGATATGTATTGAGTTTTTCGTCTGCCAACCTCACTACATATGTTGATGTTCATTAGTGAAACAGTTATCAATCTGGCCAAAATTGCCCTGAGTACTGTGTTTTACTTTAGCATATGTTTCTGTAAACCAAAACAATACACTCTGTCCAATCATGAAGAAAGCCATCCCCAGCTACACAATGATAAGCTTGAATTTGCAGTTCTCCAGGAGGATAATCTACACCCCCTCCCTCACCCCACTCACCACACACAAAGTTGAGGAAGACATTAAACTTTTCCCCCCCTTGAACACAAATCCAATCAGAATAATGCACAGTAATTTGTGGGGGAGGCGCTTTTAAGGGGTTTTTTTATGCTTAGAATTGAAAACACTTATTTTTCTTCTTTTTATTATTTAGTACATGTTAAAATTTTCCACTAATTCATACACAACTAAAGTCAAATTAGCAGGTTTTACCTGAGTTCTTGAACTTACAAGTGACCTTTTAACCATCATCACATTATAATCCTTGCTACATCTCAAGACCACTCTTATAATATTTAGGAGTAAATGCCTATCAGAAGAAAAAAGATAAAATGGTAAAAAAGGAAAACCTTTCCTAAAGAAGTTGTGGAGGTGGTGGCTAACTGGGGTAGGAAAAAAGGAGGGCTTAAGAAGATCAGTGAGCATTTTACTCTCCATAGAAATAATGTTTTATGAACATAGTAAAAAGCACACGCTGTTATGGACCTGTGAACTCAGTGCTCAGTATCCTCTTAAGCTGTACAAACTAAGAAGGTCTAACTTTTTTCACATTCTCTATGAAGCAAAAATGAAAGTAAGAACATGTGGGTAAAACCTATTTTTTTCTTAAATCACTTGAGAATAAGCCTAATATATAATTTTATGAAATTATAGACTTTTATCTGAAAGGAAATTTAAGTTGCTTATTAAATAGCAAATATATATATCATTTGAAATGATTAGTGGGCTGTGTCTACATATTCAGAATAGTACAAATTTATCCACTTAGTAATTTACCCAGATTAATTATGGTACATCTGAAAAATTCTAAAACCCTTTGCCTGAATTACCCATTTTGGTTGTCTGAAATAACTGAATTAACCTTAGAATCACCTAATTTCCATTTCAGATTGATTAGTAACCCACAGCATTAGTCAACATTGCCTCTCATTTCTAATTGACGTGATAGCAGAAGGTTCAATACTCTAGAAATGTTATAATTGATAACAATAGAGAAAGAAATAGCGTTAGTGTTTTTTTAAACATACGAGTATCTTTGAGTTTTAAGCTTCCTATAAAAAAAAACCCTCATACAAAACATAAGAAAATTACAATAAACTAAATCACAAATACACATGAATGATGCAGTTTTATGGATTTGTAAAGGCCCCAATAAATGGCTTCTCCTTAACCTCATTATACCTGATGTGATTAAGTCATGAATAATAAATCAGTGTAACAGGCTCATTGTTTTTGGAAACTTGTCAAAACAGTCTCAACATATTTAAGCTAAATTATATTTTGCATAATATTGAAATGATTGTGCATTCAAAGAAAATAAATTATGGAGACAATATATTTCCTCTGTGATTTTCACATTGAATTATTATAGATAAGTCTAACTTTTCTTCTGTTTTTCCTTATATTGTTTAATGAAATGCCTTATTTTTACTGAAATTTTGTATAATTATTTAGGGTCCTCCAGGAGGTGGAGGGCCACCAGGAACACCCATCATGCCTAGTCCAGCAGGTATTGTAATCACACTAGCCACATGGGCATTTGATTATTAGAATAATTACAAAATATAAAAACTGTTATGACGGAAGGTTAGTAGTATTCATCATCTCATGGGTGGTAACAGAGGTAGACTAGAGGTAGCAAGTAAGAAGAAACAAGGTTCTTAAATAACTATTGTCCAATTACTTTAAGCATGTAGAAAATTCCTGTTGTGTGGGTAACAGATAAAATCAGGATAAAATGGTGTTAATCTCGATGAATTGCCCAATAATTTATCTGACAAAAAGATTCCTTGAGACTGTGAAAAAAAATCCAAATCTCACAACTTAGAAAAATTCTGTATAAGTAACACATGAAATACATGGATCCATTTGGTTTAATCAAACCCACCATTATCTTACTAAGATAGGTGTAGGTATGCTTACACGTCCATATGGATTTATTAGCTAATAGGTTCATTATGTAGTGAGGAAGTTTTTTTTTCTTTTAATCGTAAACTAAAGTACCTCAATATTTTTATCATTTCATATGATGACTTTAAATAGCTTATCCTTTCTTTTTGAGATTTAATATAGACTATTAAATGTGCTGTTTCTTGAGGACTCTAATGGTGAGAGTTGGCATTGGTGCAGCTCTGGCAACATGTATCAAGAGCCATGAAAAAGTTCATACCACTTGCCTCTATAATCCTTCTCTGAGAAATGATTAGCGATACAACCCAAGATTTATGTGGAGGGGTACTCATTTGTTATAATTAATAGTGAAATAGTAGATACAACCTTCAAACCTAATCCAATTTTAGTGATGTTACTATATTAATTTTTTATGGAATATAATGTAGCCATTAAAATTATAATCAAAGAATTTAATGGAGAATAAATGTTCATGATTCAATACAGTATGATCCCAATTTTATTTTAAAATATATATAACACAGAAATGTATAAGTAGAAAACAAAGAAATAGCTAGGACTTTATCAGTGTTAACTTCTGAGTAATGAAATAGATGGGAAATTTTTGTAATTAGGAAAAATTTTTAATTATGTCGTACTGTTCAATTCATATGTTCTTAGCTGGTTTGTTGAAATCTAAGACATATGGAAGCTTGGAATTAAATATCATTAATCATACCAATAAATAGTAATTTTTGAGTTTGGAATCTTTTTCATTTTGAAAAAGCATCAATTTGATAATTAACACAAAATTTTACTTTGCTTCACTAACTCGTTGGAATATATCATAAATATTTCATGGATTTCTGTCCTCAGAGCATCTTCACTGAAGTGAAGCAGAATTCATTCAAGATAAAATTATGTGAATTGAACATCTTGCCCACATTTGCATTCTTGTATGGCGAAGTTAAATGTTTAATTTATGAAGGTAGCATATGATTAATAAACACTTCACTACAATCTAAGAGAAATTTTTCAGGGAAACTGCTAAACTTTACAGGTGATAAGCAATCTGATTACACTCCATCCTTTCAAGCCAGAAATTGCCACCAGTATGTCTTCCTAGCCTTGTGCGTACTCCTGTGGATTCATTCTTTTCACAGTCATTCCTCCAAAATGAAGCCAATACCCTCCCCACAAAAAACAGGTGCCAGAAGATATACTCTATTATAAAGTTCCTCTGTATATAAAAAGAAGTCAGATATTTTCTAGAAAATGCCAACCTTATTCCTCTCAGTGTTTTTCAGATGAAATTATGTTTTTGATTGATATGAAAAACAATAAATTTCTTTTTCTTTCTACATATTTAAAACATATAGCACATTTTCTTTCCAAATTAATTACTAAAATTAGTTTTAAAAAATTAGTAAGGCTAATAAAGATGAGAAACCATTTGGAGATTTCCTATTTAAGAAGCAATCCAAGATTTTCTGAAAGATACATTTTTATGGGATAAAGTGTATTCCATTAGTTAAATCTCAGTTAGCAGATAGTTATTGTCTGTGGCATACAATATAAGATGTGATCTTCCCTTCTGTCAATGAACTTATTATAACCTTGTTGGAAGCAGGAGGGAAGAATAAGACAAAATATTAACTAGAATGCAAAGTGGAATTCAATGATGAGGGAGCATTTATGAATTAAATCCATGAATTCAAAAGAAAACAAAATTTCATGTAAGCAGTAACATATGCAGTGGGCCTGGAGTAGTGAGTGGAATTTTAGTAGATGAAGACTGAGCAGAAGATCCTTGGAGGAAGTAAGAACAAAAATACGGAAATTTAAATGGTTGATCTTAAACAGGAAAGAACCAGCAGCCTGAGTTGAGAGGAGTATAATGTACATAAGGCTGTAAAAATAGTCAAGGCCACAAAAGTCTATTGGGACCTTACTTAGTATAAACAAATAGAGATGTGAGGTGGGCATTTCAGCTTTTTCAGCAGTATGATATATTAATCCAGATGTGAAAAATAATACTTAGATTTGTGGATCACTGTTTACAAACAACTGATAAATGACATCTAAGCTATTCTCTACATGGTATCCACTAAAATAATAAACTTTAATGTCTACTAAGCAATTACGGAATTAAAGGAAAAGTAATTGCCCATTTCTTACTCTGTTTATTGCCATGGGAAAGCAAATTATTTTTATCTTCTGCCTTGAATCAGTACAAAAAATTTGAAACACATTTCTTTCAAAATGGAAAGGCCCAATACATTATATTTAAGAAAACTGTATAATTGTGGGAAAATAGAAAAACATTTCCTAAGTGTAAAATATATGGCCTTTCACTCCAGGTAATATGTTATAAAAACACATGTACTCAGAGACTTAATTAGAATTAACTAATAGACATGAAGTGTAAATTTTTTTAAAATACTATAAAACGTTACGTATTTTTATATGGATATATACTATAGTTGTTTTTACTATAATGAATCAAGAATAAAATGCATGAAAAAAATTTCATTGAAAGTTGTACTGGAAGAAGCTGGCCTTTACTTCAAGCAAGAGAAATTTTCAGTCTAATTTTATAGTCTTGTCCTACTTTTTTTCTTTTAGAATTAAGCAAGGATATTTCACCACCTATTAGTAATCATTATATAAGTAAACTGTTTTTATATTGGTTTATAAGAACCCTAAGGAAATAATGAACACTGAAAAGCTACTGAATCTGAATTTTAAGAGATTTTTGTTATATTTATACATACGAATTACATAGTAAAATCTCAAAGTATCCATTTTTTTAAAAAAAGAAAATCTTTACTGTGATTTTTTAGCTTTTTAAAGTAATGTTCCTTTCGACCTGAATTATTCAAGTGATTACTCCTAATATATTAGGTAAATATTCCCATTTACAACCACAGAATGATAATTTCTGGGCTGGAAAATGACATACTAGTATTTGTTTCTGAACATTAGTAATGACTATTTCAAATGCTATAGCTATTAATATGTATATGTGTGCAGATCATCTTTGATTATTACTTTGTGTTGACTTGGGTGTAAATTATAAAGAAAGATATTAACTAAGCAATATTTTGTTTCAGACTCAACCAACTCTGGAGACAACATGTATACTTTAATGAATGCAGTACCTCCTGGACCTAACAGGCCTAATGTAAATATGAGTTTTTAATAAATTTTGGAATGTATTTGAAGGCTCAATCTCTTAAGTGCATTCCATTTCCTAGATCCTATTTAAGCATTCTGTTGTATTATCTAGGAACTTATTAGATACCCAAAAAAATCAAACCCTTTCTATGTTCTTGGTTGAAAAAAACATAATACATAAAATATATAACAAAAGATTTCATATCAATATGACCTAAATGTAAAGCTGCATCTAGTCAATTCTAAAATGTCAATGTGTAGTTTTATCTCAAATCTTACATATGTAATAATACTATTTGAAAATGACGGGTGTATATAATCATTTATATTAACCTCATTTTTAGCATCACTGATTTTTTCATCGTAGTTGTTTATTTCTTTTATCCTGATTAACTTGAAATAAATTAGGAAGTTGGATATGCTTTTCTTTTTAGATTTTTGAAATCTGGTGTTTAAATATGGAAATGAAGGAGGTCTACATAAAGAATTTGGGTGTTCTTATTAATAAAGCATATGGTTGTGATTTTGCCATAAAAGCTTACAGAAGAATATTTATCTATAAGACCTACATATTAACAAAAAAAAATTATAACAGGGTATAATTAATAGATATATATGAATATAAGGTCACTAAAATGAAATAAAAATCAGAAGACATAAAAGGAATTTTACATAAGTATACCAAAAAACAGGAATGAAATAATGTAATTGAGCTTCCTAGCAGTGAAGACAACAAATCCATCCACTATTATGATACTTGAAATACGGCCAGTCCCAATTGAAGTGTGTTGTAAATATAAAATACATGCTAGACTTTGAGGTGTTAGTATGAAAAAATAATGTAAAATATTTCATTAAAATTTTTATATTGACTACATGTCGAAATGATCATTTTGATAAGTAAGATAAATAAAATATATATTAAAATTAACCTATTTCTTTTTACTTTTCAAACATGGTTGCTAGTAAATCTAAATTTACTTATGTAAGTTTGCATTTGCAGCTTGCATATTATTTCTGTTAGGCAGTACTGCCTTCAGCTATCACTCTTCTCTTTATATAATCAAATAAATTGGTTTTCAGGAAAAAAGAAACAATTTCCTATGAGTAATGTCTAAAAGGTGTTGCCACAGTGATCTTAATGAACATTGAATATGATAACGATGTTCATTTTAGAAATTCAGCACAAATACAGAAAAGCTCTTCATAGTACAAATTTCGTATCTTAGAACTTGATATTTGAAATGGAGTAAGTGAGAGAGGAAACCCAGAGCATATGGTACTGAAGACATTTCTCTGGGCAGCTAAGCTGATATCATCCAAGTATGTTCCATTCTGGGCCTCTAACTCGATACAAAGATAAGAGATCCAAGAAAAGTAGAAACTGAACATGTCACTTTTTCAAATGTCATTCATCTCTGCCAGAGGTAGTAAAAGCAAATGCCTGCTGAGGGCTAGGTCTGCAGTTTTATGTGCTTCAAGGATACATACCAATAGGCTTCGTGTCTTTGAAAACACTATAGGGGCCAGATAAAAGGACCGAACCAAGTAAGTTCAGAGGGTCTTGGCCTTACCAGCACAGGTTTCTCAGCCCAGATCTAAACAATGCTTTTAACAAAAGCTAAATAAAACAGTAAGTTCAAAGTTAATTTCTTTAAGCTATCATTTGAGATATATATATTCTAAGTTGTTTACTGAAAATCAATCTTTGTGCTTGAAGGCAACAAAACTGTAGGCATTATCCTGAGGAAATGCACAAGCATGTGGCTTATATGATCTCAATGATGGAAAGCCATCTTATTTCCAAACAAATAGAGATAGATAGATATAGAACATAGATTATAGATTATATACGGTTACATGTTATCTGCTGCAGCACCTGTTTGTCTCCCAAAAGCCTGTGTGACTAATAAAACACTACCGCCCCATCTACACACATACATACACACCTACACACACAACACATTCAGTATTCTGTACCATACAACATGGAAGAAATGCTTTTGGCATGGGAAATTTTAAGAGCAAGTGTTTTTCAATAGGCTATTTTAACTGTAAACAGAAGATAATTATAGATGACTTGTCTTCACACGGGGTTTAGATTTCCTCAGGGGTATTCCAGGGACATAAGGAAAAGATCGAGTGGGCAGGCCATGGCCTCTTCACCTGCTCTACCACAGTAGGTCAGCTCTCATCTGTTTCATACTGGGCTTCCAGCTGAAAATAAAATAATCCCACTACTGTAAAAAATGTTAAGTACAACTGCTGTAGAATGTCCAGTTGTCTTTGAACTGACATAGTTGAGACTGCCAAGAATGAACTATATTGAGCTGTCCCCTCAATACATTGAGCTAAGTGTATTTAACCTGCAAGATGAAATTATTTATTATGCCCATTTGAACAAAGATAGATTGTCTGCTAAGAAAAACGTTAATGTTGGCATAAGAACGTTGAATTATGCTTATTAACAAGCTAATACTTTTAGCACCTTCTTAAGAATCATCTCTAGTTCATAATAGCAAAATCGGTCAAGAGCATAGGAAAGAACGCTTATCTGCTCATTTTCACTGGAATGTATGTACTTGCTAGTTGAGGATATCTGAAGTAAAATTGGAATATGAATGAGGATTGGCCTGAATTTCCAGAACCTAGAGAAGATGGTATGAGGGAAGTAGGACGGTCCAGTTTGAGAATCTCTAAGGCTGGAAAAAACCTCTAGTACTTGAAAATGAAGATAAGTTGTGGAATTATCTTCTCATGTTAAAGATAGATATTGTAACATTGAGATGAACAGTTGTTTTCAATGTGATCACAGTAATTTTCTTCATTTTTTAAATAGTTTCCAATGGGCCCTGGGTCAGATGGTCCCATGGGTGGATTAGGAGGAATGGAGTCACATCACATGAATGGCTCTTTAGGTAAGGATATTAAGTTTGATGTTTAGAAATCAAAACCTTAATTCTACATAGTGGATATTACAGTTTGCATAGTACTTTCATATACAATAATTTATTGTAAAATGCGGCAACTTTCACCTCAGACTGATACTTGGCGATATATAGGTTATGATCCTTTGAAAAAGTGTAGAATTGTTCTCACCTAGCTTTTACTCATAAGTATTTACTTTAACCTATCAAAATCTGGGTGTTTTATGATAAAAGGAGGTACTGCTGCTCTGGGCACATAAACCTGGAGGACTACAGTATCTTCACAACTGGTTTGTCTCTGAAGGTATAGAGACCGTCTCAGAGGAACTTATGTTGTCTGCAAGAATTTCTTAACTTTGTATGTAGATTTTTAATTTTTGTCTCTTTTAAAAATAAAATCGGTAATCATATTCTGAATAATCTGAAGGGTTCTCTTAAGAGAGAACAGTGGCACATACTCTGCACTTGTTATAAAGCTGATTTTTAGTACCGTGACTAATGGTTGGACATGTACTTTCTGCATGATGCCTTCTTACCAAGGGAAGCCAAATAGCTTCAAGGTGAAATGCGAAACCGGACCTGAAAAACAACCGCATTTGTGTTTATATATGTTTAAGTAACATTATCATAAGCTAAAAGTTGACAATGGGGATAGAAGCTTATGATAACTTTTTTCTTTTTGAAAAGGGCCATCTTTTACTTAGGTTGGAGTAACTATGCCCACAAGTAACTTCGATTATACACAGATTTCACCACTCCACCCAAATGCCATCCTCTGATACTTTGAAAAGCTATGTAACTTCAATAATCAAGAAATGATTGGCAACACGTTGATAGACTTTTGAGCTTTTAAGGTCCATACTTACTTTACATACATATCTATTTTACCTAGCTTTCAAAGTCTTGATTTGCACTCTCCAATTATGGTACCCACTAGCCATGTATGACTATTTAAGTTAATATTAAGTAACATGAAAAGTTTACTTTCTCAGTTGCACTGCCAGATATCAAATGTGGATCGCCACACAGAGCTACTGGCTACCTAATGGGCAGCACAGAGAAACATCGTCATCACACAAAGCTCTGCGGGGCAGCCCTCTTCTAGAACTTTATTTTTTCATTTATTGCAATATAAGTCACTTTCCAATCTTTCCATTTGAAAATTATTCACAAAAGATGACATTTGGTCTACTTAGAAGATTTTCAGTTATGTTATTCCCTAGAATAGAATTTGCAGGAGGGGCACCTGGGTGGCTTAGTGGGTTAAAGCCTCTACCTTCGGCTCAGGTCATGATCTCAGGGTCCTGGGATCGAGCCCCGCATGGGGCTCTCTGCTCAGCAGGGAGCCTGCTTCCCCCTCTCTCTCTGCTGGCCTCTCTGCCTACTTGTGCTCTCTCTCTGTCAAATAAATAAATAAAATCTTTAAAAAAAAAAAAAAGAATTTGCAGGAGAGTTTCACATGGGCTTGGCATGTGGTTTATTACTTTATAATAAACATTGTTGTACATATTTACATATGCATAATTACATCTATACATTCAATATTTAATAATTTATTATGTCTGTAAGCACTAACTTTATTTGTGACTGTAACGGACTATTTTCCTACTAAAATAATATAATATTTTTATGCCAAGAAAATTAGTTGTTAAAATAGTAAAAAATAAAGCTTCTATTGTGGCAAACTTTTGATCATTGTTCCTTGTTATCTAATGTCTGATTCCATTTCCTAAGTAAGAAATTAGTATTGATTGTTCACTTCTCCCAAGAATCAACATAAAATTTGTATAAATTTTATGAAAATTTTATGAATCAACTTAAAATTATGGTATGTTTTGAAGACATTCTTACCTTTGATGGATTGCCATGAATATTGATTGCTGTCAAATTTTTAATAGTATTAAAAATTATTTGCTTTGGTTATTATGGTAAAATGTGGCTCAGAATATTATTAGACATTGTTGCAGATGTCCATTTTATATTTTATCAGATTTGGAAGTATCATTTCAGAAAATATATTTCTCTCTCTTGTTCTCTATATACATACACATATGTACCTTTTAAAAATGTGAATAGGATTTAGAGGTGATCTCTCTAATATTTCATTTTCAGGAATTTAGGATAACAATAGTTTTCTTCATTCTGCCATTATAAAAATAAACAAAAAAAGATGATGGGGAGCTAGAGGTACAACTCATCCTTATATTTGCCATCAGATGATACTTTTTTACCAGGCAGTATAATAGAAAAGAAATATTTTAAGTTTAAAATTTTTTAAGATTAAAAAATTCAGGAGATACATACTAGAAAAAACAGAGTGTACTGTATTTATTTATATTAAGGGAATGCTTCATTTATAAACAAAATCATTATCTAATACTTTCTTTTCATATTTTGTTTCAGGCTCAGGAGA
This sequence comes from Nasua narica, assembly GCA_028533885.1. Classification (NCBI taxonomy): domain Eukaryota; kingdom Metazoa; phylum Chordata; class Mammalia; order Carnivora; family Procyonidae; genus Nasua; species Nasua narica. The sequence goes on along the minus strand of CM052809.1, from coordinate 54,265,291 downwards.
TATGGACAGTATTTCCAAGGTGAGTATTACATATCCTCTGTGTTGTTTATTTGTATTTTATTCTACATGGACTCTTATTAAAATTATTAGAATAGCCTTCTGAATTTTGTTCTTGAACAAGCATTTGAAAGTAGAGGTCCACATATAATTAAGTGGAAGTTAAAAATATTAATGCATATAATAGGAAAGGGTAAAATGAGTTTTTTAACATGGTAAGATTCATTTATAGGACATACTATATACATGATCAATTGATACCCAAGTAGTGATTTAATTACCTTTATGATGTCATTTACTTATAAAGCAGAATTGACATAGTGTAGATAATCTTTTGAAAATGTAAAAAAGTCTAGAGCAAAAAAGTAAATTTGAAAAAGTTGTTGTTATATAAGGGCATTGCATTTATACATCTCATTTGTCTTTCAAGCCTTTATTAGGCAATGCTGATATCCTCAATCATTATTCTAGTTCCCCAAAATAGAATAGGAAAGTAATTAGGAGAAAATTATATTAATACAAGTAGGAAAGAGAGCCTTCCAATCGCCTGTATCTGTGTTTTTCCTCCTTCAATAGCTTGAGTGTTTAAAATTAATACTCTGCTAAGATGCCTTATATTTTTTTCAGAATACCTAAATACTTTTTAGGTCATGATGAATTTAAAATAGTTCTCTGTGGGTCAAAAATATATTTAGAATGGCTGATAAGAACTAATTATTAACTACCATTAGAATGACTCTCTTAGAAATCTGCTTTATATCAATAAATACCGAAATTCATTAAAGGGTAACTTCATTTTTAATCCTACTTCTAATTTATATTCATGTATAATAATGTAAAATTCCTGGTGCCAAGGAAAATATAATAAGATTGATTGAGCTACAAAACCTTTTAAATTAAGACTTCAAGCTAATGAGAGAGAAAGGGGGGGAGAGAGAGAGAGAGAGAGAGAGAGAGAGAGAGAGCACAAGTCGAACTGGCATTCTGACATTGTATCTACCTTGCCTGGCCGCTTGGTCTCACAAGTGCTACGTGCACTTTGGCTATTTATGGTTCAGGGCAATCAGGAAGGTCTTTTTCTCTTCTTAAAATAGATAAATATTTATAATGAGCACTAGCTTACTTCTGTGAGAAATAGGTAAAACCTGCAAAAGGCCTGTTATCAAAATAAGGTTCACTGTGTAATTCCATTAGAGCCATCTCTCTGGGAAGCACCCTTACGAATCAGATGACCATGATTGTACATGCTTTCTTAGGTATTTAAGAATTGGTAGTCACTGAACTGTGCTTTGGGGTCACCAGTAAAACTTCTAATTTTGTGTTTGAGGAGCATATGCTAGTATCTAAGGATGATTCTTTGTTACACGAAGGTGGGATCCTCTAGATTGCTTACCATCATCTTTCTAAAATTTCCACTAATGACCCACAACTTCCTACATTAGACAGATATAAACAAAATTCTATATAGGAAAGTACTTTGGGTTTTTTTTCCAAGTTTTTATTTAAATTATAGTTAGTTAAAATATAGTGTAATACTAGTTTCAGGAATAGAATTTAGTGATTCATTCCTTACATATAACACCCAGTCTCATCACAAGTGCCCTCCTTAACACCCATTTAGCCCATCCCCTCCCACCTATGGGAAAGTTCTTTGTAATTTATTCATTGAGCACTTTAAAAATTTTTAAAAGATTCATACTGACAAATTAAATACCATCTTCTTATCTCTTCTCATATCAGATCTATTGCTATTCCTTCAGTGCTCATTTTCCCATTCCTATTTCTGGAGACAAGTTTTTCCATTACATTGTGCCCACTGCTGATAACATTCTCTTGCCTGGTGATGTATTGCTTATTCTTTAAGCATTAATTGACCACCCAGTGTATGCTTTTGGGTCCTGGGTATTAATTACCCTGTACACAATGGGGAGATATAAAAGACTTCTTTAAATACAAACATAATTTCTGTCCTCAAGTGGTTAGGCAGGAGTTCCTTCACTCAGTAAACATTAATGCGCCAAGCATTATGCCAGGCTTTGAAAAGCCATGGATAAACATGGTATGATCTCTGCCTTCAAGAAGCTCAGTATACCTGAGGAGACCACAGCAATAAGGAAAAACTTTTATAAAGCAAAGTCCAAATATATTTCAATTAACATAAGAATTTTCCCTCTGAAACATGTCATTTAACAATGTACTAGAAATGACTAGTTGTATCTGCCTTCGGATGAGGTCCTACACAGCTCATTTCTGCACTGCCCCCTCTCCAGGTTTGTTGGTCCTGGGCTCCATCCAGGCTGTCTGGGTGATGGTACCGCTAGTATCTCCACTACATTGTGGTCATTTTTTTCTCCAATTAGTAGCATGATGTATACCGCCCTTCTCTCCCTCCCTCATTCCACTCACAGCCTCATTATTTCAGATTTTTATTCCATGCTGTCCACATTATCAGTAACTCCATTTCCCCCACCTTCTTCCTTTTCTAATACAAGACCAGCTATCCTAACAAACTCTCCTCCCTTTTCTCTTGTTTCCTGGCTTCATTCCTTTTCATCCTGTTCTTTTTCTAGTCGTTCTTATTTGTGAATCATAAGATAGTTGTGACCATTACTGCTCAACGGTTTTGTTCAAAATCCCTCTTAGGTCTCCAGATGCACCTTCCTAGTTCTTCGATTAAACCTGTGTTTTATTGAATGCCAGTATTACATTTTTTTGAAAAATGTCTGACTTCATTTTTCTAAATGTTTAAAAATTTGTTTCGTCTTTTTTTCTTACTCCATTTTTAATGGTGTTTGCTAGTACTACTTCTATTCTTTTTCTACTTTTTTATTGTAAATATACTCTATTTTATCCTGTTTATATGTAAAGTAATGAATTAAGAATCAGAAAGCCTGGTTCAACTACCTACAAATTGGGGCAATGTGTTATTTAGTTTCTCTTAGGCTTCGTTTCCTTAGCTATAAAAGAGAGCTTATAGTTCATTCCCTGCCCTCTTCACAAAATTGTTGAGAGTCAAGTATGAACATATGCTAGGAGCTCTGAAACACTATACAGATGCTAAGTATCTTCCTCCTCGTGATCAGATGGTCTTCTGTGGGCAAGACTGGGAACTCACGCTGTCACCTGCATTGTTATAGCACTTGTTTCCGTGGCAAAAGGAGCTCAAAACTCCAAACGAAGAGTTTCAAAATTATTTCTTGCTCAGCTGAGGATTATATAGTAAAACTCCTATGTATCTTCCTCAAAAATGCAGAAGTCATCTGTAATTTAGAAGCTCAAATGTGAAATTCTTTTCATCCCTTTTACAACTGAGAAGGCACCCATTTAATCAACGGAACAAAAATATTTTCCCTTGGAGTTGCTTTAGGAGTTGGGGGTGGAGAAGAGCATATGGTTTATTTTCTTAGAAGGAGATCATCTAAATAAGTTCTGCAGTTCACATGAACATACTTAACACATTTATATTTTTGAGTTTGAAAAAAAAAAACGTTTCAGAGAAGGCCAGATCTGATCATATCATCCTTAATAAATTATCAAAGAAGCTTTCTGACTCAACCTGAAGCTTTCTGACTCAAGAACGTTAGTTCCAATTAAAGATCCCACTTACAGCCATCACAGGGCAGCTAATGGACAGCTAGAGATCTGTCATCTTCTCAGTGTGACCTGGGTTCTAGCTTACTCATGCCTCCTGAGAGAACCATGATTGGAATTTTGTTCTTTTGGGGGCCTGGCAGAGTCAAAATAACCCTCTGTAAGACTTGTTATTGGCAGCCTCTGAGAAATCAATTCAAAAGCCACCTCACGAGGCCTTCAAATAGTGTCAGTATTATTTTATTTCAATTATGGGCACAGTCCAAATTTCTGTAAATGCGCAATTGCTTAATAGCAGTTTGAAAAAGTTTGGAATAATTTCTGAGGGTGGGTGGAGGAAGGAACAATAATTTAACCAATTAAAAGATGATATGGAAGAGTGCTTGCAAGATAAAATCAGAGAACAGAGGGTCTAAGAGAATTCAATGTGTTAGCCAGAGGAAACATGTCTGTGTGTGCACACAAGGATACACTTATATGTGACATTCATGTATGTTGTCATGTTAAGGGAGAAACATTCCCGCTTGAAGAAAGGGTAAATGAGAATGTAATAAAATCCCTTGAAGATGGGATTGGTATAATACAACTATACTTTCATAAGCTAAATTCTGAGTAAAGTAGGAAATACAGTACACGTTAACTGAAGTAAGAAATGTAACCAAAAGGCCTGATGTAACTAAAAGTGATCTTTACTTGGATTCTTTTGTACTCTCTCCTCCCTAATTATGCACTCAAGCTATCAGAGTGCCTTTTTGACTGATCTAAGCCTTTTTGTGAGGCCCTGATCTAAACCCTTTGTTCTTGTCTTGACGATGAACTCTACTAGAAACTCTGCACACAAACACAGCCCCAGCTAAATGTAACATACACGCAGTCCATTGCATCCACACTCATAACCTGTTCTAGGCTGGTGTTTGGAACCACTGTCGTAGCTGCTCCTCGGACACAGTCTAAAGTACGCCTTTGGCCTGTATCTTCATCGGGTCCCTCCTTGATCATGGACAGCATGATTTCCATGAGACTCCCCATTGAGAAACTTCTGCGTTCCCATTTTGCAGAGATTACTTTAGGTTAAAAAAAAACAAAAACACATTTGCCCTATCATTTGAAGATTTTCAATTATGCCCACGGAGCTGGATGAGAATAAATTTCAGAGACCTGATACTAGCTGTTTTGTATGCTGAATGTGTCCTTTCATCTTCCTCTTCATGTACTTATATATCTTCCTCCCACCTCAAAAAATTTTATGCTGCTGAGCCTCCATGCCATGAACAGATTGCATGGAAAACAGAAATAATAAAAGAGCTGCTTTAGAAGTATTTAAATAATAATGCAGTGTTACTTTCAAATTTTGAATGTTTTGAAATCCACATTTCAAGTCAGAAATTAGACTTGAAGTTAGCTACACTTTCAAAATTGTAAATTAAGAAATGATTCATGGGACCGTGCAAGCAGAGACAGTGAGCTCCCCAAATCCATCAGAGATGCTCATCTCAGGGCACAGGAAGTGTGTTGGTTATACAGAAATGAGGAAGCTTCCAAGCATATCCTGAAATACCCTCCTATATATGTTGGATTATTTTTTATTCTGAGATGACCAATTTCTTCATTATGTATAAAATGACAAATCTCCCTTCACCAAAGAGATTTTGGCTAAATATTACCACATTTGTATAAATTTAGTTTTCTCTTTGAAGTAAATCAGCATTAGCATTCCTGATTCCAAAGCACAGTTGATTATGTAATTAATAACTTTAATAATTAAGGAGCTATAAAATAATACTTAGTTAAATGTTATTTAACTTTTTTTTTAAGGAAATGAAGTTATCCATGTTCATTTGAAAGTACAGTTGCTTTTCTGTATACTTGGGAAACTAACATTTTCCGAGAAAATTTATCCAAAAAAAGAATCCTCTTTAAGCTATTAACTGTGGTTCCCCAGCCCTTGGGCTTCATTGGCAAATCGAGCTCCTATGGACTTCAGAGGATCCTTGTTCTCAGATCTTCCCTGTGGGGTGCACAGCAGGACAAGATATAAGCCGTATTTCCACCAGTTCATCTACCTGTCTCTGCTTTACAGTTTCACCATATTCTAAAACAGCACATATTCTTCTGGGAATAACTCATTCATGAAATTTTAATTTTTATGACATAACTTTGTTTTAGTTAAGTCAAAATCTTCAGAGCAATTTTCTTTTAAAAATCTAGAGCTTATTCAAAAAGAATATCAAATAGAAATGGCTCAGAAAAAAAACCTACAATCTTTCTTCCACTTGAAATAACAAATAAAAATTTTTAACCTTGAGGTTTATTTTTACAAGTCAATAAATTAGACCTGGAAAGAGTCCCTCAGTCACAATATTGTGTGGACATGCTTTGTATGGCAATGCCATTCTGTATTTCCTGTTGCTGGGGAGGAGCAGATGACCTCCCACAGCTAAAATTGCACCGTAATAACAAGATTAGCAAATTTAAGTAGAATATGAAGCCATCTGCAGCTAACTTAGTGTTTGATTAGGTTGTTAATATCAGCCATTTTATCTTAAAGTTTCCAAGTAGATCTACTCTTAAACTAATGAAAGGAAAAGATTCTCGAGCAATTTGCTTTGAGCCTTCTCTTCCTCTACAAGTGCATATCGAATTCTCAAGTCCTAAGGTAGTTCTCTCGTTCTTCACTATAGTTGTTAACCATCTTCCTTATTTCCTATGGTTCATATAAAAAAAAAATAGTTGAAAGAGTGTTACTATGCAAACCACATGTCGTATTAAGGGGAAATGTTTTGGAACAGTGACCTTTTGAAGTTTGATTAGTAAAACTACCGAAGCAGGTCATTGTCCCATCATGCCTGATCAGTGGGTAGGCTCTCTTCATCACGCCCCTGCTGGGAATGTTTTTTTTTTTTAAACTCTATGCCATTCTAGGAACTCTGTAAGCTAAGGGTGGGAAATTGAATAAATATTGATTCTGAGACTAAGAAAACAGTTGTGCTTGGTTATTTTGGGTTTTTTGTTTGTTTTTTAATTTCCATTTGGGAAAGCATTAGTACTTGTCAAGGTGTAAAGAATGAACTAGAATACACAGTAGAAGTCTAAGATTAGAATTATAAGTCTGCTTTGTCCTTAGAGATGCTGCTGTAGATTCCATTTGTGAAACAGTATAATGCAAGAGGGAAATTAAAATCTTCAACAATGCCTTGTTTTCTAAATCTTGTTTGCAGAATTCTCCTAATAATATGAGCCTGAGTAATCAACCGGGCACTCCAAGGGATGATGGCGAAATGGGGGGAAATTTCTTAAATCCTTTTCAGAGTGAGAGTGTAAGTATTCCCTTGACTATATTATTATATCCAAAATTTATTTCTGAATCTTTTCGATTAGAATATATTCCTAAAGCTGTTATTATGACTGTTTATCTAGAGCTTAATAGGTTGATCTTTGAAAAATTTGAAAACTAAGTGGAATTTCTTTGGAAAAAATTTTTTAAAAATCAACTTTTTCTTTTTTGCTCCTATTCTATATACACAGTTACAAAAACGAAAACCATAATACTAATTTTCTTATAGAGAACGTTCACTATAAAGGAATATACTGGAAACAGGTTGCATATTTGATAGTTTTTACAAGTTTTCACATTACTAGAATGTCTTGACTCATGGCAAAATCAGGTCTGTTCTCGGTCCTATGAATCTTCTCAAAAAAAAGAAAAAGACTCTGAATCTTCTCTATAAGATGTCTGTACTTCATGCACTAGACCTCACTGGGCTGAAGGCCAATATTGGTGGTCTATTAACCTGTTATATACTTTTAACCTGAGCTGGATACCAGAGTCATTTTTTGAGTATGATTACGGTGTTAAGCAAAGGCGTTATCATTCCGTAATCTCCACAGAACTAGACAAGAGCAAAAAGAGAAGCAATAAAATTCATCCGCTTATCGAACAGTTACTGAGCACTTAACCACAGGCCAAAGTGACAGGCAACGCACTGGAGAGAACCAGAAAAACAATATGGTGTCTTTTCTCAAGGAGCTATTACATACCACAGTGATTTTTTTGAACCTGATATTTCACATTAGAAACATCTACAGAATTTTTTAAATATAATTTTCCAGAACTCTCCCTAGACCTACTGAATCAGAATTTCTAGGAGTAGGACTGGTCATACCTGCAAATGAAAAAGCTTTGTTAGTGATGCTCCTGCACGTGCTCTGCTAAGAACTACTGAATCCGGACATAGCATAAAGGATTTCAAAATCCAAACCAATTTCATCTTCATTGGATCAGTGCCCCCACGTACGGATTGCTATCATTAAAATCAGAGTAGAAAACGTCCCTCATTTTGCCCTAACTCGGCCTTTACCAGACATGATACCATAAGAATTTGAAGCAGTGGCTAGTAAGATAACTACTTTTGCATGGAATGGCTGCATCAAACCTCAGATTGAGGGTTCTGTGGATTCTTTTACTTCTAACAAAGAATCTAACAAAGCCTCTGCATGGGCTAAGACTTCCCCTGTTTTTAGACCTTACTTCGGTTAAAACTAGAAATACAATCATACTGGCCTTTGTTTTATTTGCAGTATATTTATGATTAGTGAGGACAGAGAATGTATACGTAAAAATCCACATTAAAACAATCAAAAGATTAGCCCATCAGTCATGATGAAAGAGGAAAAACTTGAGAAACTACGTAGTTTGTCATGATGCTTAGGATTATAGGAATTCATCTTTAGATAATTTAGTTTGTTTCAAGACTATGGACAAATTAGTTCATGTTAATCAGTTAATGTTCACGCTATCTAATTAGAAACATTTTTTTCTGCTAATTCTTTCAGCAATAAAATGGTATCATTCAGTGTGGTACATAGTAATTCAGTTCAACTCAACATTTCTTGAACCTCTTAATATGCAATGTGCTTGGTGAAGGACAAAGTATTCTGAGATAAATATAACACATCCCTAACCTCAATGAATGCAATCTGGTGGGAAGAATGGGTTACAAAACTAATTAAACCATAGGTCTGATTAGCAGGTGCTATAATAGATATTAACTGGACTTTTTAAAAAGTATAGAGGAAATTATTAATCTGGGATTAGAGAAGAAGACTTTTTAAAAAAGGTCCCATATGACTTTAGTTTTAGGGACAGGGACGAGAGGACCTCTCCCCCCTCCCTCTCTCCCAGATTTGTCACTGAGGACCGCTGCCTTGTTTATCTATCAGTGGAGGGCTGCCTCTTTCGAATGGGCATCAGAAAGCTCTTTGTGGGGATCAAAGAATCAAATATAACAGGACCCGGAGCACTTCTTTGACTGGGATAAACGCAAGCCTCGCCCTTTAAGCTTAACTGGACTCTGCACGTGCAAAACTACAGATCCTTTTGTGAACATGTGCAGAGGAAAGAGAGCAGCCGGAGCAGGGCTCCTCCCATCCCTGACTCCTGGCCCAGCCCCGCTACTCCAGAAGCCAAGAAGAAGGTAAAATGCCGGACTCCTGTACAGAGTTAGCAGAAAACAAAAGCTCCCTCCCTATCGCTCTCCTCCCTCTGTCCTGTCCCTGCCCAAAGAAAAGTCCCCCGAGGAAAAATAACTGGATGGCGACTGAGGAACTCTCCCACCTCCTAGAGACAGTGCAGCCTTGGAAGCAGGTCCACACTGGCTGCTCCACGCTTTTGTCTGCCCGGTGACGGCTGTGCTCGGTTATGAATGATGTCATTGTTATCTATGGCTCCCTGCATCACATCCCCACACATTTTGTTGAGACCTTTTCAAAAGATCAAGAGATGAAGAACAGAGAGAAAGGAAGACTAAACACATTCCCTGCTGACAAATGTAAGGCTTGAAAGAAGTAAATAGGCTAGGTATCCATAAGTGAGCTTTCCTGTAATCAAGGAAAAATAGGACTATTTAATGAATTTAAAAAGAAAACATTTTTGGATGAATGAAAATGGAAGTTCTAGTGGCTTTTTAAATGTACATAACTCTGAAAAGCACCTACTTCTGAGTAGTCCACCCCTTGAGGGTTTGTGGGTCATATCTTGAAGTTAAACCACAGAAGGAGGCCTGAGAAGGGAGAGAACATCTCGTGAGTGCTTTTTACGTGCCAGCCACTATCCTAGTCACTTCACACATGCTACTTCATTTAATTAATATTTATAGCAACAAAATATCCAACCCAAAGTCAGAAACCTTGCAGTGCCAACATGCAACACACAGAAAAATGTGAATCAAATGTTTCACTACTCAGCCTTTTTTGGGGAATCATAAACAAGACCTTTATTTCAAGAAACAAACATGCCCCCTAGTGTTCAAATTCAGTAAAATGTTTGTTTTTGAAAAATCAAGACTACAAAAAGGCTTCTTTAAGAAAGTAGTTTTTGTGTTTCTGCAGTAAAGAAAGCAGTTAGTCCTATTTCTTGAATTGATCTAGCAAATATTTTCTCCAGGGCATTGAACTATAATCAATTGAGTAAAAATTAAAAATTAAAAATCATGGTATCTAATATGAATTCTAAACAAGGTGAGAGGTCATCTTCTCTTACCTTACTCCTTTTTGTCATTTTCTATTAGAAAGAAATGTATACCCAAATTTTCTTTTACACAGTCACATAAACACTAAATTTATTTCACTTTAGTTCAGGGTAGCTGCACTATTCTTTATCTTTCATTAAGAAAATCAAATATAGAGAGATGCTCAGCAATAGAAAAGCAGTGAGAGCTGAAGTGTTCTTGAAGCATAGAAACAAGAGCTTATGCACATTGTGCAAAGGCCTAATGGATCTCTGCAATGGGTTCCATGGTACGGGAACTGTGTACAGGAAGGGAAAAATCATAAATTCTCTAGTTTATACCAAGGCATGCCATCTGAAAATATATTATACATAAAAAGGCAGAATAAATTGGTACATGTTTGAAATGATACCTTTAGGCTTTTGTTTGTTTTTGCTAACCCACAATTAATGATTTTATAAGAGCTGTTACATCGTCTGATGAAGGAGAACCAGGCTCATAAAATAGTTTGGAAACAGGGCAGCCGCGTGTCACGGCATTGGGCACAAGCATCACAATACGCCATCCCAAGTGGATGCTGCAGTACAACGGCAACATTGCCGTGTGGCCTCAGGCCAGCGCCCTGGGAATATTCTAGGTCTCTGAATAGGAGATGCCATTTAATACCTACTCGTTCTTTACTTTAGGAAAACTGTAAGCCACTTCTCCTACATGTTGAAGAGCAGTAATCAGTAACAGAATTTTTGCTTGCGCATTCTGTGGGTTTTCCAAGAAGTTTTGTGCTTTTTCCCTTATTTTACGTAGATGAAGCCGTTTCAGTCAAGGGCCGCCACAGATGAGAAGTTTACAACCTGAGCGGTGCAAGTAGCACGTTGCCCGTCCATACGCCCACACATTACAGACATACTGTACCTGATACACTTGGAGCATCGCACTGCAGTTACTTGCACTATTCAAAAATTAGACTATATTAGGGGCGCCTGGGTGGCTCAGTGGGTTAAAGCCTCTGGCTTTGGCTCAGGTCATCATCTCAGGGTTCTGGGATCCAGCCCCGCATCGGGCCTTCTGCTCGGCAGGGAGCCTGCTTCTCCCTCTCTTTCTGCCTGCCTCTCTGCCTGCTTGTGATCTCTCTCTCTGTCACATAAATAAATAAAATCTTTAAAAAAAATTAGACTATATTAGATGCTTGCTAACTTTTCTGAGCTGTATTGCTTGGAGCAGATGCTTCTATCCTTTCTGACTGAATCTGGCCCTTCCTTTTTAAGATCTCAGTTATTCAGGGTGTGTATTAAATGAGATGATCACTAGAGTTAATTCTGACTTATCTTGAAAATTTTTTTTTTTTTTTTCAGAAACTTCCTTTGAAGTCCTTTCTGAAATGCCTCAGTATCTTTTACTCTTTTTAGATAACTGGCACCATAGACCCATAAAATCTTTTCCTTAAAACAATGATTGATGATCTAGCAGTGCTATTTAAATTTAAACTAATTAAAATTAAATACAGCCAAATTTTCAGTTCCTAACTTACACTAGCTACATTTTAAGAGTCTGGTAGCCATGTGTGGCTAATGACTGCATATTGGACAACACAGAATAGAACATATCCATCATCCCAGAAAGTTCTCTTGAGCAGCACTGATTGGATCACCATTCTCATTGTAAGTAACAGAAAGCCTAGATTAAACTTTTCTGTGCCCACTTTGCCATATTCTTTAATTTTTTCTCCTGTTAATAAAACCTTGGTATCCATGTACTTTCTTGGTTGTTTATTTTTACCCCTAACAGTCAAATATCAAAGTATAATTCTGTTTTTTCAAAGGCTGCCGATAGCTCACTGATGTTTGCTATTACTATCTGCAATGGGAGATCTGCATGGTCTCATCCGATGAGATGAGGGGATATCCTCCTGGCACAGGGGCGGAGTGGACTCATTTCATCACCTTTTGTTTGATTGCTTTGGGTTTTAGGTTTTGCTTTGCTCTGCTCTGCCTTCTTACTGACTCTCTAAAGGGTAAAGGCGGAGAAGTTTTTCCATCAAACCAAATCCCCTTCTCTTTCCAGGAAGTCTCCCCTTTTTATCACCCTACTCACTGTAATCCAACATTAGAGTCAGTAGCATGTAAAATTTAGCTTTCCTATACTGAAAGGAAATTCGAGGCTATTAATTGATTAACAAGTAGATTTTCTGTGATTTGACCTCCATTTAAAGGATTAATAGTCATCCCCCAAGGGTCCACTGACCCATTATTTAGGCTTCCTCATCCACCTTTACTCAGGATCAGTGTGGGGTTTGGGTTTGAGCCCGAGATTTACCCCTAACGACTTTCTGTCCAGACTTCTGTCAGCTGAGCCGTTGTCACCCTGTGCCCTTCCTCAGGACATCCTGCTTTCCCTGTAAAATCCTCACTATATACCTTATACCTCCTTTCTGGTTCCTGTAGTACCTCAGCTCATCTAGAACTCACTTCATTCTGTTCTGCCTGCTCTCTTTTAAAAGTTCACACTCCACTTCCCAGGATCATCACTTTTCCTGTTGAAGTCCCCTCTGTCTGAGACCAATCCTCTTGCCTTCACCTGCCTCTTTCCATGAGGCATGATTGTTATAAAAATTATTTTTAAACGATTTATTTGTTTAAGAGGGAGGATGGGGGAGCGGCAGAGGGAGAGAGACAAGCAGACTCCCCACTGAGCCCTGGTCCTTACCAGGTCCTCACCAAATATTTTTAACAAACTATTTAAAATATTTCAGGATTTACATTGACATTTTCATCTTGAAATCCTCTTCATCTGGAGACCATTACCACTTGGGAGTGGACGCCCCTCCCCACATCTCAGGCAATCTAGAATTGGGCTGGCTACATGGGGATATTAAAATTTAAATAAATAACATTAAGATTACAGTTCCTCAGTCACACTAGCCCATTTCATGTGTTCAGTGGCCACATGTGGCGAGTGGCTTCCATGTTGAATAGCACAGATTATAGAACCTGTCCATGGTTGAAGAAAGTTCTTTCAGACAGTGTTGCTCTAGAACTTTTCTGTCACAGTCTGTTCCTTGGGAATATGCGTAGATTGGCATAATCTTGACAATAATGGCTCTTTGTTCCTCTCTTCATAATTTTTGAGACCTCTTTTCCAAATTTCTGAAAGAGTCACCTTTTACCAACTGTAAGCCTCATTAAACTGACTAGTAATGTGTAACAACAGAGCCCCCTGCTCCCATCCTAAAAATATCATGGATTGAAATTGGAGCCACAGATTAGAGAAAGACATGTATATCCTAAAGTATAAATCAGTTTCTTAAGCATTCTAAGTGCTTTATGAGAACTTCTGGGCGCCAGCTCGGAGTTTTTTATTTTATTTTATTTCCCTTACACTATTAATTAAACACTTGCTGAACACTTTCTGTATATTCAAGAAATACATGCTTTTAAGGATTTTATATTTAATCTTCCCCAAGTCCCTTTAAAATAAATGGTATCATTAAACCCATTTTACAGGTGAGGAAACTGAAGCACAGACAGGTTAGGTAACCTTCCAAGTTTACACAGTTAGTAGGTAATGAGACTGTCCCTCATACTTATTTCATTGTGGATTGGATTTACCCAGTATGTTACAAACGCCCACAAAACATGAATCTGGCTAGAAGGAAAAGACTGAAGGACTGGGTAATTATCAACCACCTAGGTTCAGGGAAAAGAAGAGACTGGTCACTTTGCAGAGGAAATACTAAAAATTTCAGGACTTACTCAATTCTACATAAATTTACTTTTTTTAATAGCTTCTTATTTTTATGTTATACGAGGTTAAAAGCTTGAGCATAAAAGATTTTAAGACATTAAAATTCATAGTTACTACTGTTTACCAAGAAGAACATTAGTGGCCTATAAAAGAATTGTTGTTAAAATATGGATTCTTTTTTCTTTCTAGTACTCCCCTAGCATGACAATGAGTGTGTGATCCATTACCAAGTCTCCTCATGAAAACCACAGTGAGTCAGCCCTTCACAGAACTACTACGGAAGAAAATTATTCATCACAGTGTACAGTTAAACAAAGGAATCTCAGTCACACCAAACCGACCTTTTTATTTCCTGCTCTCTCCCCTATTTTTTGAAGAAAGCGGGTCCAAACGTGATTCAAACAACTGTACAGAGCGGCATATTAGAATTGCCCTAAACTGAACTGCAAATAATTATCTGTGTATGTATATGTGTGGGAAAGAGAATGTATTGCATATGTGTATGTTATATGGACATATGCACATACATCCATTGGCCCACAGGACATTGTAAAATATTATCACATGACATCTTAAGTAGAAATAAGTAGGGACTTTTATTCCATCCTTTTTTTCACGTTTACATTTTAATTATTAAAAGTTGCTCCTGCCCCTCCCTGAACTATTTTGTGCTGTGTATATCACTGCTTTATATAAGTTATTTTTTAAGGTGAACTCAGATGTTATGGTTTTGTAAATGTCTGCAGTCATGGATAGGAATAAAATTGCTTATTTGAGAGCTTTCATTAAACTGCGTCTGATGCAAGTTCTCCTGTGAATCACAAAGTGTACTGTCTCAAAAAAAAAGAAGAAGGTGTTTCCTCATTCTATGTCAAATCAAGCAACTTCTCAGTTACCTTTAGTGAGAAGTATTTTTGTACTTTTTATTTAGGAAAAATACTTCAACTAGGGCCCAACACAGTGTATTTCTGCAATAACTGCTTGAGATGGAATTCTTGACGTGTCTTTGATGATACAGAAAATCATTAATTAGCCCCTACTGCTTAGACCATAGCAATAAAATGATAGGGGTCATCATATTTTTAGAAACGTATTTTCTCTTTCACATGATAAAGCCCAGAAGTGATAACAAAACCATTTGCTTGAATTCGTCACTTCTCACCAGGAATAGTAGAGCTAAATTTTTAATAACATGTTAATGGAAAATGGTATCTGATTTTTACTCAGCAGTCTTGTGAACATTTCCACATAGACATTGCAAAGAAGATCCATTCAAAGGACTGAGACTTTTGGCAGAAGGGGAAAAGAAGTTTTTACTGTACCCGAGGGGCTCTGACGTGCTGCTTTTCTATCTGCGTAGCTTGCTAACTAGCAGCAGAACTGACTGGTAACGGTCCCATCTGTGCATACCTCTCACTGGCAGCTAGCACCTGCTCTGGTCCCAAGATCTAGGACTTTTGTTTAGAGGGAAATCATTTCTAGTAACTATATTCATCTGGCCATTGACTTCAGCAGGCTCAATCTATGTTGTGTAACTGTTCAGAAAAGAATGTGTAAACGTTAAAAATTAAAGAAAAAAAAACAACACTTCCCTTACGAAAGCACATTGTTCGATGGCACTTTCCAGATCTTTTGGGGGTTTTGTGTTTAATCTTACATACGAACACCGAAATCATCATAGGAAAGTGTGAAGACTTTAATTTTGCACTCCAAAAAATAAGTTGGTGATCTTTTCTGTTAAAATTGTGATACAAATAACCACTGGTAAAATTCAACTATATCTCAAACTCCAGAGAATCTGGAAAGCATTGTTTAATCTCAGGTAAGAGGAATCTTTCTTTCTTTAGGCTTACGGTCTCTAAAGTGAAAATTTAGCCATATATTTGCTAGTTCCTGGTCCCATATGACTTATTTCTCTCAAATTCGTAATGATTTATCCCTCTTGAAAGTAAAGATTTTGCCTGTGCGTGACAGGGATGCGGGGCAGAACTCTTGAAGGAGGGAAAAGCGGCTGAATTAAATGCATGCTTCAGATTTAAACTCTAATCAAATGAGTCACCATTCATCCCACAGTATGCGGGGACCTAGGACTGCACACTGGAGAACAGAGTCAAGCTTTAAAGCTGCTGAGAATTTCATGAAAAAGTCAAATTAAAAGGTCTTTAATTCAAGCCAAGGTAATCTGAAGATGACACTTTGGATAGACATGTGAATTTACCAAAAATAATTTTCATTTTCATTTTTTTATGATAATTGTATGAAAACTTTCAGCCCTGTGATTATTAAGCTTAATCTTATGATGCTAGAAATTTCAAATGTTTTTTGACTATTCACTCCATTGTTACTGATCTTAGATTTCTTTTATTTGCCTTCTAAGAAGGTATTGTTTCTTATTACCACAAACAATCATGAACCTACTTCTACTTGCCATTATTTTAGGGGTAATATTAGAGCATAAATGGCAATATGGGTCCCATTATTTCTAGTCTACATGGTCAAAAAGAAAAAGTAAAATTCGATTTTTTTTCAAGGTATAGCAATCAACTCTTCACAAGTATTTATTTCTTCTCTCTTGCAATCCAGATTATAAATAGCTATTTCAATTTTTTTTTAATTCCTGAAATAACTGAAAATTTATTTTTGAAGAGGAAGTTCTATTTAAGATAAGTAGAAATAAAATAAGAATATTAAATTTTAATATCAAATAACTTTCTCATGCATCACATAGAGAATAGTATTATCTGCATAGTAATTTTTGTATAGGTTTTGAATCATTTAAACTTTATCCTTTTCTCTTGCGTTTTCCATCTCCATCTATGCACGATATTGGTCTTGAGATATACTACCTGTTCCTGAGTTATTTTCACATATTTCACCTCACAGGAATAGTATCAGCAATTCCTGCACACACTGAATACATAAAATATACATAGGAAATGTAAAAATGTATAATAAGTGAAAACATTAATTTTCATTACTCGGCTTTGCATTCTGCCAGACTCACTACAGTTGAAAATATATGCCCAATTATTTCTAAAGTCTAGCTGTCTTATAACAAAGTTGCCTATGGGAACAAAGGCTGTAGAGTACCACTGACCTGGTAATATCCCACACATCTGATGGGTGAATCCTAGTGCTCTGTTACAGGGGCCCCGGGTTTGGACTCAGTTGCTGATGTGTAGGGACTGCACAACTAGGAAGCTGAAGATAGGATTTCCCTGTTGCCCAAAAGACTAACGTATCGGTTCTGCTCCCCAAGCCATGGAAAGTGCCCCAGACGCCCTTTTCCTTCCAGGAATAGAACAAAGAAATCTTCCATTTCTATGTTTTATGATGCTCTAAGATAGCTGAACTCTGTTGCATTTCATAGGATCATTCAGTTAACATTCTTCCTGTAGCTTAAAAAATAGCACAGAAAATAAATTTCAGCTTGGGACACGAGGAGGCCCTATTATCTCCCCACACCTTTTCTTCATATTATTCTGGGCATGGGCAGCAAAACCTTCAAAACTGCTCCCTCAGCAGAGAGTTTTACACAGTCTTTAATACTGGGAAGTCTTGACTGGCTTCTTCCATGTCTTCCTTGATACCTCCCTTCCAATCCCTGCATCGTTCAGTAGAAATAAGACCCAGACAATGTTTTTACTTTCTCAGCCCCTAAACTTTTCTTTCTCGTACAGGATATAGTTTTCCCAGGAGAAATAATTGCAATTTCCACTTCTTGATTCCCACTGTTAATTAGAAGCAGTGCCAGAAATCATAGCTACTTGACTTTGGAAGGCATTATAGTATTTTAACACTGGTTTTGTCTTCATTTTTGTTTTCTATACCATGATGCACTTTTCTTGAAAATACTAACTGATCCAAGTAGTGCATGAGTGCATGAGTGTATAGTATGGGAGGGAGAAGGTCAATATGAAGGTGGGGAAGAGTTGCTACGTATTCTCCAAAAGGTAAGTTAGTCTTTTTTTTTTTTTTTTAACTCCCTCTCAGGGTGGTGTAAGTTTCTTGTTTGCCATGGGGAGCAGGAGTCTGTGTTTGCTTAAAACAGTCGTACCCAGTCGTAAGCTAGTGTAAGACGCTCCCTGGGTCTTTGAAGCATAACTTGAGAAATAGCGGACAAGTCTAAGAACAATGGTGACCCACTATTAATACACTTCGGTTTTGCATTTTCGACTTGTTTGCATACGCACATGCACATACGGGGGGGGGGGGGGCAATAGGAGGTCTGCTCACAAAACACTCCTTCCTGGGACTTACATTATGCTATACCACGACAGGTAACGATTAAACATAATTCTTTCCTTTGACGGCTTTTTATTTCATTGGTAAAGTAGCTGATAAAAGTGATTTGGGATGAAAAGAGAGTAATACAAGACATAAGCAAATGGAATCTCCCGTATCCAGCTGTAACAATACCCATGTTAGCTTGTTCACTCAGACCTCCGTAGGAAGGTGCTGCCTCTGAAGGTAAGAGCACAAATGATCTTTTATTCCTCGGTTACTTCACTGCCAGTAATCATGCAATAATTTTATTTATTTTTTTTTAATGTAGATACTCGTTTACAAGAAATTGAATTGACATTCTTAGTTTATTTCACCAAAAGCATCAGCTTTACAACTATAAATCAGATCGAAAGAGAGGACCTACAGAGGAAAAACACCTTAGACCACTTTAATTAATTCTCGAAACTATATTCTAAAGAGAAATTTTCAGTTGAATAAGTCTCCCAAGGAGAATTTCCTCAGTTAAGTTTCCCAAACTTAATGTAACTTAATGTTAACTTATGTTAACTTAATGTAATTGGTTTTCCTGAATAGAAGAAAAATAATTTCTGTAAGTAGTGTAATGTAAATATTTTTGCTGACTACATCCTTAAAATGAAACACAGTACTATCTGTAGATACCGCAAAGTTTAAAGTGGGACTAAATGTTTTCATGTGTAGAATTACGGTTTGTCTCTTCTCCCTTTGTGGCTTTACTATCCGCAGGATAAACTGGACTTGTTTTGATTATCCCAAGCATTGAAATATTATGATCTGTTCCTAGAACTACTTAGCATTGCATTTTTTAAATGAAATGTGCAATTAACATGAAAAAAGTGAGTATTAATATTAAAAAAATGCTATCAAGGATTTACTCCTACTTAACATTAAAACTAACAAACTGAGGGTTTTGGAAGGGAGGAGGGTAGGGGGATGGGTTAGCCTGGTGGTGGGTATTGAGGAGGGCACGTATCGCATGGAGCACTGGGTGTGGTGCATAAACAATGAATCTTGGAACACGGAAAATAATAAAGTTAAGATGTTAATAAATAAATGTACATATATGTACATATGTACATTTTACTATATGTACTACTAATACTGCTAATAAAATAGTAAACATTTTTTAAAAAACAAAATTTTACCCCACTTTCTCTTTTGCATCATATGACCTCACTACATTGCCAAGGAAGTGAAATTTGGATTCCTCACAGTGTTCTCAGAACACAATACAATACGTCGTCAGCTGAATTTCTGTCACGTCCTGGTAAAATTGCTCAGTAAAATGTAATTAACCACCTAGTTATTAGGAAGCAATTCAAATAATCTGTCCAGTTTACATAATTTGAAAATAAATCTACTTTATATTTAGCAATACATTAGAAATTTTCTTAATATAAACTACAGATTAAAATATGTATATTACTTTCTACCAGGTCATTTTTAGAAATGTTTTATTTTCCTTTTGAAAAAACTAAAAACTTAACAGAAACTGTATGTTGGAGTGAATAAAAGACATGTTTTTTCCAGTATGGAAAATCGAAAAGTCTTTATTCATAGAATTCTTTACTCATGATAGCTATGAGCTAATGGGATTGTTTAATTTACCTAATTGTGATTTCAAGAGTTTAATATGGTTTTGTTTTGTTTTTTTTACCATATTTGTTAAATTATTACCTATAATGTCATCCTGGAAAAATAGAAGTATTTGTAAAGTTTTTACAAATGCACAAATTATGTATAAATATAATTGGAATCTGGGATGATTCTTAGTAATCGCTATCCTTAATTCAAACATGGTCATCAGCTACCTGACACATTCTGTAAATTTAGCATGTATGTGTGTGTGGGTGCACATGTAGCCATTATGACATTTATTCTCAAATGGATTTATCATTTAATGTCTTTGTACAATACCTGAGCTATTTGTGTAATGGGGAAAGTTGCCATAAAAATATACATAAATGTCCCTTAATTTGGCATCTGTTTTCACACTTAATTTCAAAAATACAACTTTTCATTTACAATTTCTACCCTTTCATTTCTAGCCTCTGCTTTATTACTTATAGAAAAAGTAAGGAAAATTATTCATCGGAAGCAGGCTTAAGTGTTTCCGAATGATAAATCAAAATACAATGTGAGTCTGTGTATATGACCGAAATAGATAGACATTATGCCTAACATAAAAACCCGGAATCTCTAGTATCAAAGAATTTATATGCATTTAAGAAAAGGCTATGTGTGGCTAGTTCTGTGTGGTCAGATAACTAAACCAAATACCAAAAATAATTAATATGGTTATCAAATATCTGTTAATGGATAATAGTCTTCTATTTTATTCCAAACAGTATCATACATAATGTGGAAATCTGAAGCAATTATGCAGGTAATTTATGCAAAACTATGCTTCTTCTCAAGTGCATTTATCTTTCTGATGAATTGTACAGATGGTTGTCTCAGTTCACCACTGTCCAAAAAAAGATTTTGAAGTAGGTCCTGTACACTACTCTGTAGATAAATAAAAGCTTAGGATCCTGGAGAAAGATCTATAACTGAGATTAAAAATTCATCCTAGATATAAATTAAATATATAAATCTTTTCCCAATAAATTCTTTAATACTGGTTCCACAGTATTTAAGTATTAAGTGTTTCTAGTATTCTGGTTTTAATCCAAATGAGGCTTTCCAGTTCAGCAATGCAGCACATTTGTACATAGTGATTAGAAAGGAAAATGCTATAAATTCCAATAGCCAGACACCTTCCTGAGCCAAAGATTATCTCAAGTAACTTGGCAGGCAATTGTAGCAAGGTGTCTGGATTTCTGGGAGATGGAGGGTGGGTAGCAAGGCAACTGAATGGTCCCTGAATTTAAAACGGGTAGGAGTCCTATAACAAAGATAAGATTTAGCATAGATAAATAAAAGTCAGAGGAATTCTCAGCTCCTCTTGGTGAATGAGATAATGGTGTTAGAGTCCAAAATGAGGGAAAAGGGGTTAGAGTGTCTGCATACCCAGCATACCATACAAATAATATGTATCAGGTATCAAGTAAAAGTGCAAGTCATCAAGTATTCGTTCTCATAGCTCAGTGTGTTCTTTTTTTATGTCCCAATAAAACTTTATTTACAAAAGTAGGGATGTGATTTACCAGCTATAGGTTGCTGACTTATGTTATATAACAACAGTGTTATCACAGCTAAAGTTAACAGAAATTCTCTAATATTATCTAAGAACCAATCTATATTCAATTTTTGCAGTAGCCCCCAAATGTCTGTGTTGTATTTGTTGGATTCATTTCCACTTGTATAAGTTTAAGGCATATAGCATGATGGTTTGATTTACGTATATTATGAAATGATTATCAGAATAGGTTCAGCTAACTTACAGATACAATAAAAAGAAAAGAAAGGGGGGAAATTTTTTTTCCTCGTGATGAGAACACTTAGGATTTACTCTTTTAAAAACTTTCCTGCATATTATATAGCCATGTTAGCCATAATCACCATGTTGTACAATTCATCTCCGGTACTTACTTATCTTATAACTGGAAGTTTTTACCTTTTGACCACCTTCCTCCAATTTCCCCTTCCCCCCACTCTCAATGTATTCTTAAAAGTAAAGAAACACTTTACACTGAAAGAGGCATAAAGATTTATAAAGAAATTCCAGAAGTTTTACTCCCCACACAAATCATCTGATGAGAAATATGGCATTCCTTTTTGGAAAGATGTAGAAACAATAGACATTGTACATTTAAATGTTTAGCTGTCTCATTCAGTTTGCAAAGCTTCCCTTGAAGTATGTGTTCAGCTCTGCTTGGCTATAGCTGCTCTTCTCAATCTACAACAGTCTCAAATTTTTCTCACAAGATTGTGTCTTTGCATCTTACAGCACGTAATTCTTGATGGTAACAGGGAGGAACCTCTTGATATCTAGACATGTCACATGAAAAAAATTGCGTTTAAATGTGCTTGCAATTTAATCTCAATTATGGCAGATAATATATAAATTATTATACATTATATAAAAAATCCAACATTGCTTATTTATGTAAATATTGTTTCAGAGAAATAACTGGCTTAGAATTGTAAAGTCAAATGTATTATTCTCTATATATTCTTTCATGGTGCTCACTGGTTTGTCGTCAAGTTAGTTATGATTCACTTGTGACTGAAGGGATATTACACATACTAAATGGTCTCAAAATTGTTTTAACAGAAGAAATTGTTTTAAAGTGATATTAATTTTAATTTTGAGAACTCAGCACGCTATTCCAACAAGCAGTTACTAGTCAAAATTTTTATATATTTACTTCATCATTAGTTGAGAAGTATTTACATCAGCATACTTTGCAATTCAATGAAAAAAACCCCAGAGAGCTAAATTTATATCTATTAAAAAAGGATAATCCAATTAACACTTTAAAAAATATAGGGCATATATGAAAGTGTTAAATGAAAATAGAAGCATTAGCAATTTCAGGAGATCTATCTTTCCGTGAAAGTTCCCAGATTCAAAATTGAAATGCTCACTATAACGGTTACTAATAAGAAATTTATTGGACCAAATAAATAACCAACATAGGAGCCAAATCTAATTTGCACCAAAGATAGATTTGTAAATCCATTGCCAGTGTGTCTAGGAATAATTACTCCACAAAATCAGGCCATAACCAAATTCTCAATATTGACTCATCAGAGTTTAAAATTCAATCCATTTAGCAAAACTACTGTGTGAAATCAAGGCAGTGCAATAATCTCAGGCTCTTCTCAAAAATAGTAATCTTGCTGAAAGATTTCTGGGTGCAAAATTACATGGTCCAGTAAAGCTCACTTTAGAATGTAAAGCGTGCAAAGCCCAAATCTCTATAGAACTTGTATGCCACAAGTATCTCTAAAATGAGCTTCTTAAATCATCCCAGAGGGAAAATGGTCCAGGGCGAACAGAGGTCTGGCAAGCTGTCTCTGATTACCTCACTTCCCAGATGATTTAAAACCTTGTTGTTTGGAAAAAGGTATTTGCTACCATATACTCAAATGCTAAAAAGATTTGCATAATGTTTCTGTAAAGTAAAAGAGAGTTACTGAACTGTGTATTTACAAAAATGAATAATACCAAGTTTTTCCTTCAAGTAACCAGAAATATTGTGTTGTTTTGCTCTGGCAGTAGGCACTTCAAAAAACATGAAATACAGATTGGAAAAATTTATGTTCCAGAAAACATAGATGTTCATTTGAAATCTGTTTAAAATAAAATATCTCTCTGGTTTACTTGGCAGTACTGCTTCTCATCAAGTTTATACTGGGCCTCAAAGAGGAGGTTCTGTTCATCCCACTTGTGCATTAGAGTGGCACTGGAAATGCATGAATTTATCCAACTGAAGAGGAGTTTTGGAGCAGATAAATGATTAAATCAGATATCTTCTTCATTGTTGCACAAATAGATGTTCTTACTCCTGTGAAAACTAATGAAAGGAAAGGAAAGTGGGGACACCAATAGGGGGAGCTCTCATGTTCTACTGCTAATTGTCAATTGGAGACTTTTCAAGGGGAGAGACATACCTTGCGTTCCTGATAGAAAGAAGCCTACACTTTACTACCCCAGCGGAAGAAAGATTTTCTTCTTCCCTGGCAACAGCCTAGCCAATGAAAAACCATCAGAACACAACCAATGAAAAGCCACTACACTTCAAACTCCCAGTTGACTCCAAAGCATTTTTTTTTTTTGTAATGGTCCCTCCCAACCTTCCCCATTCCTCTAAAAAAGAGTGTTCCTCTCCTCTGTTCTCAGGTCTTGCCTATGGTTTTGCCATGACTTGCACGTCCTGAATTGCAATTATCTGCTATTCCCAAATAAATCCATTTTTACTGGTAGAATAACGGATAGCTTTATTTTTATGGGTAACACTTCTAATGAATAGAAAATTGGCATTTACCAAGATGAGTAATTAACATAAACTGCTACATAAACCTCAGAAGTTAAAGGCATACAGTTAATTCTTAACGTATTGTGCAGATTCCTTCCTGCTGTAGATGAAAATGTACACTATAGGCTTTATATTCTAGAACGCTTTGTGGTGATGTTGATTCCACTTGCCAAAAATGAGCTACATGATTCCAACTGTTTTTCAATACAAATGCCAATAATTAAGACACTTCATATCTATTTCTGGCATAAAAACCTATACACTAAAGAGACACAGAATTCAGAAACTAGGGACTTCACCAAAAGAGATTTTTAAAATATCTGAGTATTATGGCTTTGGACAGAGAGAGTATATATGTACAGTAATTTATTAACATATTTCAGCTTTCAGACTCTTTAGAGTAAATGCTTCTTCATAAGTTGAATTTATACTTTACCATTTGTTTAAAAGATGGAAATGAACTTAAATATTCAGACGTGCTTAGAGTTCAAGACATTCCTTCCATAGCTACTTGGCTACTAATTTTTATTTTCAGTGATTATGTTAAAAGAGCATATAGAAAAATTTTCAGCCTCAAATTCAAGACATCCAAGATGTCAAAGAACTGGTTTGTATGTAGAACTGTTTTGAAGTGAAAAGTATAGATTGCACAATGCTGGAATGCAAACAAAGAATTGTAAGATTAGTTTCCACAAAAAATAAAAATAAAAAATAAATAAAAAATTTAAAAAGATTAGTTTCCTATTAGGAATTCTTTATTCTTCTAAGATATTTAGCTAGTGCACTGAGATGTGAAGGGGGCTGTGTGGAGTTTCTTTTGACCTTTACGTTCCAGAAGAGATGAGGCCAGTGGGGGTGTCTTACTGCAAAAGACCAAGATATTTATTTGCAGGGTTGACTCCTCCATCTTCCCTTGAAAGAATTCCATTTGCTTACCGGGCCTGAGCACGACACTCCCTTTCCTTCGGCTAAAAGTTTGACAGCCTCTGCCTGCATCACAAGGACTCAGTTCTCTAGCCAAGTTTAAGGCAAAGGGTGTGAATTAAGATGGGGGAGGGGATGAAATTTCAAAAGGACTAAAAAAGACACATATTTTCCTTTCACAGTAGAAGACTGCATAGAGAATACTCTTGCAGGTCAATGAAGAAATTAATTAGTTATCCAATCATTCATTATCTTGATCAACTGAAATCTAACTTGCTCAGCAAGTGATTCACGTAAGTTTTGTGAGTAGAATTGCGTTAAATCCTCTCTCTATGTATCTACTTCTCTCTCTGTCTCTCTTATCTCATTTGGGAATTCTATTATCTCTAGTACCTAGAGTTAGTCCTTGAAGTTAAGGTACTATTTAGAATTATTGAAGAGTTAATGCACCTTCATGAATAGCTATTAGTTTAAAAGGATTAATGTGGCTCTTGAAACACCTACTTTATTCCTCAAGGAGTAACTTAGGCACTGGAAAAAAAAAATCCAGTCTTTTTTGGAATATTATAAAGACAAAAAAGACTCCAGGAAAACACAGTTAACTAAAAGCCAAGTCAATACAGATCTTAAACTACTATAGTGAGTGGTAATGGCATCTCACAATTGCTGTAATTTTGTCTACGATGAATGATTACATTTTGATAAAAGAACTCAATTCACCATTAAGCAATTTTTCAAGATGTTTTGTTTTAGGGCTAACCCTACTCATCTCTATCACCAGACCCACTGTGTACATGCAAGCCAGTTGTCAGTAATCTTTCTCAATCTGTTCCTACTTGTATCTCTCCCCAATGGTCCCTGGAGTCCTATTATAGAAACAATGTTACTAAACAGTGATCAGGTTGTTCCTTGAGTCAATACAGCACAAGTTAGCAGCTACTTAGAATGAACCACAACTGCCTGTCTCCCTGGCACCAACCCCCTCTGTCATTTCCCGCAGAAACCTACAAAACCTATTTGTAAATCTTACTTTTAACTTCTAATTACTTATTGGCATTTTTAGGAATTTATAGTTTATATTGCATAAACTTGGTTTTGTTTTGGGGAGTTTGGTTTTGTTTTTACTTTACTTGCCAGTCTGGGTTTTAGCAGCCGGAAAGGAACAAGGAAAGCGTCCTGTGATTGGTAGAAAATGAGAGCATTACAACAAGCTGATTACATTTTGTTTTTCTTAAACATGATTCCAGTTTCTGCTGATCAATGTTAGGCATGCAATATTAGGTAGGCATATGATTCTTGAAGTTCACTCTTGCTTTTTAATAGCTTATTACAACACTGAAACAAATGTTTATTAATATTTTATATATTAGCTCTAATGGAATATTCTGAAAGTATAGTAACACTTTCAGTCAAATACTTCCGAATGTTTTGAAACAATAGGGGAGATCAGAGGAGGGAAAGAGCATGCCCACCCATCTTTAATTATTGGTCCTCACATGAATGAAGTCTGACCTGATTGTCTTATAACAAGTCACATTCACTTCCTGAATCAACAGTTCCTATGTATGATTTACAGTAAATGTATCCAGGCTTCTAAGACTCACAAAAATCTGTAAATATAATTTAAACCTATAAATAATTTAAATTTTAGCCATATGCTCATTGCATCTATGAACTTTTTTTCTGTGAATCTAATTCACCAAAACAGGCCAATACACATTCATTCAGTTACTTCAACCCCTGATATGGGAGGGAAGGGGCACCGTTGGTGGTGAAGCAATTATATCTAGTTACAACTGATTAATTAATTGTATGGCTTTCAAAAATTAAAATAGTATGTTCTTAAAGAAAATAATTAAATTACAGTTATATTTCTGAAACTTGAGTATTTAATGACTGTTTACAATAATTAACTGCTTGTGTCCATGAGATAAGACTTCCTCCTTCACAGGTAGGCAAGTAAAATTAACTAGGCAGTATGCTGATTAAAATGGGGTGATCTTACTGTGTCCCAAATGACTCACATGTCCACTCAAAGACCAAAATTAAAGGATGGGGGATAGGAAAGGTAGAGAGTGCATGCACAGAACACCTCTGGCCAGGATGGCAGACATGTCTGCTGGGCACAGAATGAGTATCACACGCTCCTTGCCGAAGTAACCTTCCTCTCTCTGAACATCAAAGGTGTGTGAGAGCACAAAGGTGTCTAGAAATATCAGCATTAGTGTATCTCCAGTGGATGATGGACATCAAAGAGAAGTAAACTTCTTGAAATTTTAAAGCTTTTATGTTTTGTTTGCTTGTTTTCAACATTATATTGAGTTAATGTTGGTAAAAAAAGTTTTTTTTAAAGATTTTATTTATTTATTTATTAGGAAAGAGAGAGAGTGAGAGAGAGCATGAGAAGGGTAAAGGTCAGAGTGAGAAGCGGACTCCCCATGGAGCTGGGAGCCCGATGTGGGACTCGATCCCGGGACTCCAGGATCATGACCTGAGCCGAAGGCAGTTGCTTAACCAACTGCGCCAGCCAGGCGCCCAAAAAATATTTTTATAATAAAAATTTATTTTTTATAATTAAAAAATAAAAATTATTTTTTACCTTGACAGGTAAAAAGCTGTATAATATATACAATTCAATGAGTTTGGATATAAGCACATACCTTTCCTGCCCCTTTATTATTATTATTTGTGTGTATTTATGTGGTAAAAACATTTACCAAAAGATACACCCTCTTAGAAAATTTTAAGTCTCTCATACACTATTGTTAGCTAGAAGCACCACACTGTATATCGGATATTCATACTTATCCTGCACAACCAAAGTTTCTATCCTCTGTTTCTCTTAGTTTGATTATTTTAGATTCCACATGTAAGTATAATTATGCAGTATTTGCTTTTCTGCATCTGATTTATTTCACTTCACATAATATCCTCCTGATGCATCTCTGTTGTTACAAATAGCAATATTTCCTTTCTTTTTTTAAGGCTGAATAATTTCCTATTGTAATACAAATAACATTTTTAAATTTATGCATCTATGGATGGACATTGAGGTTATTTTTTCATATCTTGGCTCTTGTGAGTAATGCTGCAATGAACAGAGGAATGTAGGGATCTCTCTGGGATCCTGCTGTCAATTCCTTGGGGTGAATACCCAGAAGTGGGGTAACTGGACTGCGTGTAGTTTTATTTTTAATTTTCCGAGAAACCTAAATATTGTTTTCCATAATGACTACCAATTTACATTCTCAGCAGTAGTGTGCAAAGTTTCCCTTTTCTCCACATCCTTGTCAACACTTTATCTTTTCTTGTTTTAATAAGTGACATCCTAAGAGGTGTGAGGTGATAGCTTATTGTAGTTTGGATTTGCATTTCCCTGAGGATGAGTGATGTTGGGACCTGTTGGCCGTGTGTATGTCTTCTTCAGGTCCTTCACTCATATTTTAACCAGGTTATCAGCTTTTTTTTTTTTCCTATTGAATTGTAGAAATTCCTTTTATGTTTTGGATATTAACCCCTTATCAGATATATGGTCTGAAAATATTTTCTCCCATTCTGTAGGTTACTTTTTCGTGTTGTTGATTGTTTCCTTTGCTGTGCAGAAGCTTTTTGGTTTGATATAATCCCACTTAATTATTTTGCTTTTATTGCCTGTGCTTTTGGTGTCATAACCAAGAAATCATTGCCAAGACCAATGTCAAAGAGCTTTTACTCTATATTTTCTCCTAGGAGTGTTATGGTTTCAGATTTTATGTTTAAGTGAAACAAAACAGAAAAATTTGACTCCCCCAAAGAGGAAGATGGAGATATGTTCCTAATGAGGAGTATGTGTAACCACTGGGGAAAAAATAAAAAGCAAAAAAACAACACCCCATTAGATAAAGCACCTAAGAGGTAATGAGAGTCAGAAGTGATGTGATTAAATATGTTCCTGACTTGATGCATTAAGCTTATTCATATACTTAACAAGAATTTTTTAAAATGCCTATATCTGTATAAGACTTTTATCCCCTTGACTACATTCTGAACTTTTATTGTGTCTAAGTTCTAGAACTCTGACCTGGTGAAGTTGCTAACAACATTTCAAGAACTGAGGTATTAAAGCATAAAAATTTTTAAATGTTTTTAAAGCAAAAAAAAAACCATACATTTTTATGACATCATTATGTTCTTGTGGAGATTGTCTATTTTTTTTTTTCATTCATTTGAAGAGAACTTTAAATGTCCATTTCAGGGAAGAAAGCTACCTTAAGAATACACTGATGTAGTAATGAGATTTTAATACCTGAAATGTTTAGAAACTGAAGAAGACATACTGATGAGAAAAAGATGTCACAGGAAAATAATTTTAATGAAAAGGTCTTAAAATGCCCATTATCTAATAAGCAGTGGTAAATATCAGACTTGACAGAATCTGATTTTTTTTTTTTAAGATTTTATTTATTTATTTGAGAGACAGAGCTGAGCAGGGAGCCCGACCTGGGGCTCGATCCCAGGACCCCAGGATCATGCTCTGAGCTGAAGCAGTTGCCAGATCACATAGGAGATTTTAGAAATAAATCCTTTGACAATCATTTTTGTTAAAAAATCTTTATTCATTTGTCTATGATTTATTATGGACATTTTCTTGATTGTGCAATTTGTTCTGAATTAGAGTACAATTAAATTGATGTATTCTATATCTATACAGAATCATGAAATGTAGATATATATATATATATAGTTTTTGTACTTGAATTCACAGCTTTTATATAGTGTTGTATTTTACTTTGACTACATTCTTAGAATTACACCAGAGTTAATGTATATAATTTAAACTGCTTAAAACAAAAAAAATTTTAAGTTGGCTTTATTGATGAAGACTTCTTTAAAAGGCTAAAATTGGGCGCCTGGGTGACTCAGTGGGTTAAAGCCTCTGCCTTCGGCTTGGGTCATGATTTCAGGGTCCTGGGATAGAGCCCCGCATCGGGCTCTCTGCTCAGCGGGGAGCCTGCTTCCCCCTCTCTCTCTGCCTGCCTCTCTGCCTACTCTGTGTCAAATAAATAAAATCTTTAAAATAAATAAATAAATAAATAAATGAAAGGCTAAAATTACATTTTTTATGTTTAACCATTCTCTATACATATATATTTACCTGTTCCAGTGATACTTTTGTCTTGGAATTTTGGATATGTTTTAGAACAAATTTTTACTTTACAAAAAACATTTGATAAAATATGCTGAATTTCTGAAGCTATAATTATTTTTTAAAAAACTAACTCTAAGAATAAAATAAGTTTCAATTATGAAAGTAAGACTATAATCATGGCAATATTATAAAGAATAAGAAAATAGTACAATATATCTGGAAAATTATTGTCATAATCTCAAGCATTAAGTTGACTCTGAAGTCAGGTTCAGTTCCTGGCTTCACCATCTCCCACCCTGTAATAAGGTGTTTATTTTCTCAAATGTAAAATAGGAATTATTAATAGTACCTACTACAATCCATGCAGTGTCTCATGACAATTATATGAAATCATGCATATAAATCACCTTGTATACTTTCTGGCATGCACAACTATAAATATTGCTAAGATTATTAATAATAAAGTATGATTCTTTAAAATTAAAAAATACTGAAAAAATTCTTAGTTTGATTAAATTATATGAATGAATATTTACTGCTTGCCAAAAAAAAATCCCAAATTATACCTGCATATTTTCTCTTAAAACCAACTAGTAAATTTCCTTTTTTTAATTTGAAAAAAAACCTAAGATTTTGTTCTATTTCAGCCTATGAAATACACTGGTGGACTAAGAGCTTACAACTTCAAGGATCTTTAATTAAAAATCTCATGACGTATTTAGGCCTAAAAAATCACATTCTAAATAGATTTAACCCTTTAAAAACTTACCTAGCTAAATTGTCTTTCATATTAAAATCAGTTATAGACAATTAATCAGAAGTCTCAGAGACCTAACTTGCTATTACTTTGCTATTTGAGAAAGAAGTAGAAAAGTAAGCTAATATAAAAAATCTAGTAGAGCTATATATTTTGTAGGGTATGTTCTGGATTCTGGGTTAGATTTGGGCTAATCACAACATATTCTACATCTATATTCTGTGCATTAATTATCGAGGTGGCAAAAGTTCCATAAGTATGAAAGATTTTATACGTTATTCTATAAATTATACCAAGAAAGTGGGCCAAGAAAGTACTTAAGTTCAGCAGATACTGAAGTTTAAAAAGGGGTTCTTCTTAACCCTCTAATATCAAGAAATCCAGTTAGCTAATTTGCCCGATGTTTGCATTACTGCCTCCCACTCGTATTCTGGGTTTCAGCCCAATGGTCACCTGCCCCAGAGCACTCCTTCCTGACCCCACAGCCAGAGCTGCCTGCCCCCACCCCATTGTGTGCTTTATTTTCTTCATAGCATTTATTTTTGATGTCAAATTATCTTACTTTTTAGTTTACTTGGTGTTTATCCTTGGTCTTTTCTCTCTAGAATGTGAGCTCTCTAAGAGCAGGAGCTCTGCCTGCCTTGCTCATTACTGTGCCTACAAGAACACCTAGCACATAGTAGGGACTGAATGAATGAAAACAGTGGCTGAATATGAATCACTAAACAGTAGGTTTGCAGTGTCATCATTGTTCTTTATGGCTGGGGTCTGGGAACCGGAGGTAGATAAAATCTCACATAATTAGATTCCCACCATTGTTCCCCAGACAGCTGTCCCTATGTCATAGTACAATGAAGTGGCCATGCCCTTACAGAAAAAGGGGCCTCTGCCCTGATTCTGCACTTTAAAGGGGGACATGTATGACAAGTTCACTCCCCCAAATGTGTATTAAAGCATGTAAGAGAAGCTCTGCCTCTTGGGATCAGGCCCACAGCACTGACGTGGCATGATCCTTTAACGTACATATCAGTCAGATGGGTAATATTGTCCAGGCCCTAGGAAAATGCCTCTCCGCCTTGCTTGCCTATGTTCTCAATCAAAAGGGGGCTGTGTTTTAATTTAATAAAGGTTAATTTTTTTTCAGTATCAGCAATAAACACTGCTTTAGAGAGTATGAGAATCTGAGTGGGAGAATTTCTCAGGTAAGCAAAATGAGAAATTAACTCAGTTGACAAAACTTTACCGTGAGATGGTTATGTATACAATAGACTCTAAGGCATGCCAAGAGATTTCCCAGGAATGCTATCTTTTTTTCTTCCCCATCTTGTCCTAATTCCTGACTCAAGAGACCCTGGGAAACGAGGCAGTACTTTTCACAGTGGAACATAGCGGGCACGTAACTTTCTACAATATGGAATGGTTACTCATCCAAACATCACCAGCCCATCCACAGAACACACGCATATAACAATAATTAAATTCGGTTCTATTTTACATTTTGCCAACTTTCTATTTTGTCATCATGAATGTATATTTTTAAGATACTAAGATGCTAGCACATATTTTATTTAACAGTTTGCTCACTTGATTTATAGCCTTAAATATTTAGACATGTGTTGTGTGGGCCTCCATTTGGACTCTTGCTCTAAGACCCACAACTTTTGGAGACAGGGTTACAAATGGAGAGAATATGCCCACTCTGAATCCCTGTTCTGGTTACTATTACTGCAAAACAAATTACCTCCAAACTCAGCTTACAACAACCATATTATTATGAAAACAGTTGTGTATCAGGAATATAGAGACTCTTTGGCTGGTTGCTTGGGGTCTCTCATGTACTTGCAAGAAGATGTCAACTAAGCTCTGTCTTTCTCAAGGCTCGACAGATTGGTTATCCAAGAGGGCTCACTCTGATGACTGACAGTTGAAGCCATCACCTGGGAGCTAAGCTGGGACTGCTGACCAGAGACCTACCACATACCTCTTCAGCATGGCAATCTCAAAGCACTTGGATTTTACAGGGCAGCTGGCTGCCTTCAGAAAGTGTTCCAAGAGAACCAGGCAGAAACTCATGGAATTTTATGACCAAGCCTTGGAAGTCACATAATATCACATAGTCACAAAGTGTGTGCCCTATTGTCGGAAGCTGTCACAAGCCTGCCCAGATTTAAGGGGGATGTATACAGACCCCATCGTTCAATGGGAGGCGTGTCAAGTCCTCACTCTTCTTAGGTCATTTTCTTAGTCTTGTATAGGGACAGGAACTGACCTCGATCTGTCTGACACTGCTTTGTGTACCCAGCAGCACCCGTGTAGGGTGTGTGAGGTGAGGCCCAGTGGTGACTGAGCAGTTGCCTGATTTGAGGACACACTGATGACTGTGTAGGTTTCTGTATCTCCAGCACAATCAGCTGCATGGCTGAAAAACTGATTTCAAAATTGATGTAAGAAACAAGTATTTCCAATATAATGTTTCCTTTGTTTTATTAGGGTGCTACAATGGGTACAATCCATCATTATACAAGTATATCACCTATCTGAGAAAAATGACTTGAAAGTATGGTACTATGAACTGGATCACTCACCTCATATGAGCTAAAAATGAGGAGCTCTTGTGTCACTCAGAGATTGAAAAAATAAAGAGAAATGAATATTTTAGTAGGAAATAAAAAGAATGGCCTGCAATTGTGTAAGAACATTGTATAGTGTATCAGAAAACTTTTGGTTCCACATGACAGATATCCAAACTCAAATTGTCTTAAAGCAAAAAAAGGGGGAGCAAGAATAGGAGAAAAGAAAGATTTAGTTGTTCATGTAACAGAAAGCTCCAAAGGGTTGTTTTCAGGTGAAGCTTGATCCAGCTGTTTGACAACATTACAAAGAACTTGCCTTTCTCCATAGTCTTCCACATGCCTGAATGCCCTTGTATGGCTCATCGGTAATTTTTAAAATTTGTCTAGCCCCACTATCCATTCCTAATCAGAGCTTACTTTCCTTTTGAAGAATAACTTTTTAAAAAGATTTATTTATTTATTTATGAGAGAGAGAGAAAGTGGGTGTGCACACACACGTGTGGGGGAGGGGCAGACAGTGAGAGAGAGAGAGAGAGAGAGAGAATCTCAAGCAGACTCCACACTGAGCATGGAGTCCAATGTGGGACTCAGTCTTAGAGCCCTGAGATCATGTCCTGAGCCAAAATCAAGAGCTGAACACTTAACTGACTGAGCCACCCAGGCGCCCCTGGAGAATAACTGTTTAATCTTAGTGAGAAGGTAATTCCAGGACACCTGGATGGCTCAGTTGGTTAAGAATCTGCCTTCGGCTGAAGTCAAGATCCCAGGGTCCTGGGATCAAGCCCTGCATCGGACTCCTTGCTCAGCAGGGAGCCTGCTTCTCCCTCTGCCTGCTGCTCCCCCTGCTTGTACTTTCTCTCTCTCTCTCTCAGATAAATGGGTAGAATCTTTAAAAGAAAAAAAAAGGTAATTTCAGGCACCTGTCTCACTTCTACTGAAACTGCAAGAAACAGACTTCACATCTTCCTTTGCTCTTACTGAGCCCTAGGGTCACTAACAGACATATGACTTAAGCTTAATCAGGTAAATGTTCTCTTTGGGGACTTTAGATCTTGACCATAGTCCATAAGGAAGGAGCAGAGGCAAGCCATACCAGAATCTTCACAATAAGCAACTTTGCTGTGCTTCCCAGCTCCAAAGCATAGTCTTTGCTCCTGCCCACTATCAGGCCTGGTTCTCCATTTCTAGTCAATTCTTAGAGTCCCAAAAGCATTCTCCCTTGCTTTGGATGCTTAGGTCCTGCTGCTTGACTGCCAAAGCAGTGAAGATATTTTGGGCATGGCCATGGAGAGGTGAGCTTTCCTTTTCTGTGTCCTCATGGCCCTGTGTATCATATCTTTTGATATGCCCTTATCACATTACACTACTAATTTATCCTTCTGCGGTCCCTACCAGACTGAGAGCTCCCTAAGAACAGGAGTCTTAGCTTATGCTTAGCCCAGTGTCTGATCAAAATTAGGCTATCAAATAATGTGTTAAATTAATGAAATAATCTATTTGGAGAGAAGACATGCTTATATTAAACGGTTCTAAAATTTAAGGCAGTATGTTATTAAGCAGAAAGCATAAGGTCTCTTCGCAAAGTGTGGACCTGCCAGAAATCACTTTTAGGTTGTTTTATGAGACATTATTGCACGCATCCACTAAAAGGAACAAGGTTTCCTTCAAGAAATGCCTAGTTCTCAGGCTGAGGAAGGAAAAAATACAAGATGAGCCCAGAACATCTGTTTGTACTGGAAAATGAAGAATTACAAAAGAATAAAACAGATATTTCCACAACAACAACAACAACAACAACAACACAGAAGCCAGCTTGAGGGGGTTTCCTCTGGCTCTACTGAGGATAATTTGAGCATCAAAATAAATGATAATAAGAGATGATAGCCCATTGAATAAAATAGGAAACCATGAGTCCACAGAGATATAAAGTTAATGTACAAATCGAAAGCTTAATAAAAGAATAAGATATTTAGATAGTGTCAAAGTACCTCCACACAAAATGCTTATAAATTACAAAGGGGACATTTTCTGGAGAAAAGCCTGCAGGCAGCACCTTAATCAAGTGACCAAATGAACATCATCAAAAATGGGACAGATTGAAACCGGGCATTACCTGATAGGGAACAAAGAATGCAGCATTTTGTGATGTTCCTGCTGAAGACGCAAAAACCCTACCTAGTGATGCGGAGATGTCAGACAACACCCAGATTGAGCGTCCTTCTACAGAATAAGTGGCCTGTAGCCTTCAAAAGCGGTAAGGTCATGAAAGTAAAAAAAAAAAAAAAAAAGACTGAAGACTCCTTTCAGACAGCAGGAGACAAAAGAGAGATAATCACAAGGCATCGTTGGGACAATTGGTGAAACAAATGAGTCTAAGGATTAGTGGCAAGAGTGTTTAGGTTAACTTCCTCACTTTGACAGCGTATTCTGGTTCCACAGGGGACTGTCCTGTTTATAGGAAACTCACACCAAAGTATTTAGGAGTAATAGATGATCGGGTTGGCAACTTACTCTCAAATGTTTCATGGAAAAACAAGTCCTTTGTATGGGTACTTCCAACTTTTCTGGAAGTTTGGGCTTGTTTGAAAAACATGAACACGAATCAAGAGTGACCTTCAGTCTAGTAAATGGTCAACTGTAGGGTTTAATCTGAGGAGCTGCCCACAGCCATCAGCAAATTTCCATCCATATTGATCATTCTGTTTCATCCTTATTAGAACGATGTGTGTTTCTGTCACACTTTCCTTTTTTACCTATTAAACTAAGAATTCTATTAAGTCAGAGACTCCTATTTCGCTCACCATTTCACGTATTCAATGCCTGAAACAGTCCCTGGGACACAGTAAGCACTCACGAACAGGCACTGAATGAGTGAATGAACGAATGAACGAACTAAGTAGCTTAGACTAGAAGAAGCATGGCCTTGGGAGTTAGAAAGATCTGGGTAAACCCCCATCTTTTCCATTTCCTAATTGTGCAATCCTGATGCCAACTGGTCAACTTCTCAGCCAAGCTGAGACCACAGCCAGACCACTGGATTTGAATCCTGGCTTTACGACTTCCTTGGATGGTCTTGGGTAAGTTGTTTCAGTTTCCTCATCTATGAAATAGCCATTATAATAGTTCCCCCACTTCACAGGGCTGTGGAGCATATTATGAGTATTTACAATGTTATCTGGGCTTGAGTTCTCAACTCTAAAAAGGGATTATTACTTTCAGGATTGTTGTGAGGATTAAAGAACCCTCAGTAAATAGTGTTTAGCATGATAACATTTGTTCTCAAATTACAATCTTATGAAGTGGGGAGAGCATCCCCCATTTATAAAAAGAAGGAAATCTAATGACACAAATAAGCTGAGTGACATATTCAAGATCGCCAGCAAGAAGAGAATCCAGCTCAGACACAAACACATCTCTCTGGACCCAAGACTGTGGTTCTTTCTCCTGTGCCATAATTCCTTTAGTGATGATAAAGGGCCCCTGTTAAGGTGAAGACATGCTTGGGAAAGACTGCAATGACGGCTCCATCCCAATGACTCTTAAACGTTAGTGTGCAACACGATCACATGCAATTTTTGTTCGAACACAGATTTTTGCCCCACCCCACAGTTTCTGATTTAGTATGTCTGGGTAGGACCAGAAAATTTTGAGAACCACTGTGAGGGAATTATTTGAGAGCCAGCTTAGAAAACAGGGGAATGAGGAGGGCAGGAGACTGAGGAGATCTGAGGGGAAACTAGAGGAAAAGGGGCAATTTCAGGGGCTAAGAAGAGATGGGAGGGCTCTGCCACATGGCATCAAAGCACCTGATCAGATGTTAGTTCAATCTGTACCTTTGGTAAATCACCTTCTCTAAGACAAATTGGACCAATTCCTCGAACACCAGAAACTACCACAACTTGCCTCATACGAATACCTAAGTTGAGTAGCTCTGAAACTATTTTTATAATTGAATATATAATTTAGAAACCTATCAAAAAAGGTCTCCAGCACTCAGATGGTTTCACTGGAGAATTCTAGAAAAACATTTAAATTTATACAACCTCTTCCAGAATATAGAGGGAATACTTCCTGATTCCCTTTATGAACCTGACATCAAAACCACAGAAAGAAAGTAAAAGGAAAGAAAACCACTAACCACTATCTCTCAAAAAATAGATGTAAAAATCCTTAATGAAATATTAGCAAATAGAAATCAGCAATATATAAAAAGAATTAGAATTACTCACCACAACCAAGTGGAATTTATTCTAGGATGCAAGCCTGGTTTAGTATTTGAAAACAATCACTATAGTACAGCATATTGACAAGTAGCAGTGTTGGCATCCAGGAGTCTCCAATGAGCCGTGCCTGGGATCAAGGTGGGGCCCAGCAAATCTGGGGAAGAGAAAAACGTGGACTCTGTATACACGGCTTTTGTTCAAACAGATAAAGTGCTGCAATCCACGCGCATTCGGTGACTCCTAGGTTGTACACCTGATGCTCTTCTGTCTGCGAGCTGGGACCACTGGAAGCACAGGGACAAAAGGGGGAAGCTTGGGGTGAGGCTCTAGGTGCTAAATGGGACAGTCCAATTCCCCAAGGTGAGACGGATCCCAAGAGTAGGGGCCACGAGCAAAGAAGAGGAAGAGAACCTGGAAAAAGTTGGCAAGTCCTAAAATGAAAAGACTCCCAGCTGCCTCTGACATTCAGCACAGTGTAAGTATCATGGCTTTTTTTTTTTTTTTAAGATTTAATTTATTTGACAGAGAGAGATCACAAGCAGGTAGAGAGGCAGGCAGAGAGGTGGAGGGGGGAGCAGAAGCAGACTCCCTGGTGAGCAGAGAGCCCAATGCAGGGCTTGATCCCAGGACTCTGAGATCATGACCTGAGCCGAAGGCAGAGGCTTTAACCCACTTTAACCCGGATCATGGCTTTCTGTGCCTTGCCTGAAAGCGCTCAGCACTCACCATTCCAGTAGCCAGCACAAGCTGACAATGTCCCACTGCCTCCTGAGGGAGAGCTCTACCTGAGAGTTCTTGCTCTGTAGTCAGTGTAAATGCTGGGGAGTTACAGCAGCCCTTAGCCAATGAAGGATGGGGGCCCAGGGAGGGGGGCAGGGAGGGAAGCTGGAAGATAAACTCCAGCTCTCATGTCTCTAGGAATGGTAATTTAGGCTGTTCTTCACAAACTTTCATGTGTTTATTACTCACCTGGGAGGCTTAATAAAAGACAGATTCTGATTCGGCAGGTCTGGGGTGGGGCCTGAGAGTCAGCATTTCTAACAAGCTCCCAGTCAATGCATCTACGCTGCTGGTCTGGGGACCACACTTGGATTCCCCTACCAGTGCTCTCTGCACTTTCCACCCAAACAAACTGCTTTCAGATTCTTGTTGGAGGGTATACTTTGGGGAAAATACTTTTTTTCCATCTCCCTTCTTGCATTTTGTGCTCCTTGTTCTCCATTTTCTATAAGCTGACCACTACCTTGCAATGTGACCTAGGGCAAACATCTCATTTCCTCATCTCCAAAATGAGGGATTTAGACTGTCTAGTTTCCTTCCCACTCCAACATCCTAAAGAAGTTCTCATTATTCTAGTGATTATCATACTTTCCACACTCCTCCCGATCTGCTTCCCTGCTCTTATGCATGACCTTTAAAAAAATCAAGCTGGCTTCACATTCTGCTCATCTTCAAAAGATGTCTCTAAACAGAACTGGAAAATGGAAGCCTTTTCTTTAAACATAATAGCAAAAATCCTTGACAGATAAAGGATACAGCAAATGTTCACACATGCAGATGACATTTTCATTGTGTGGGAGAAAAAGAGACCATTCACAAAAACATAAGAACAGTAGTTTCAGGCAGAGGCTGAAAATGAAAATCAGTGAGAAACCAACAAAAGATATGAAACCAGAATCAAAGGACATCTACATAGGAGATAACACACATAAGAAAACACAATAGTGAGTTTGTGAACTTGTCTGCTTTTGGATCAAACATCCCTACACATACATACACAAATACAAGCTGTCCCCTTCCAGACAGTCACTCTTGAAAGCTATCTTCTCACACCTATGCTTGAAACATTTTGAAATTCCTCTAGTTTACAAGAAACCAAGTTAAAGAGTATATATGTAATATTACCATTTTAGTCGTCATTTTTTTAACACGAAATGAGAAATCCAACGTAATGCAAACCCTATTTCTGGTAACTCAATAAATTTGCTAAAATAGTAATAAACGAAATTCATACATGTAACTGTAAGTTATTGCTATGTAACATATAATCTCCAAATCACAGGGCATACAGCGAGTAGTTATGTCTCAGGCGTGAGTTTGTGTCCCTGCTGGGTGGCTTAGCTTCCAGCTGTGAGTCTTGGCTGGGTGGTTCTGCAATAGGTGAATTCAGTATAGCACCCACATGCTGCCAGAGAAAGCTACCCAGGCATATCACCTTCTGGTGGCAGGGGGCACATGTTCCCAAGAACAGGAACAGGTGCTGCTTTGAAGGTCTAGGTTTGGAACTGATACACTCTTACCTCCCCACATTCCATTCCAAAGCAAGTCACCTGGCCTAGCCCAACATTAATAAGTGCCTCCCATGAAGGTATCCGTGAATGGAATGAATACATGCTGAACAATACTCGAATCTGCCAAAATTAGAGGCGTTTTCCAAAGAGGGGTGTTTTCCAAAGAGGGGTCGTATGAGTAATAACGCTGTTACTGAAATAAGGCTGTAATTGCTTATGAGGACTGTATTGGAGGCAGGAGTTTTACTTTGTTTTGAAAAGTCATTTTTATGCTCTTATTCTTTTTATAAAAACCAAACTTAATGTTTGCCTGGGGTGCCTGGGTGGCTCAGTCGTTAAGCGTCTGCCTTCAGCTTGGGTCATGACCCCAGGATCCTGGGATCAGGCCCAGCATCAGGCTCCCTGCTCGGCGGGAAGCCTGCTCCTCCCTCTCCCACTCCCCCTGCTTGTGTTCCCTTTCTCGCTGTGTCTCTCTCTGTTGAATAAATAAATAAAATCTTTAAAACAAAAAAACAAAAACGAAAACCAAACAATGTTTGCCTAACAGGTCATCCAAATTTGATTTGTCCTTGTATGGGACCAAAACCTACCCAAAGAAGACCCTAAAAGTTGTGAAGTCCATGTTGCCGTCGTTCTTCTTTCATAAAACCTTTAAAAAGAGAAGCAAAATTAGCAGAATCTCCATTCTGATATCTCTAGGCTGGGGCTTGGCAGGCTGCAGAGGAGTGAGAGAGCAGCACCAGTTTGCTGGAGTGGATTAGGCTTTGTGGTAGGCTACTCTGGGCAGTCACCAGCTCTGAGCTCAACCCAGACGCTCCTACTTCCCGAGCTGCTCCTATGATGTCAGCTGCATGCCTGACACATGGTCTCATCTCTCCAGGCTTGCATCTCTTCACCTGTAAATGCTCTCCCAGGGGCAACTGGCCTTAACAATAAAGGAACTAGGAATGTATTATATGCTGGAGATTTTCTGCCGTCTCCATTTCCTTAATGAGAACTGCTTTGTAAAGTCACTGATTTCAGCTCTAGTGAGTGTAAGAGCTTTTCTGTGTTAACAGCTAAGAATGAAAATTCTCATTTAATAGTCTAGATTTTGTCTTCTGTAAAGATGAGAGTGTCTTGGGATTTGCTGGGATTAGTAGTGAGGTGACAGTTTCTAATCTTAAATTCTCTTGATTATAACCAAAAGATTGCCTTTCTCCGTTGGGTGATTCTGATGCGCCTGCAAATAGTACTGTGTGTGTGTGTGTGTTTGGCAGTGGGGTAATTTCATAACAAAACGATCGATAACAAAGGGTTTTGGGGAGCTATGTTATCCTAAGAATCAGAAAGTGTATTTTGAACTAGGGCTTGAGAAGTGAGCGCCCACTCTACCTGGCTGTCAACAGCCAGGGGGGAAAGGTAGTCAAATACTCCAAAGCCAGCTTCTAAAGCCAAAGTCCACGTTCTCTGGACGGCATTTAACTAATCAATCCTTACCCTCCCACCGCCATCTTCTGACGGACGTTAACCCTACAACTTACTTAGCAAACACCTGTATCAGCTCCGCCAAGCACATGCTATGAGTTGCGTACGTGACCTCATACAATTCTTTCCACGGTCCTCCGACGCCGGCATTGCTATATCCTCCCCTCACAGGTAAGAAGCTCGGACCGTTCCCAGCTTTGCCGACCTCGTGGCCCCGGATTTGGCTGATATTCCTGGCACCCCAGATCCCACCTCCCCGTGCACGTGGCGGCCCTGGCGGGATTCCGGGCCAGCGGGGCGGGCGGCGCCAGTGCCCTGCGGGGCGGGGGCGGGCTCAGCGCGGACCGACCGACCCGGTCGGACGCCAACGGCCGGGGGCTTAGCTGCGGGCCCCGCCATGGAGCGCCCGGCGCCGGGAGAGGTGCGCATGAGCCAAACCATCCAGCCCGCGCACGCCGACCGGCGCGGCGAGCTGAGCGCGGGGCAGCTGCTCAAATGGATCGACGCCACCGCCTGCCTGGCGGGTAGGGGGCTGCGGGGGAGGGGTCCTGCGGGGGCTGGAAGCGGAGCGCGGGAATCCGGAAGGCCCGGGTGGCGGGGGCGTCTGTCCGGCGCTCGTGTGAGGGTGGGGGTGAGGGGGCTCGATTTGGTAGGGGGCGTCTGGGAACTGGCGCGCGGTCTTGGCTGTGGGGATGTGGGGTGGCGGGGGTCGGGACAAGGGGGGTCCCGAGGACCCAGGTCGACCCACCCCAGTGAGGAAGCTGACCCTCGGAGCCCCAGCCCGCACAGTTGCTGGAGCGGGGATCAGTGAGGAGAGAGAAGGAAGGAGAAGGAGGGTCTTTACAGCTGTGAACCCTGGGCAGCTGGGGACCTTAAGGACTCAGATAGTTCATCCAACACGAGAATGACCTAGACCAGTGATTCTCAAATGTTTTAGCCTTAGGACTAGTTTACTCCATTAAATAAGTGAGGACCCCCGAGAGCTTTTGTTTATGTGGGTTATTTTTGTTGATGTTTACTATATTGGGAATCTTTAAAAATTAATTCATTTAAAAAGAACAAGAATAAACCCATGACATAGTTTTATTGAAAAGCAATTATATGTTCAACAATAATAAAAATATACTTAGGGGCATGGTATTGGTTTACATTTCTGCACATCTCTTTAATGTCTGGTTTGATAAGAGAGTACTCACTTCTCATACCGGCTCCTGCATTCGGTTTGTGGCTACCACACCCTTATTTAAGTCTGGTCTCAGGACCTTTGCACCTGCTTCTCATTTTACCATTATGCTCTTCTCTTGGCCCCGTCCGTCATTATGTCTCAGCTTAAATATCCTTTCCTCAAAGAAGTCTTTCTTGGGCACCTGTTTACATTTGTACCCTTTCAGCAGTTTGATCTGATGCCCTTTTTTATTTCCTTCATACCACGTAGCACAATCTGTAATTATTTTGTGTATTGATCTCTTCACCTCTTTATTTCTTGCCTGGCTAATTAACATGTGAACTAAAGCTAGTTCTCCAGTGCTTAGTAAGCTCTAAATAAAAACCTACTGCTTTTATGGATGGGTCCAGACCTTGGAATCTCATTTCTAAAATGAAGTCAGGCTTTGCATATGGCATTTAACAGACTCAGAAAATGTACATTTTGAAGGAAAATATGTTAGGATAAAATACTAGAGTTGGAAGGAGCTTAAGATCATGCATCTTAGGACTCTTATTTTTTTTTTTTTTTTTTTAAGATTTTATTTATTTATTTGACAGAGCGCCAGATGAGAAAGCAGGCTCCCTGCTAAGATCAGGGCCTGAGCTCAGGATCTGAGCAGAAGGCAGAGGCTTTAACCCACTGAGCCAGCCAGGGGCCCCTATCTGAGGGCTCTTATTTTACAGAGGACAAAAGTAAAGCACAGATGATTACAGAACCCTGTTTTTCTCACTAAGCATTAATAGGGTAATCCCCTGTATGTTAACTCCCCACAAAATTTAGTCATATGTTTATGCCAATCTGCTTGTTTGTTTTGTTTGTTGATAGGTCTGTTTGGTTTCTGTCTTAACAGTTTTTATCAGTATTTGAGGTCGATTATAATAACATAAATAATGGAAGTATGAATATAAAATTAATTCACATGTAAGAGAAACAAGTGTAAAAATCATTGAGGTTGCTAATAATAATGATGCCTATTGCCAAGGCAACTGAATATATTATGTGAATCTTGAAGTGACTTGTTTTAGTTACCTCACTTAGTGCCTCTGTCCTGCAAAGGATAAACAGCTGGCCTCCTGCTACTGTCACAAAAATTTCTTGGGAAACTCACCATAGATTGATTCAATTGATAACTAATTACTCTGGATGAATAGGTAGATTACTAAAATACAACATTAAAGAAACCTTTAAGATACCATTGGTTTGGGGCGCCTGGGTGGCTCAGTTGGTTGAGCAGCTGCCTTCGGCTCAGGTCATGATCCCGGGGTTCTGGGATCGAGTCCCGCATCGGGCTTCCAGCTCCACGGGGAGTCTGCTTCTCCTTCTGAACTTCTCCCCTCTCATGCTCTCTCTCACTGTCTCTATCTCAAATAAATAAATAAAATATTAAAAAAAAAAAAAAAGATACCATTGGTTTGGACACATGGGGATAACTTGTGTTCATCACCCCCTGGTGAGAAGCACCACATAAGCAAGGCACATTATTTAGCCAAAGTGTAACAGAATCCGTGGCAGAAATGTCGCACCACAGTGCTTTACTTTACATAATAAGGATAATGCAAAAATTGCTTTTTCTGGCATTTTTCCAGCCAGAGTTCCTTATTGACCAGCACTTTTTTACACCCATTTACTATGATAAATAATGATCATATAGTTATAACCCCCAAGGCACACTCATGACTCCCAGGCACTGCTAGATTCCAGAATATCTTCTCAATATTTAAAAAAAAAAAAAGATGTAATATGTTCACTATTATTTTGGCATTAAACCTCATTTCTGTCAGTAGCTCCATTTTCTAGTTCCTTAAGCCTAGGGGATTGAAGTCATATCTGAGACATCCTCCACCCTCCATATCCATTTCTTATTTTGAAATATCACAAACTCACATTTTCTTCTGTTTCGTTTCTGAATCTTTTCCAGGGTTCACTCTTTCAGGAATGGCATGCAAGCCATCCAGTTGGGCAAGTCAGAA
This sequence comes from Nasua narica, assembly GCA_028533885.1. NCBI lineage: Eukaryota > Metazoa > Chordata > Mammalia > Carnivora > Procyonidae > Nasua > Nasua narica. The sequence continues at coordinate 54,220,723 of CM052809.1, read as the reverse complement.
ATCTAGGAGTCATCCTTTCTTGAAACCTCCGTCTACTTTGTTTCCCCCTCTACATAGTCAACCCATGAGTCAAGTCCTGTCAGTGTTACCTTGAAGGAATTACTCAAACCCATCCACTTTGCTCTGCTTCCATTGCCACCACCAACGCCATGCTACCATCCTTCATGTGAACTTCAGTGGTGGTTTCTAAATCGATCTTCTCTATTCATTCTTCTCTGTTCTCCACCCTGCATCTGAAGTATTTTTTGAAGGTGCTAATCTGATCATATCATACATTGTTTATCTTCCCCCATTGTCTTCCTTATCAAGGGCTATAATTACCTCGCTTGGTATGTATCTCCTATCAGAAAAAAAGATCACATAGATAACAACTATAAACTCTAGAAAAAAACATTCAATAAAAGCTACTTACAGCAACTGACAAGTGAACAAAAGTAGATTTAGAACATTTGGAAGTCAATACTTAGAAGAAGAGAGTGGCACTAGCTAATTTTCTTTGTTTCATTTTGGTGTTTCATTTTTTAATGACTTTAAGCCTGAAAAAAGACCCCATTCTGTTGCCAACTAAATTTCCAATAGAAAATCCATGGACTTGCTTATTTGAAGAGCCAGAGGATTTGGGGAAAACACAGCTACTGAAATGTGAGGAGGAAATTCAAGAAAGGATGGAACCAGAGAGGCAGCACCCTAAAATCCATGTTTTTTGCTCAAATCTCTGGTGAACCTTGAATTATATATGCATGAGAAACTCCAACCTTCCTAGATAATGCCGAAAGAACTAAAAAGGGCTATCCAAACCTCTAGGGAGACAGGAGTTTTATAGTTTGAATTTAGTTAACTACTTACTTAAAATAGTACTGTTCAGAGAAACATGTAAGAATCCACAATTTCTACAGTGTATCACTCATAATGGCTACAGTACAGTCCAAAATTACTTGATCTACAAAGAAACAGGGAAATATGATGCCTTCTTAAGTGAAAAGATAATGGAGATCAATCCCTAGGTGACCCATGTGCTAGAATTAAGCTTCTGAGATTATGTAGCAGCTATTATAACTGTGCTTGAGGATGTAATAAAAACTATGATCACAAAGAATGAAACAATAATAAGTTTCAATAGAGAAATAGAAACTAAAAAAGAATCAAGTGGAAATTCCCGAACTGAAAATTAAAGTATCTGAAATAAAAAATTCACTGGATAGGCTTAACAACAGACTGGAGGGAACTAAGAGTGAGTAAACATAAAACTGGACAATAGAAATTATGTAGTCTGAAGAAAGGGGAAAAGATGAATTTCAAAAATGAACAAATTTATGAAAAAATACTTCCAAATATGTAACATACTTGTCATTGGAGCCCCAAAAGAAATGAGAAAAAATATGAAACATGAAACATATTTAAAGAGATAGTAGCTGAAATTTTCCCACATGTGATGAAAGGCATACATTTATAGATTGAAGAAGATCACAGGATACCGAGCAAGATTAATACTAAAAAACTCACATCTGAGTACATAACAGGCAACCTATGATGAAAAGAAAATGGAAATCAGACAGAGAAAAACACTATGCTATACCTAGGAGAACAATGATTAGAATTACTTCTGACCTCATTAGAAACATTGGAGTCCAGAAGACAGTGGAACAATATCTTTAATAATGATTATAAAGCCGTCAACCAAGAACTTCAAGGCCCTATGCATAGTCCATTCTTAGCCAACCCTTCAGCCTTACCAGCTCTCCTTCTTGCTTTCTGCATTTTTTTTTCAAAGATTGTATTTATTAGAGAGAAAGAGAGTGCATGCTTGAGTGGGGAGAAGGACAAAGGGAGAAGGAAAGAGAGAATCTCAAGCAGACTCTGTGAGGAGTGTGGAGCCTAAGTCAGGGCTCAATCTCATGACCCTGAGTTAAAATCAAGAGTCAGATGCTTAACCAACTGAGCCACCCATGTACCCCTCTTGCTATCTGCATTTTATTTTCAAAGACTTTGATCAGGATCTTTGTAATTGTTGTTCCCTCTGCTCATTATGCTCATCTTGTTTCTGTTCTTCCTCCCCAACACATCTGTTTCAGTCTTAATCATCCTTCAGGTCTCTTCTGAAGCATCCCCTTCACATGCATCTTCCCTGACATCCCACCTAGGTATGGTTTCTCTGTTATGACTCCCATGAAAATCATATTTTCCTCATGGCACTTAATTCATTTTATTATTACTTATTCATTTTATTAATTCCTGACTTCTCCACTGGACTCCGTGAGAACAGAGATCATGGCTGTTACATATTGCCGGCCCCTTACATAGAGGCTAGCTAAATTAGGCTAAATTACAGGTATTTAGTCAACATTAGTTATAGGAATGAATAAATGGAGATACCACCATTTTAATGAATCATCATCTCATACCTGGATCACAACTGTTTAGCTAGTCTGCTACTGTTCCCAGCTTGTCTCAGTTGAGTTTATTAAACTATTCTTGTTACTAAAGTATTACCATGTATGTCAACCTAAGTGACCAATTTTGAATGATTTAAATGTAACTAAAGTGCAATAATCAACAAGGCTAAATTTTTATTGTACATATTAAGCACCTATTTTGTATATATATATATAAAATTTTGTCACATATATAGCACTATATATAATTTATATGTCATATGTATCATTTATAGCACTATACTAGATTGGGATCATGAACAAACATTATCATAATAATAGTTACCATTTATTGAATACTTATTATTGACCAGGCACTGAGCTGTGTATTTATGCATGTCAATTACATGAGGTTGGTACTATTATTAGTTTAATTTTACAAATGAGGAAACTTAGGCTTAGAAAGATCAACTCCATTGTTCTAAACAGTGATTTTGTCTAAATGTATATAGCTTCTGGTTATGTGGGATAATGGATACAGCTTTAATGCATTATTTTTAAAACAAAAGAAGGGTAGTATCTGACAAAATATTTGAAGTTGGCACCAACTAACTAAAATTATTATTTCAATAGTTAGATATACTAGGTATTGGTATTGAATTTCAAATCAAAGACAGTGTAAGTTAAAACTTAGAAGAAATTACAGTAATTTCCACGCAATAGAAACAGAACTTACAGAGCTGAAGAACTGTTACTGATCCAGGTCACCCACAGGTGTGGGTAGGGTGGTACTTACCTGAACCGGAGGATGAGTTACTAGAATAAGTCCATTTGGTTTTTATTTCTTTTCCCTTATGCTGAAATATTTAAACATAATATTAATGCAGCACATTTTTACCTGTTTTTTGAAGCTGAAAAGCATGCTGGGGTTTCCTGTGTTACAGCCTCAGTGGATGACATACAATTTGAAGAGACGGCAAGGTAAGTGGCATCGCTCTCCCACACCTGTCTCCTGTGCTTATCGGCTCACTTACAACATATATTTGTGGCACCTATGCTTATTTATTTGGAGTCAGTGATCCAATTTGTTAATAAAATCAATAATATTTGACCTACCTAAATCAGTGGAATAGTAATTGCAGGACCTACTTTTAGTAAAGAATTTTAAGTATAAATTCACAGTCCTGATCTCGTGGAGAAATAGCTCTCCATATAGATGCATTCTGGTATGAGACAGAGGAGGATTTCTGAAAGCTACTTCTTAATGGCTTTTTCCTCTACTAGAAGAATAATTAATGATAATGAGTAGGTCTGTGATGGTGAATTTCATCGTTAGGTTTTTGGGCAAACATTAGTTCATCTGAGTACAGATGTTAAATTATGAAGAACATATTATGTGTGGGAGATTGTATGTGCTTTACCATCTCTTATTGCATAAAATTTCAAGATCAACGAAGGCTTCAAACATACACGAAAGTAGAGACGTTGGTATAGTGAATCCCCATGGACTATCACTTAACGACAACAACGATCAACTGATGGACACTCTTGTTTTATTAGCACCCCACACACACACCTGGATGACTTTGAAGGAAATCTCAGGCATCATCTGTGAATATTTCATTATACGATAAGGGCTCAACATAATAACATAATCACAACACCATTAACAGAAATTGTTATTCCTTGTGGTCTGAAAAAATGGTTTTTTTTAGTTAAACAATTGGTTTCTTGAATCAGGATTCAATATGGTTGATAAGTCTTTTCACATATAATTTTCTCTTCTTTCTTTTCCCTTAGTTTATTTATTAAAGAAACCTGGTCATTTGTCCTAGACAGTTTACCACATTTTGTATTTGCTCATTGTATCCCTGTTGAATGTTTACCCATTCTTTGTATTTCTTGTGAAATGATAGTTACATCTAAAAATTGTTTTGATGAAGTTTTGATATTTTGGTAAAGCCAGTTCTTGTCAAGAGCACATAATTCTTTTTTTTTTTTTTTAGATTTTATTTATTTATTTATTTATTTGACAGACAGAGACACAGAGAGAGGGAGCACAAGCAGGGGGAGTGGGAGAGGGAGAAGCAGGCTTCCCGCAGAGCAGGGAGCCCGATGCAGGGCTCGATCCCAGAACCCTGGGATCATGACCTGAGCCGAAGGCAGACGCTTAAGGACTGAGCCACCCAGGCGCCCAAGAGCACATAATTCTGATGATCATTATCTAGAGCCTTATTCCATTAGATATTGATAAAATGGTCATATGCCAATACTATCATTGTTTTCTTAAATATTTGTGTAGAGAGACTCTTTATCTCATTAATTATTTGGTTATCCTTAGGTAAAGTTTGTCCAGGAAAGACAGGCTTAATTCTTTTTCTTTATTTAATATCATTATAAGCCCATGGACTTTAACATAGTTGATACATTTCAGTTTGGGTGTGATTATTCTCACGGGTGCTCAAACTGCCTCATCTTTGAGCAGTGAGAGCATCTTCAGTTTGGTTCCTAAGTTCTTTGGACATAACCACGAAGTTAGAAGTCTTTAATAACTCCTTTGCTTTCTGGTATGGCAAAGTGGGCTCACCTTTTAGAGTCATAAATTTCTTCAAAAGAGATAGTAAGTAGAGATCACAATATGGGCAGAAAATGTACTCATTTATAAAGAATTGGTCATTATTTCTAGGTTTTTTCCAGGAGACAGAATTAAGAATTATTTATTTTTTAAAGGGTTTATTCTAATACCTGTAATAAATTGGATTATATGGTTTTACTTAATTTCTTTGATTTTATGTTTGTATCTCTGTTTTTTGTTTTTGTTTTTACCTGAATATCTTGATCCTTGAAGACACAAATGTAACTAACAAGGAAAAGGAAGAGAGAAGGCTATCTGTTTCTGATCTTAGATGATTCTCAAAGACCATGGGGGTAGTTGCCACAGTTTTCAAGCCCTAAGCAGCCTTGTCCAGTGAGCAGCTGCTCAGTCTCTCTCTCCAGGCTTACTGTTTACATTTATCTATTTGACATTTATTTATTTAGATACAAATAGAATTACGTTAAATAAAACCAAATGCATAAAGAAATTACTTCTTCAAAACTGACACAGAAGAAATTTTTGGCAGGAATTAGAATCACAGGCATGGTAAGACCTTTATAGCTCAGCCAAACCTTCTTTTTTGTACCAATGAGAAACTGAGGCCTAATGCCCTGAGCAAACCAGGGGACAGAGGGTGCTTTGAGACTGCATCTACTTATACTTGATTCAATGCTTTCCCTGACCCACTTCTTCTGTGTTTGTAATCAGCAATTTTTATTGAACATTTCCCAGTGGTTGTTCTCATAGGCAGCTAGAATGTCATTGAAAGAACTCTGGACATTCTAGAGTCTTGTAAAATGCAAATAAAATTCCAATGACTAAGCTCACATATTAGCTATGTGATTTTCCCTGAAGGAGAAAAAACTGACATGGATTTGTATCTCAACAAAATTACAAATTACTACAAATCCAAACTTATTTAGGACTAGATAGAAGCACCGTTATTAAATTTAGGAATGCCAGGGGTATATTGTTATAAAATATCTATTATATATTTTTCAAACTTAAATTCTGTAAATTAGACTTAACTAGTTACCTCATCAGTAAAATGTGGGTTGCCATTTTGTTCCATTTTGCACCATTTTGTGTTTGTGTCATCAGAAAGGATTTGTGGCCACTAACAGCATGAAAAGGTACCTACTTCTTTTTTTCTTTTTTTTTTTTTTTACATGGGACCTGAACAATAAAAAGAAAGAAGTGAAAGCTACATATAGAAAACCATATAATTTGGTTATAAACCATATTGGATATTTTTTAAATTCTCAAATATTTATTGCCTATACAAAAAGTACTGCTCTGTACTCCAAAGGCTATCTGAATGATTATGGTACAACTTTGGAGTGTAGCAGTCACCGAGTCTGGTGAGAGTCAAACACATAATCATCAGAATAGAAAGCACAACAGGATGCAAGCCTAGAGTGGAATATAAACTCCATTCTGTGGGGTAGTTTAAAAGGTGCATGTTTTGACAGGAAAATCAATGAGAGGGGTAGCATTTAATGTGTGCCTCAAATGAGGTATAGATTTTCATCTGGTGAATAGGAGACGGATTTCACATAATGAGGTATGTGTAGGAATCTAAGCATGAGGGTGAGAAGGAGCAGAAAGTGCTCAGGAAGAACCTGGTCTGCAGAGAGGTGACGCTCCAGCAAGAGTCTGGGGCTGCATAACAGAAGACCTTGAATGCCATACTGTGAAATTGGTTTTATTTAGTTGAAATTCTGGCCGTTCCATTCATTTGACATTCAGCGTTGAGAGTTTGGTTTGGTGGACAACTAGGTTCTTTGGAATTCCCCTACTTTTATTTATTTTTATTTTTTAAAAAGGATGTATTTATTTATTAGAGCGAGCACACAAGTGAGAGGGGTGGAGGAAGAGGGAGAAAGAGAATCCCAAGCAGACTCCCCACTGAGCATGGGGCTCAACACGGGGCTCGACACAGGGTTCAGCCCCACGACCGTGAGTTCATGACCTGAGCTGAAACCAAGAGTCAGACACTCATAAATGACCGAGCTACCAAGGCGCCCCTAGAATTTCTCTACTTTTGAAGACAGGAGCGATGCCAGGGTGGCTCAGTCGGTTAAGCCGCTGCCTTCGGCTCAGGTCATGATCCCAGGGTCCTGGGATGGACTCCTGCATCGGGCTCCTTGCTCGTTGGGGAGCCTGCTTCTCCCTCTGCCTACTCTACCTGCTGCTCTGTCTGCTTGTTTTCTCTCTCTCTCTCTGACAAAATAAATAAATTTTAAAAAATGCTCATTGTTTAAAATAAATAAATAAAGACAGGACATGGTTCACAGAAGAGACAAAAGTGGTCTGTGCTCCCCCCCTCAAGTCTGACTGACAGGCATAAGATTTGAGGAGTTGATGAATACAAAGTACTATTGTGGCTTTGAAGAGGGACTCTAACTATGCCTGGCGCTATTACTGTGAATCTCTCCTAGAAACTTGATCAAACAGAGCTAGGGAGTTTACAAGGAAGAAATACAAGGAAAAAAAACAAATTTATTTGGGTTTACATGTGCTGGATGTGAAGATTAAGATAAATTGGGTGATGTGTGTGGAGGTAGCTAACACTGAGCCTAGTAGAGCCTCCATGACTATCTGTTGAATCTGTTGAGAGAAATTTGGAATTAAGGCTCTGAGTTTCAAGAATGAAGTCCAGGCTAAAGATTTAGGTTTGAGGTTTGAGAATCATTTCTATAAAGATGGTAGGATCATGGACAAGAACAAGGTCTTCTAGGAAGAGGGTGAAGTGAGAAGAGAATAGGACAAAGGACAGAAATTTAGAAGATGTCTACACTGAAGGGATGGATTAAGTAAGAGAAATCAGTGAAGGAAATTGAGATAGAAGATAGAACACTGTTTTGGAATCCAAGGGAAGATAAAGCGTACTGAAGAAAGACGTTGAATGAAGTGAAACGTTGGATTTAGCTGTTAGGAAGTGACTGTGGGGGGATCAGAAGTGAGATGCGGAAGTAATCGCCAGATTCGAGGGGCTGAGAAGTGAATGGGAAATGAAGTTCTAAAACTTCGGCCCCTGGCAAAATCCTCATCTGTGAAGACCCATCTCAAATGGCAACTGTTCTGTGACTCCTTTCCCAACTTCCTGAATTAGCCTCTTCTTATGGGTGCTTTTGTAATACTCAATCCTTTCTTTTTTGAGAAATTTCATAGCATTGCCCTTCATTTACATACTGTGTACAGCCCGTCTATGTCCTACATACTGTGTCCCAAGTGAAGACTTGCAGTCAGCAACCTTATCTTGTTCATCATTGTATCCCGAGGTCTTAGCTTAATGCCAGGACTAGTTGTAACTCAGTAAACATTTCCTAAATGCATGAGTTAGAAAAAGAAAGTAGTATTTTAGGAAGGTTGAATATGGAGGAGAAAAGATTTTGAGATAGAATAGGCTTGAGAGAAAGATCTTTAGAAAGAGCAGCCTTGAGCATTTTCTTTTTTTTCTTTTTTTCTTTTTTTTGCCTTGAGCATTTTCGTAGACTGATAAGAAGTCCGGGAAAGGGCAGAGATTGAGGAAAAGAGGAAAGACCTTAGCAGGCTGCGGTAGGGAGGACAGGTAATGAGGGAGTGGGTCAAGGGTACTGTTACAGAAAGAGGTCTGGAAGAGACCTGTCTTTCTTCCTCTGAAACAGTAGAGTAAGAAGAAGAAAAGAGAGAGTATAGTTTAACTTTGAAAGTAAGGGAGAAAAATTGAGCAGGCTTACACTGGGTAGACCCTTAAGATAAGGGTCAGGACCCTTAAGGTAAGGTAAAGGGGGACAGGAGGTAACGGGGGAAGGGGGAAGGGCCTGAACACAAAAGGTCTGAAACAATTTCAGATTGTTTGACCAGGAGTCCTGTAATCGTGGAGAGTGAATGGATCCTCCAGCTGTCCTGGGGGTCCGTGTAAACCCGGTGAAGTTGATCAGTTTGCTCGCTTGCTCCCTTGCATCCCATTTATTTGCGAACAAACATTTAAAAATAAATATTAGGTGTATAGGTTGGCTTGTGTGTTTGTTTTAACTTCTCTTAAGGAAACAGCTGTGATATAATCCAAGTATTTGTTGCAGATTTTGGAAGTCATTCTGCACACCATTTTGCAAAGGCCCTTTCCTGTTTGAATAGAAGTGGTCAGCTAACACACATGTGGCTTACAGTGATTGGCGTCTGTTTTTACGGCTGTCTTTTCCTGTTATTATCATTAACCTGAGATTTCATATATGAACATTATCAGCATGATATGGGGGGACTGCTCTGTGGCACGTGCATTTAGGTGAATCTTGAAGTCTGAAGTGACATGAGCAAAGATTACTAAAGTCCCTCCCTCTCTTTTTAACTAGAGTTGGACAAGTTATAACCATCAAAGCAAAAGTTACCAGAGCATTCAGCACAAGCATGGAGGTAAGTGACCTGTTTTCTTCTGACTATTGGTGCCCATCTTTTCAGAGCGCAGAGGAGGAGTTCTGGAATAATTTGGAGTGCATGAGATTCTGAATTTCAAGATGGCCCTTGAATCTATGGTCAGGCTTATAGGTAAATAATAAGGGCCTTGTGTTTTCCAGTCAACTCTGCTGCTAAAATTCAATGTGATGCCACACACTGTCTCCGCAGAGAAGGATACACAGAAAGTAAACATACGAGGGAGAAGGGCACTCTCTTGGTTCTTTGCAAAGTATGGGTTTTATTTCTTAATTATTGCTGACTCTCCTTGTTCTCCGTCTCTTCACCTTCTACTGGAAACCAGCCCCATAATTAGCTAGTTTTTGAAAGGCAGAGTAACAAGTAAGAAGAGAAGTTTAGGAGATTTCTCTTCTACATCCACTTGGTTTTGTTTTCTTTACCATAGTTGTGAAAGTGACATTGCCAGAGGCTTTTGAAATCGCTGTCCAGGTGAAACTAGCAGGGAATGAGTTACTGGATCCTATATTGCAACTTCTAGGTCGGTTAGTACCAGTCCCTTTGATCTCTGGACGCAGAAGACAGGAAGGGACTTATATTTGTTGTTTAGGGCCACCATAACAGATCCCTGCAGACTGGGTGATTTAACCAACAGGAACGTATCGTGTCACAGCTTTAGAAGTCCTAAATCAAGGCGTCAGTAGGGTTGGCTCTTTCTGAGGACTATGCAAGAGGATGTGGTGCCCCAGGGCTCTCTCCTGGCTTCTGGTGATTTGCTGGCTGTCTTTGGTGCCCTTGGCTTCTGCTGCATCTCCCCCATCTCTGCCTTCCTCTTCACATGGTCTTCTCGTGGTGTGTGTGTCTGTGTCCAAATTCCCCCTTTTATAAGGACATCAGCACATTGGATTAGGAGCCCACCTACTCTGGCTCATCATAACCAATTACATCTGAACCACCCTACTTCCAACGTAAGGTCACGTTATAAGGTACTGGATTTGGTAGGGGACCCAATTCAATCCGTATTGCTCTTCAATAGGACTCTTTGGTAATACCCACCCCCCATGGTGATGGCTTTACCCCAGAAGCCATATTAACAGGATACAAAACATTTGAAATCAGAAGAGAAATGTTCGTGGTAAAAACCAGCTCTCTCAGCAACAGTCGTGATGCCGCTTTCTCAGCTGTGGGTTCCTGACGTTCCTCACAGTAGCGGCTGGGCTTGGCCTCTCTCCTGAGGACTAGTGCTCTTCTTTATATTCAGCCCAAACACGGAGAACAGCTCCTTTTCGTCTCTCCTCTTCCTTCTGTTCCTGGACACAAGCTAAATTTTCCACAGGAAAAAGCTACAGCTAACACGATGCCATTTCGTCCACCTTAACTTGGCTATAAAACTGAGAGACTGAAGATTTTAAGAAGTTGTGGCTCAGGGGCTCCTGAGTGGCTCAGTGGATTAAAGCCTCTGCCTTCCGCTCAGGTCCTGATCTCAGGGTCCTGGGATCGAGCCCCGCATCGGGCTCTCTGCTCAGCGGGGAGCCTGCTTCCCTCGCTCCCTCTGCCTGCCTCTCTGCCTACTTGTGATCTCTCTCTCTCTCTGTCAAATAAATAAAAAATCTTAAAAAAAAAAAAAGTTGTAGGGGCGCCTGGGTGGCTCAGTTGGTTAAGTGACTGCCTTCGGCTCAGGTCATGATCCCGGAGTCCCGGGATCGAGTCCCATATCGGACTCCCAGCTCTGCGGGAAGTCTGCTTCTCCCTCTGACCTTCTCTCCTCTCATTCTCAGTCTCTCTCTCTCTAATAAATAAATAAAAAATCTTTAAAAAAAAAAAAAAAGTTGTAGTCCATCTCTCTAATGATCTGCAAGGCATTCATGAGTATCTTGTTTTCAAAAGCATATTTAGTAACAATGGGATTAGAAAATGCTTGTCAGGTGGGGCACCTGGGTGGCTCAGTTGGTTGAGTGACTGCCTTCGGCTCAGGTCATGATCCTTGAGTTCTGGGATCGAGTCCCGCATCGGGCTCCCAGCGACACGGGGAGTCTGCTTCTTCTTCCTCTAACCTTCCCTCCTCTCGTGCTCTCTCTCACTTTCTCTGTCTCTCGAATAAATAAATAAAATCTTTTAAAAAAATCTTAAAAAAAAAAAAGAAAATGCTTGTCAGGTAATGCCAGTTTTTAAAATTATAATATGAAACTTTAAATACAGTATGATGACTTTATGTGTGTCTTTACATACACACACATAAAACTGGAAGAAAATTCACCTAAACATTAGTAGTTATTAGTCTGGGAGGCAGGATTGCTAGTAATATTTGCTCTGGATAATCAGATTCCAGTTTTATCTATTTTCATGTTTAGCAAACTCTCCATGGGAAATACGTATTTTTCTACAATCAGAAAAAAGTTATTTTTTAATTTTATGGAAACTCACTGAACAGTGTTGCTTAAAAATAAATTAAAATGCTGATTTTATTCAAAAACAAAAGAATGATGAAGTACATCACGGAATCTTGATTGCTGCAATCTTGTGTGTTATCTGGATGGCTGAACGTTTACTGATTTATTTTTCTTTTTGTTTTAGATCAGCATCAAGGTCGTAGTACAGGACACGTTCACTGGTATTGAGAAACTTGTTAGTGTGGCTTTCTCCACCTTTGTAGCCAAACCAGTTGGAGAAGAAAAGGTAAAATTTTCTGTGTGGAGTGGTATCTAGCTTGTTATTCAGGGACATGTTAACAATTGCATCCGAATTATTATGGAAAAAAAGACCTTTCTTCTTAAGTGACATGTGCTTTCCCAAGAGTTGTCCTCCACCCCTATTTCTGTAAAAGTTGTCATTGTGTGGTAATATAGTGTTATGTACCTTAGAGCCAGCAAGATAGATGTAGCCTGTTGGTAAAAAGGGAAAAAAACCTTTTTTTTTTTAAAGAATTTTTTTTGTTTATTTGACAGACAGAGATCACAAGTAGGCAGAGAAGCAGGGAGAGGGGGAAGCAGGCTCCCTACTGAGCCGAGAGCCTGACTCAGGGCTTGATCCCAGGACCCCGAGATCTTGACCTGAGCTGAAAGCAGAGGCTTTAACCCACTGAACCACCCCAGTTCCCCTAAAAAAGCCTCTTTTAAATGAACTGAAGGGTCTATCAGTTTCGCAAAAATAGTGTTTACTAGTTTTGTTCTTTTCTTTTTTGCTTATATAACCCAAAATTGAGTTAAGACTTTTTTTTTTTTTTTTTTTTTTAGGCAAGAGCAACTTAAAAGCAGTTGAATGTTATGGTCCAGAATCATTTGTTTCTACCTGAAGGAAGAATATCAAAGAGGCTGAAGTAGTGAAGTTTAGAAATAAGCTTCAGGGCAAATGGAGTACAAACAGCCCTCAAATAAATATATTGTTCTGATATGTGTGCCCAGCGGGCTAGACTAGCCATTGGCCAAGAGCAGCTTATCTGTAGTCTCCTGGGAATTTACTCATTATTGTTTCTTGGCATTCCTTTTCAGGGTCAGGGTACCTGGGAGAGGATTCACGTTTAGTCTAAGCATTTTTAAATGTAATAATCCAATTTGGAATTTTAATCTTTCACTGCAAGGATCACTCCAGAGGTGGGCACAGGGGCTTCTTTCTCCTGGTTCCACTTTGAAGTGACAGGGAGTACTTCTTACTCTCCAAAAGCGATCTTCCTCAGACTGCCTCTGACTCTAGAGCTGGGACAAAGCCATGTTTTCTGTGTTCTCAACAGAGCAGTGCTCACTCCCAAGCTAGTCCTTACAGGGGCCAGGAGGCAAAGAGATGGATGGGTGTGGCTTAGTCCGCCCTGATGCCTGGGTCTCGTAGGTGTCCCTGCAGACTTTTGTGCCCCAGGACACTTCTCCCAGTCCCTGTCCCATTTCAGACATGCCACAAGACATATTCACATTGCCCAAGGGCATTCTTTTTCAGACTGAAGTTCATATCAGCTATTATTTATTTATTTTACTTTTTTTTAATTAACATAGAATGTATTATTTCATATCAGGTATTATTTAAAATTCAGCCTCAGACCAACTGAATGAGAATCACTAGTGTAGGAACTTGGTATCTGGACTTTGACAAAGCATCCCAGGTATCCTACGCTCATTAAAATCTAAGATACTAGGGGCGCCTGGGTGGCTCAGTTGGTTGGGCAACTGCCTTCAGCTCAGGTCATGATCCCGGAGTCCCGGGATCGAGTCCCATATTGGACTCCCGGCTCTGTGGGAAGTCTGCTTCTCCCTCTGACCTTCTCCCCTCTCATTCTCAGTCTCTCTCTCTCTAATAAATAAATAAAATCTAAAAAAAAAAAAAAAATCTAAGATACTGAGATAGGCCATGCAAACCATCCTGTTTTCCAGGAGCGCCCAAACATCTCCAAACCCTTGAGAGTGAGAGAATATGGGGGTGAATGCAAGTGACAGAAAAGAATCTGCCTCACCATCCTGTTCCATGTTCTCATTCTGACCTCAGGGACTCATGGAATAGGAATATAATAGTCACATTTCAGTCCAGCCTCTGCTGAGCTGGAAGAACTGTTTTCTGAAGGTGATTCTGGAAGGTTGGTGCCTTACGGTGCTGCCATAATAGGTTGGCTCAGGTAACCTTTATTGCAAAGCACCTTTCCCAGACTTTTCAGCTGGTACCATTCTTTTTCAGTGGCACATCACGAAGAAAGCCATGAAAAATCAGTGATTTGGTCTAAAACAGCAGGCCGATCTGCCTCTCTGTCCAAAGTGAGTTTATTCCAGGATGAGATCGTGACGAAGCTAAGTTCATCAGGTGCCCAGACTGGATCACTGAAGGACTCACAGAACTCCATAGGAGATGCTCGTGCTGGGCTTCACTAAAACTAAAAGAAATGGGATAGCAGGAGAAAGCAAGCACAGGCAAACATCAGAGAAGTTCAAGGCTTCCAGGCGTAGTTCTCAGGGTCCCTTTCCTTTTTTTTTTTTAATTATTTTATTTTTTCATCATGATAAGTGCTCTTTTTAATCCCTATCCCCTATTTCACCCATCCCCCCACCCACCTCCCCTATGGTAACCATCAGTTTGTTATCCATATTTAAGAGTGTTTCTTGGTTTGTCTCTCTCTCTCTTTTTCCTTTCTCATTTTTTTGTTTCTTAAATTCCACATATGAGTGAGATCATATGCTATTTGTCTTTCTCTGCCTTGTTTCACTTAGCATTATACTGTCTGCTCCATGTCTGTGGTTGCAAATGGCAACATTGCATTCTTCTTTATGGCTGAGTAATATTCCATTGTATATGTATATACCACATCCACATCTTCTTTATCCATTCCTCCATCAGTGGACACTTGGGCTGTTTCCATAGTTTGAACATTGCATATAATACTGCTATAAACATAGGAGTGCATATATCCCTCTGAATTAATCTTTTTGTACTTTTGGGGTAAATAGCTCATAGTACTATTACTGGATCATAGAGTAGTCCTATATTTAACTTCTGGAGGAACCTCTATACTGTCTTCCAGAGAGGCTGCACCAGTTTGCATTCCCACGTGCAGTGCGAGAGGGTTCCCCTCTCTTGTGTCTTGTGGTGTTGATTTTAGCCATTCTGACAGTGTGAGGTGGTATCTCGTTATAGTTTTGATTTGTATTTGCCTCATAGTGATGTTGAGAATCTTTTCATGTGTCTGTTGGCCATCTCTATGTCTTCTTTGGAGAAACATCTGTTCATATTTTCTGTCCATTTTTAAATTGGATTATTTGGTTTTTGGGTGTTGAGTTGTATCAGTTCTTCTTATATTTTGGATATTAACCCTGTATCAGATATGCCATTTGCATATATCTTCTCCCATTCAGTAGGTTGCTTTTTAGTTTTATCAATTATTTTTGTGCTCTGCAGAAACTTTTTATTTTGTTGTACTACCAACAGTTTATTTTTGTTTTTAATTTCCTTGCCTCAGGAGACATATCTAGAAAAATGATGCTACGGCCAATGTCAAAGAAATTACTGCTTGTGCTTTCTTCAAGGGTTTTTATGTTTTCAGTTCTCACATTTAGGTCTTTAATTCATTTGCAGTTTATTTTTTTGGATGATGAAAGAAAGGGGTCCATTTTTTTTTTTTTTTTTGCATGTGAGTGTCCAATTTTCCTACTACTGTTTGTTGAAGAGACTGTCTTTTTCTTATTGTATGTTGATTCCTCCTTTGTCAAAAATTACTTGACCATGTAATTGTGGGTTTATATCAGGGTTTTCTATTCTATTCCATTCATCTATGTGTCTGTTTTTATGCCAGCACCATACCGTTTTAATTACTAGCACTTTGTAATATAACTTGCCATCCAGAATTGTGATACCTCCAGTTTTTTTTTCTTATTTCTTATTTCTTTTTAAGTTTTACTTATTTATTTGACAGAGAGAGAGAGACAGCTAGAGAGGGAACACAAGCAGGGGCAGAGGAAAAATGAGAAGGCTCCCTGTTGAGCAGGGGGGCGACTCGGCGCTCCATCCCAGGACCCTGGCAGACACTTAACGACTGGGCCACCCTGGTGCCCCTTGTTTTTCTTTTTCAAGATTGCTTTGGCTATTCGAGGTCTTTTGTGGTTCCACACAACTCTTAGGATAGTTTGTTCTAGCTCTGTGAAAAATGCTGTTGGTATTTTGATAAAGATTTCATTAAATGTGTACATTACTTTGGGTAGTATAGATATTTTAACAATTATTTGTTCTTCCAATCCATGAGCATGGAATATCTTTCCATTTCTTTGTATTGTCTTGAATTTCTTTTATCAGTGTTTTATGGTTTTCAGAGTACAGATCTTTCATGTCTTTGGTCAGGCTTATTCATAGATATTTTATTGTTTTTGATGCATTTGTAAATAGGATTAGTTTCTTAATTTCATTCTCTGTTGCTTCATTATTAGTATATAGGAATGGAACGGATTTCTGTACATTAATTTTGTATCCTGTGACTTTATTGAATTTATCCTTCTTTTTGGTGGAGTTAGGGTTTTCTATATCATGTCATCTTCAAATAGTGAAAATTTTACTTCTTCCTGCCAATTCAGATGCCCCTTTTTCCCTTTTGTTGTCTAGTTGCTGTGGCTAGGACTTCTAGTACTATGTTGAATAAAAGTGGTGAAGGTGGTCGTCCTCATCTTGTTCCTGACCTTAGCGGAAAAGCTCTCAATTTTTCACTCTCAGAGTCCTTTTCAGTTATACAAAATGGGCTTCATCTGTAGATTGGAGAGCCAAGACACAAGTTTACCGGGTGGATTTTTATACCCCACTGGTCACACAACTAAAACAAGGCTGTGGAGTTAAGCCAGTATAAGTTATCAAGGCTATATATATCTCTAAACAAATTAGACAAGGCAGTCTACAGGAGTTGTAGACTTGAAAGCAGCATATTATGAATCACTGGCTGCTTCACCTTCTTGGCTAAGGGTCAGACCAGCCCTCAAGTGTCCTGGAAATAACCATGGAATTATCCCCATCCAGCCTCACAGTGACTTCCTTACTAACACAGGTCAGCAGACAGGTATTTATGGGAGAACTTGAGCCCTTGGTGCTGTTGCATCAGATTTTTAGGTTTCTGGAGGTCAGTTAAAGCTTTGTTCTGACCTTTTGATTCTTTTAGTTTGCTTATTAGGTAATGTGTTCACCATGTGATTAAATTTACAACTTAGAAATAACTCTCAGTACTTGACAGCTTTCTCTGGAACTTGTTTATTCCCTCTCTTTGAGATCTTAATTTTGCAAGATGTAGAAAACACCTCTTGGTAAGAATTCCATGGACTCAAAGTCCCCCTCCTCATTCATTAATTTGAAGAATTTTTTTTTTATTTTGTAGCTCTGTTGAAAATTTTAAAAATCAGGAAAAATTAATATTTAGAAAACTCTTTGAGCACATACCTTATTGTATAAAGAAACAGTTAAGCCTCTATTGATTTTTTTAGTTTAAAAATATTATAAGAAAGAAATTTAGTCAAATATGTCTAAAAATACCCAGAAATGCTGTTTACTTCGAGTTCGAAAACAACGTAACAGAACATTTGTTTTACAAAACTTGTTTTGTGCTCTGATAATTTAACAATGTAATGAAAGAGAAATGTTTTTCTTTCTCTAGATTCATTTAAAACCAGTCACACTTCTAACTGAGCAAGATCACGTGGAATATAATCTGGCTTCTGAGAGAAGGAAAGTTCGATTACAACATGAAGATACCTTTAAAAACTTGATGAAAGAAAATAGCAAGTTTGAAGGTCAGTAAACCCACTTACAGGAACTTTAATTATATGACTGTGACAAGTGAAAGGGTCCTTTCTTAGAGCACACTTCTTTTCACCTTATTATTGCAACTCGGCCCCTGCGATGCTAGATATCTTCCCCCAACAAACCTAGTGGCTGGAGAAGGAAGGGCCTGGCCAGTTCAAAATTTAACTGCTGACACCAAAGACCTCTTTATATTGGTGGTTCTCTAAGGTAAGCGACAGGAAAGAAGGGTGACAGGGACCAGGCAGTCCTTATCGGTAAGAATGCCCTCAGTAGTGACCAAGGAGTGAAGGAATGACACATGCGATATCCATCTGGTGCTTCACTGTTTACTAAGCAGTCTCTCATTCATTAGTTCAGATGAGCTGATTATATCAACAAAGGAGGAAACTGAGCAGTGAAGACCCTTGCTAAAGATCCCAGGAAGCGCTTTGATTCTATTCTTGCTATGAACAGAAGCGCTAGGATTCTATTCCTGCTTCGTGGCTCTTCCCCAGTAACCCTGGGTTTGATGAGCCAGAGTGTCTCAGTTCTCTGGCTATGATCTCCCAGGCTCTTTGAGGCCTCTCGGGGCCAGAATGGCAAGGAAAAGAGGGCTGCCGTGCCCCTCCCTCCCCTTCCTTTTCTTCTGACGCTCTCTCCTGCAGCCCCAGGGGAGATGACCTGTGAGGGAGAGTAAAGCCATGAGATTGGAAGTGGAGTAGTCTAGCTCGAGTCCCTCTACTCACCACTCCCAGAGGGGCCAGGAAGTTCCTAGAAGGTCCAACTCCCCCTGAGCTCCAAAAGCAGCCACATGTAGAAGAGGAAGGAAAGGATGAATACCCACCATTTACATCAACATAGATAGAACTGGAGGGGATTATGCTAAGTGAAATAAGTCAATCAGAAAAAGATAATTATATGGTTTCACTCAGATGTGGAATATAATAGAGGAATAGCACAGAGGATCATAGGGACAGGGAGGGAAAACTTGAGTGGGAAGAAATCAGAGAGGGAGACAAACCATGAGAGTCTCTTGACTCTGGGAAACAAACTGAGGGTTGCGGAAAGGGAGGTGGGTGCGGGGAGAGGGTAGCTGGGTGACGGGCGTTAAGGAGGGCACGTGATGTGATGAGCACTGGGTGTTAAAACACAAATATTGAATCATCAAACATTACATCAAAAACTAGTAATGTATTATATGTTAGATAATTGAATTTAAATAAAATAATAAAATAGAAATGGGATAAATCAGTCAACAAAGAAAAAAAGAGGAAGAGGAAGGAAAGGAGACGAGAAAGTATCAGAATGAGACCATTGAAAGAGAGGAAGGAAGAAGAGGACTGACAGACGCCAGAGGAGAGAAGAAAGGCAGAGGCAGGGATGACCTGGGTTGGGGGGCTTTATTCTGCCCTGCATGGTATCATCATGGTCCTGGGACCAGCTCACAGATGACCTTTGGGTTGGAAAAAAAGGTTTTTAAAGGCTTCTATTCTTGCAGACCTTTAAAAGACAATGCCCATTACCAAGCTACTTTTAAAGAAATGAAGACTTCATCATTAACTTACTATGCTGAGAAGAAGCTATCCTTTTGTAAAGATGATCTCAGTACCAAACTATATTTAAAATGCATTTTGCTAAAGTGAAATGGCTGAACCATGAGAGCAAGGGCATCCTAGAGAGAAAATTCAAGGTGGAAGGAGACAGAATCTGAAAAGGTAGGACTATGTCACGGAGGCTCTGTTAGGCCAGGCAAAGAGGCTTGATCTTTCTTCTCTCCTTGAGGAAACCCGACGAAGATTTGGGCAGGGTCACGTGATTAGACTGGCACTTAATAGGGTCACCCTGCATAGGGGAAGGGAGACTAGAGGGAGGGAGACCAGGCAGGAGGTGAGGAGCAGCTACTTAGGCAGTGATAGTAAAGAGTGGGGGAGGGAAGGACAAAAATATGCAAGGGATAGCATCAGCAGATTAGGGTCACTCATGTGGGGAGATGGATGAGGAAGAAGTTGTTCAGGGTAACTCTCAGGTTTCCGAGGTTGCTCGGGTCTGAGCAACTGATCGGCTAATGGTGGTATCATGAACTGAGCTAATACATATGGGGGAGAGGGGAGGGGCAGTTTTGACGAGGTGGATGATGAGTTTAATTTAGTCAGCTGTGCCTGTGGAGCAACCCGAAAAGACAAAACCAGGACTGGGGAGACTTAGTTTGAGACACAACAGCTTACAGATGGCAATGCAAATGAAACAGTACCTACCGTCACCTAGGGAGGGCGCACAGTGGCACAAGGGTGGCGGGCCAAGAGCGAAACTTGGAGAACATGGCCATTTAAGAGGCCATCAGAGGAGGAGGATGGATCTACAAAGGAGACCTAGAGGGACTAATGGGAGGGGTGCAAGGAGAACCAGAGAGACTAGCATCATAAGCCAAGGGAGTAGAGTTACGTGAAGAAATGAGAGGTCAGCTGTGTCCCAAAAAGTTAGGAATGAAAACTGTCTACTGAACTGCAAATACCGAAGTCATTCTCACGTGCTACGGCCATTCACATATAGAGGTAAAATGATTGTAATTGATTTCAGTTTCAGTTTATTAGGAAGCTGAGGGCAGATCACCCTAGAGATCTGTTTCAGTTTAGAATTAGAGATTTTTAGAAGTCTGTTTTTATCACGTTTCCTCTGATCTGCCCTAAAGTGGATTATTCCACATTCCTTGGCACAAAACAACTTTGAGCCTAACTTCGTTGATTTGATCTTTTTAGAAAATTTACTAGCTTTCATGCCATCGAGATACTGTAGAACCTAAAAGCGATTTCTCTTAGTGTCAGTGCCGGACTCCGGAACTTTAACTTTCCATGAATCATGGTTTGTCCAGCTGCTACCTGGTGTATCTGGATAGAGTTTGTCTTAAACTGGACAACACCTTCGAAAGGAAGATAGCTAGATCGTCTTTGTTATTGACTCATGTTTTTAGAAAACCCAGGGTTCTACATTGATAGTTATATTACAACTCATTGGAATCTCTTTCAAGATTTTATGTGGTTGAAATGATTACTGTTAGAAAGAAATTTGAGTCAGAATCATATGCTTTCAGGAGAAAAGGGAGACAAATGAGATTAGATTACGTAAAAGCAGGACTTCTTTGGAATGTGCTCTTATACCACTGGGCCTTTGTTTGGAAGCTTGGCTTGTAGGAAAAGACTTCACATTTGGAACATTTTAATTCTTTTTTAGCAAGAAATCAAATCTTTATGAGCATTATCCTGTGTTGATCCTTCCTGGTTATGAGAAGGAAAACTGGAATATCCTCAATTCAGGTCAAAGTTCCTGACCCAAAATTGTACAATGAAGGCAAAAGTTATCCAAGCAGAGTGATGACACAGTACTTAATGAACATCCGAAGTCCAAGTAGGCTCTTATTTGGAAGCCTGAAGAAAGGGTGCGGTTTGTTTACCATACTTAACCTACCTGTCCAGCCAGAGCTGTGAGCCCGATTTGGTCTCTGAGCCTGGGAGAGCCATATTTCTCTGTTGATTGGCAGTTACCTTCAAATAGGCATCATTCAGCACCAAGGTCACCTGTCTTCTGTCTGTTTCTGCTTACGTGTATAGCTGCTGCTTATGCACACATGACCTGCCCTGCTACCCACCTCTGCGCACCCCAGTGGGTGCGTGGATGTCTGCATGAGAATCAAGCAGCTTTTTCTTTAAGGTTATCCCTTAGAGAAGGAGTTGCCTTATATTTGAGTCTTTACAGTGTCTCTCATAATATAAGGCCTACTCAGTTTTTAATTTTATAATTATTTTAAATAATTTAAAGATAGGTGGTGCAAATGCACAGGGTAAAAAGTTCCAAAGGCATGAGAGTGCATTCAGTTAAAAGGTAAGGCTTCCTACCATCAGTATCTCCCAGTTAACCAGTTCCTGTCCTCATAGACAACCAATATTATGCACACACACACACTCGCCCATACTTGGAGCACAGTATGTTAAAGATTTGATTTATTTATTTGGCAGAGAGAGAGAGAGATCACAAGTAGGCAGAGAGGCAGGCAGAGAGAGAGGGGGAAGCAGGCTCCCTGCTGAGCAGAGAGCCCGACGCGAGGCTCGATCTCAGGGCCCTGAGATCATGACCTGAGCCGAAGGCAGAGGCCCTAACCCACTGAGCCACCCAGGCACCCCTTCATGTGCCTTTAAAGACCACGTCAGGAAGCCGTCCAGTTCTGACTTGGTGTCTAGAACAAGCTAAAATTTCTGGATAAGATATTTACAAACATCTTTGTAAATATTGCAAACACATCTCAGCAGGCAGAAAAACAAGAGAAAAGCTTAAAATCCAGATATGATTGGAAAATACAAATGCAGCAGTGTAAGGAGACGGAAGGGCCGGCATTTGGACATCAGGACTGTGTCTGTGCTAGAAGACCTAGAACTCGTGTTTTAATGGGCCTGCAAAGAATCAGGACACAAAGCCAGAAGCCCATGTTACATGGAAGGTTGGATCAGGAAAACTTAGGCATAGCCGGAAACCTAAAAAAATGATACTTTAGTGAGCCAAGTAAAATCCCAATCCTCAGAGAGCTCTTTTAGGGATTCTTTCCTATCTCAGCTTTAGCCCTAGGTAGTATGGGAAAAGTAAACAAAAAGAACACTCCCCCTCCTCCAACTGTTTCCCTTTAAGAATTCAATCACAAATGCATTCTCATGTAGATTTGGTTTCAGAATTCCCATGACTTGTTTGGACTGAAACAGATCACGTGAAATTTAGTGGGAAGTGGCACTATGTTATATGTTATAGTTCCCCCAGCTGATCCACAGCCATAAATGCAAACCCCTGGAGAAATGACTTTAAGCCCAGCTCTCAGGAATCCCCACACACATAGGCCCAAGGAATATGATCATAAAGGATAAAAATAAATGAGTCACCAAAATCCAGAGGAAGGACCAGACCATAGAAGGAGGCCTAGAGAGACTATAATTACTACATTTATCATATAAAGAATATTAAGTAAGAATGTTAATGTATTTTAAAAAATAAAAGAATCAAAAGTATTATTCAGGAATAAAAAATTACTTCGAAGGTTTGACAAAGTAACAAAGAGAATTTCTATACAAAAATATATATAATAATTTAAATTTAAAACTCAGTGAATGGATAAACCATAGATAAGACAGTAACTGGAAGATAGATCTGCTGAAGTTAGATCTATAGATCTATCTGCTAGAATGCAGATAGATTGGCAAAGAAATGGGAAAGATTTGGAGACATAGAGAAAGGTGGAAGAAGTCTAACATGCATCGAATCAAAGTTCCAGAAAGAATAAAAAGAATGGGGAGAAGTAACACCTGAAGCAAATGATACAAACATTTCATTCAGACGTAATGAGAAAGTTTAATATACATGTGAAAAAATGTTGGACCTCATTAATCTGGTAAATGCAAATTATAACCAACATGAGATATTTCACACCCACAAAATTAGAAAAATTTGGGGCATCTACACAATATCGTCTAAGTGAAAATGCAGAGCGGTGGAAACGCTAATAAACAACATATGGAAATGTAAATCAGTACAATCTTTTTGTTACCTAAAAAAATTCGGTTGAAAGCAAGGACTATGAATGTGGAATAAATCAGCACAATTAAGTTTATTAGTTCATTCATTCAATAAATATTTACTGAGTGCCCATATTCAGGAATCATATTAGAATTTATTTTTAATTTTTTTTTTCATATTAGAATTTAAAAAGAAAATTAGTTCCAGACCAAAGGAGCTTAGGATCTAGTGGGTCAGACAATCAAAGATCATACAAATAAACATAAAAGTATAACTGTGAAAGAAAGATGCATGTGAGGGCTCCTAACAAAGGGAACTAGCTGTTAGGTCTGAAGAAAAGATGCCTTGGATGGGCCAACAGAGTATTGAGGAAGAAAAATTTTCCTCTACCTTATAAACTACTTCTAGCTGCTATAACAAATTGACACGAGACAGATTGACAGGAGAAAATCAAACAAAAGTTCAATTACGCATGTACTGCCTGTATACATGGGAGAGACCCAGAAGAATAGTACCTCACTGAAATGGCTGAAACCATCACCATCATTTTAAATACTATCTTCAGCCAAAGACAGATGATATTGGGGGTGGTGAGTCAGTTATGGGAAGTTACCACAAAAAGCACAGGAAACAAGGATAAGGTTTTTTGGGCACCTGGGTGGCTCAGTTGGTTAAGCAACTGCCTTCGGCTCAGGTCATGATCCCGGAGTCTTGAGATCGAGTCCCACATCGGGCTCCCAGCTCCATGGGGAGTCCGCTTCTCACTCTGACCTTCTCCCTTCTCATGCTCTCTCTCATTCTCTCTCTTTCCTAATAAAATAGATAAACAAAATCTTTAAAAAAAAAAAAAAAAGAATAAGGTTTTTATGCGGATATAAGCCATTGTCTTCTCCACTGATAAGTTTCTTGATTTCGAGTCATCCCCCTCTTTCTGGTACAGCAAGGGAAACATCCTTCCAAATGTAAATTTTTCTTAACCACCTAAATGTCTCTTACCAATGGCTAACTTCTACTTCTAACTTCTAAGAGGTTTTCAGAGCCTCTCTTGTATCTACAGTTTCTTAAAAATAATGAGCCTGAAGGAAGCACCATGCCCAAGAGGCACATCTTAGGGTGGCAAAATTTGCTCCCCTATAAGAGAATAGGAGGTAAGGGGAAGAAGGTGGTGGTGGCTAGGGAATTGCAGCTGACAGGGGGAACAGCATGTGCAAATGCCCTGGTGTTGAAGACAGTACTTAGTTATAGGACTGAAAAAAAGGTCTCACAGCTGAAGCAAAGACAGAGATTGAGAGAGAATATGATGGGAGGAGGGTGATAGGAGTGGCCGTCCAACTCATTGGGGATGGAAAGGTAGGCCTAGGCCAGACAAGGAAGGAAGGGCTTAGGGCCAAGGGAAGGATTTGGGCTTTTATACTAGGATGTTATGGGATCCTTCTGACACGTTTATAAGTAGATGACTGAAATGAACAATGAATGAAGAGGGGAAAAATGAAAAGACTATCAATTAATTATAAATCTAAAAATTTCATGAGAAAATGAAGGTCAAGGTCATTGTAGCCACACTTCTCAGTTACATGTGACTGTGGCGAGGATGGTCCCATTCCCTGTTCCCAACAGCAGACCTATCTGTGCCCTTGGGC
Organism: Nasua narica; assembly: GCA_028533885.1. NCBI lineage: Eukaryota > Metazoa > Chordata > Mammalia > Carnivora > Procyonidae > Nasua > Nasua narica. Next base: position 54,195,947 of record CM052809.1, on the reverse strand, counting down.
TGCAAGCTCAGCTCTGCCCCTGCAGCAAACCAGGACGGCACCCCTGATTTGTAAATCTTCCCCCTATCTCCTCAGCAATGGCACCTGAGACTTAAGCCTAGCTGATGAGTCACTAGATGACACAGGAAGCATAATTGAATACATTTTACTACTTTGCCGCCAGAGTAAATGATTTCTTCATTGTTGAGCATAAAAACCAATTTGTCAGTAAATGAAGCAGATATGATTCAAAGGAAGCAGAAGGACACGAGAAGTACTCATTGTGTCTTTTCTGTTTGTGACTGCATTCATTGCAAAACAGTAACCACGAGAGGCCACCTTCCCATTCGGCAGTTTATACAAGAGCAAACTATTCCAGATTCTCAGGGATTCTCAGGGTCAGTGGCCCTTTATAGCTCCGATTCCTTTCATTTTTACAACCTTATGGAGGTATAATCGATGTACCATGAATGATAACTTTTATAAATAATTTAATAAATAATTATGAATAACAATTATAAATATACTTATAAATCATTAACATACCATAAATTCATGTGCTCATATTTGAAATGTACAGCTTGGTTAACTTTTGAGACATGTGTACCCCCATAAAACCATCACCACAATCAAGATAATAACATATCCATCAAGCCCCAAATTTCTTTTTGCCTCTCCCTACCCTGATCTGCCCCTCCTCCACACCAAACAACTCGAGTTTAAATGTGATTATTCTCTTAAACAAAATTGCTGTGAACTTGAAAGGTAGGTTGGAATACGATCTCTAAACAGGCCTTTCTGATCCGTTATCTTATCCAGTTCACTGTAAATACCCACCATTCAGGTGCACGTCACTTTGTAGAATGAAATCCATTTATTTCCGTAGGAGATTTAAGTCTTTGGCAATAATTTAATTTTTCTAACAATCCCCTGGGTTCAGTGTGCTGCTAGGAACAGCCATAGTCCCAGGTTGTGCGGTTCACTCCACCAGTACTCATGTTACATCTACCTTTCAGACCCCATCTGTGATGAAGAGGAAGGAATGGTTCCCACGAGTGGCACATCTGTTCAGAGCATTGAACTTGTCCTCCCACCCCACGCAAACCATCATGGAAATACATTTGGTGGCCAAATTATGGCTTGGATGGAGACCGTGGCTACCATTTCTGCAAGGTTCTTGGTTTTGGCCTTTGGCGTGTGAGGTTGGGTTCCAATGGAAAGAGATTAGAAAGGGATTAAGTCCTGGCTATAGAGCTAGTCAAGGAGACCAGGGGAGAAGAGTGTTGCCTTTTATCAAAGTGAAAAAATAAGTCATTTACCCGTTTCCTCTAGGATTAATCTGTCCTTTTGTTTGAAGGTGAATGTTTATGTTCTTGGTTCAAAAATAAAAAGGAAACGACTGTTCTGATACTTTATTCTGAATTGCAAATGTTGGTCATGTACCCCTGAAAGTCCCTGTAATGATAGTTATGGCACAACGGGTGCAGAATAGAAAGAGAAGATAACCTTTACATTTGAAAATAGTCAAGTTGCTAACTTTTCTAAAGGCAGTTTACAGTTAGGGTTGACCTTTGACATTCCTGGTTACAATCATTATGGCCAGAGGATTAACTGAAAAATGAGAAAGAGAGAGGAATTTGGAAGAAAACTTTTAAATACTCTTCAGTTTCAAAAAAAGGCATTTTATTCCTTTTTGGGGAGGGGTTAAGATTTTATTTATTTATTTATTTATTATTTATTTATTTGACAGGGAGAGAGAGAGCACAAACAGGAGGAGGGGCAGAGGCAGAGGGAGAAGCAATCTCCCTGCGGAGCCGGGAGCCTGATTCGGGGCTCGATCCCAGGACCCTGGGATCATGACCTGAGCCACAGGCAGATGCTTAACCGACTGAGCCACCCCACTGCCCCAAAAGGCATTTTATTCTCAATGGAACCATGTAGGCAATTGAGCAGCTTTAAGGAACATTGTGTATTCTGAGAATGGATTTGAATAGGAACTGTCCTACCAACAATTTTTATATAACTGTTGAAAATTGTGAAGATTTTATTTTCCCAAAGTTAAAAGAATTTTATTGTGACTATGTCTGTAATTGTGACAATAGCTAGAAACCTGTAGAAATCCTTTTTCTAAATTATGCACAAATAAGAGCGTGTTTTTAAAAATGAAATTGTCATTCTCGGTGACAATAAAGTATTTGAGCTTGTTCTATTATAAAGGCTTACAATATAATTAACTATGGCAGAGTGTTCACTCGGTGTTGGCACAATTCCTTTGAGTAACTGAATGACTACAGTGGGAATCTAAAATGTAGAAAATTACAAAAGTAACTCTGAGATCAAATATACTTTATAAATATTTCGAAATTTCACACATACACACAAATGGTAAAATGTGTGCCTTGTAGCCCTTCAGGCTTTGTGTAGCAATCCAGGTAATTTTCCTGTAGGGAAAAAAGGGGAGTCTTTTGCTATGTGAGTAAATTCAGTTAACTGTGAAGCGAAGGAACTAGTATGAACTGTACAAGCTGGCATTTCCTTCGCTGTGCCCTCCTCCAACCTGGAAGCCACAACTTCCCATGATTGTGATCACGAGCTATCCAGATGAACACAACCCTCAAATGAAAACAAAGACACTGGTTGGTTTTTCAGGGGGACTTTTATAGGGAAGAGGACAAGAGCAGGGCTGTCACCACAAGAGTCGAAACACCAAGCACATGATGAAGACCCCACAGCTTGGGGACATGGTCTTTCCCAAAGTATTTGCAGGCCATATACAAACTCACTCTCCACATACATCATCTGGTTATTTATTTCACTCTTAAAAGAGTTAAAAGAGACATTTATCTAGAAAGCATATTGAATATTTGTCGATTGCATGTGTTAAGCAAATCTATAGTTCATGAAAATACGTGGAGCGTGAGCGTTGTCTCCTCCCTCTCTCCCCTTTCTGTCCTCAGGCGCCTCTGTCGGGCACACCCCCTTCTGAAGTCCGTGGACATGTTTAAGTTCCGGGGACCGTCTACTGTTGGAGACCGGCTTGTTTTCAATGCCATTGTCAACAATACATTTCAAACCTGGTAAAGTTCGTCTCATGCTCTCAGGCGGCTGTGAACGAATTCAGACTTGCACATGAATAATTTTTTATTTTTCTTTCAATCTGGAGGTGAGTGTAGGGACTACTGCAAAGTAACCACGTTCCTTCTAATTGTTTCTGATTCTTGACTCAGTCAACGTCTGTAGACACTCATTTTCACCCTCTTGGCTGCTTGGAGCCTCTTTGTACTTGATAAATTGTGACGGGTTGGTTTTTGTCTCTTAATAAGGGTGACTCCCAGCTGGCCCACTATGGTCTTGGTGTGTCCCTGTCATGATTATTAACTCTTCCTTTCACTCTCAAAAGAGTCTCAGTGACTTTATGGTCAACTGACTCATAATGGACCTGCTGGGAGTCCAAACCACTTCCCAGTTATTTTTATTATTCTTTTTTTTTTTAAGATTTTATTTATTTATTTGACACAGAGAGAGATCACCAGTAGGCAGAGAGGCAGGCAGAGCAGAGAGGGGGAAGCAGGCTCCCTGCTGAGCAGAGAGCCTGATGCGGTGTTCGATCTCAGGACCCCGAGATCATGACCAGAGCCGAAGGCAGAGGCTTTAACCCACTGAGCCACCCAGGCGCCCCTGTTTTTATTATTCTTGATACACGAGGAAAAGATTTAATTTTGTATTTCTTTTAAAATGTGAAAAAGAGTATCTGTGTTTCTTATCCAATTTTAGTGTCTCACACTTTTGTGTGTGTGTGTGTGTCTCACACTTTTTAAGGTAGAATAGTTGTTTTTAGGGGAGGAACTTGACTGTGGCCCGATTATCTCCCCGCCATGTCCCTTTACCAAAATATGTTCATAAACGTATATAAAGTACTAACTGGCCTTTTTCCCACTTGATGGTGGGAAAGTAAAGCGGAAATGCTACCAGGGGCTGGTACATCAGATCCATTGACCTGATGAAGCGGATTTTAGCAGTCACATAGATGTGCAACAACAGAGAGAAAGCCCAGGGCCCTCATTCTTCTTCTCACTTGGAAGAGAATAGTGGTGGTGGCTACAGGCAGAGGAGGCCTGGCTCTCTCGGGTTCTCTGCCCACTGCCCGGTGTCGCCCCCTGCAGTGTGGAAGTGGGAGTGCGCGTGGAAGCCTTTGACTGTCAGGAGTGGTCCGAGGGCCAAGGCCGTCACATCAACAGTGCTTTTCTCATTTATAATGCTGTCGACGATAAGGAAGAACTGGTCACATTTCCCAGAATCAAACCCATGTCAAAGGTCAGTGATTAGCACGTGAGTTTCAGTAATCAGATCACTTCCTGGGGGGAAGTGGTGAGTACAGAGCTCCACCCAGAATCTCCTCCCACCAGTAACACCTTCCAAGGCTAGTCCTCTTTGGGTTTTTTTGTTTTTTTTCTTTTTGCTTTTCTGCATCACAAAGTAAAATGGACTTTTTCTTTTCTTTCTTCTTTTTTCCCCCCCAAGTCATTCCAATCATTTGTTGGAATGACAGAGGCCCCGGAGACCTCACCCCTGCTCTGCCACATGCTGCTGTGGGCGGCGTATTATCTTCTGGGGCATAGTTCTGACTGTCTTCTCCCACTTCTTTATATCCGCCCCTCTCTGCTGCCCCGCACGCAGTGGAACTCTATCTTCCCCTTAGTGCCAAATCTCACCTTTCCTACAAACTCTACAGTGAGATATATGTGTCATTCCGGGGACAGAAATGATAACTACCGCTTTAGGAAAGGAAAGAACAGGGCTCTAAAGGTTGTGTTTTTATCCATGTACCTGCCCTTGGTGGGTGAGGAGGACAGTTCACGCAGACACTGTGTGTGTCCCAGCTAGCCCTTTTAATGGAGTTAGGAGAGAGAGAGACCTAAGGACTGCAGCACTAAAATATTAGAAATTTATTGATTTTTCCTTTGTCTTTTATAAAAGGACGATTTTAGACGGTATCGTGGAGCTATTGCACGCAAGAGAATTCGCCTCGGCAGGTAAGGATGCGAATGTAAGGGTTTTATGCTGTCATCTCTTATCTAACAAATTATATCACAAAGGGCTCCTCTCTAGGTCTGTGTTGCCACGTAATGTCAAATGAGAAGGTCTGATGTTTCCTGGCTGGAGGCTAACTGTGACAGAAAGGAAATCATTCTTCCTGATAGTTCCACTATAAAAAGAAGCTTTTAAAACTGCTGATTTCGGTTCAAGAGAGTGTCGTGGTTACTGTTGTGTGCTAAATGCAGGGAAGAAAACTTACTTATTATTAAACATTATTATTATTATTATAACATGTGACCTAACATTTTAATTTTTTTGTCAGAAAATATGTTATTTCCCACAAGGAAGAGGTGCCACTTTGCGTGCACTGGGACATAAGCAACCAGGTAATGGTTTTACTATTGGGGGCTTTTCACATAAAAATCACATCTTTATAAAAATGGAAAATAACATCATTATAACAGTGACAGTTCCCATGTTTAACTGATGCAGGTTGTGCCTGCACAGGTTAGAGGAAAAGGTGAATTATATCAACCAGTTCTTTCAAAATGAAACAAAAACCAATCAGTAAGCGATTACCAACTAGTTGATTCCCTGTCTTGTTTGAATTACATGCACATTTTCCAAAGCACAGACCCCGAAGGCTGTCATCAGATGCATTCAGGCAGCGCGACCCTGGCATCTGGCTTCTCGGTGATTTGTGCCGGATGACATGCCTTCCAGCTTGCATTTTTATGATACAACAAAGTACTGGGCGTTTTAAAGTTTTAAAGTTTAAAGGGAAATCTGAGTACTGATTACATGTTGATTCCAAGTCATATTGAAAGGTCGTGTTGTCTTTGCTCAGGGCACCAATTGATCTGACACTAATTTGCAAAGCATGCAGGCCTCGTGTTATTTTGTCTGAATTCTGAATTAAGAGTTGGAGACAGAAATTATGTTACCTATAGCTTCGTTCTAAGATCAGCATTACCACTTTGGCTCTAACATTTCCCATTTTCAAAGCAGAAGCTATTTGATCACAGGGCACCTGGGTGGCTCAGTGGTTTAAAGCCTCTGCCTTTGGCTCAGGTCATGATCTCAGGGTCCTGTGATCGAGTCCTGCATCAGGCCCCCTGCTCAGCAGGGAAGCCTGTTTCTCCTTCTCCTGCTGCTGCTCACCCTGCTTGTGTTCTCTCTCTCCCTCTCTCTGACAAGTAAATAAATAAAATTTTTTAAAAAAGGAAAAAACTCTTCGATCCCATATCTGTGGGTTGAACTCTCAGCTTTTACAATACTTGTATTTTAGGGAGCCCTGAGTAACGCCAATGTGGAGGCTCTCAAGAATCTGGCGGCCAGAAGTGGTTGGGAGGTTACCAGTGCGTTGCAAAAGGTAGGAGGCATCCGGGTGTACGCACAGATTGCCGTCCCTCACAAATGACGGTGGTGGTGGTGGTCCTGCTGCTTCCGCTGCTGCTTTTAAGAAGGTAAAAAACTTTTCTGGGAAACTTTTTCTAAAAGCCAAATATCTTTCCAGCACTGTGTCTGATCCTCCGTGCTAATGGATTTGGAGTCCTTCGGTGCGCCCCGCACATTCCTACCTCCGATCTTGGTTCTCATATTCCACTTCTCTCTCCTTCTCCTCGCCATCAGCCCCCATCCTAACTGATCTTTAAGCCCCAGGACAAAATGCTTCTGCATGAAGCCACTTCTGTCATCCCTGACTGAGAACTGTCCCCCTGTAAGAACTGTCTTAGCAATTACTTCTTCAGAGTGAATTTGTCAATTAATTATGCACCGTCTTGTGACGTTGCCTCCACAGCTACGCTGAACTGATGTCGAGGTCTTACATAGTAATTTAACTTGTCACACATGGTCTTTTCTCCTACCTAGATGATGAACTTCTTAAGAAAGAAGCCTTGTCTTGACTTCTTAGCACCTTTTACGCTTCTTTGTGGGTCATCAAACTTAAATACACACGTATCATTTGGATTCTGATGTTATCAAATTTCAGAGGTATGTTAGGAGACCCAAGGCAGCTGGTGCCAACGCCAACTAGACTGTAAGGTCACCAGCATAGAGAGTCCCAGGTCACACCCAGCATGGAGAGTCCCGGGTCGCCAGTAGAGAGTCCCGGATCACATGCAGGGGCTCAGTCATGCCAGCTCTCTGTGCTCATGTCCAGTGTGTACTGGTTTTCATCAGTGAAGCAGTAGCCTCTACAATGGGGTGACCATAGGTCCTGCTTTTCCTGGGGCCATCCTGGTTGTCCCATGTTAATTAGTGATTGGTCCATCATCATCTGTTGTCTTATCGTAATTGCTAATAGGACCTCTATGCCCCAGTCTGGATAATAAACGACATGGTCACTTACCTCAAAATTGAAGCAAACTCAGGTGCTACTTTACTGATTCTTTTCAACTCTGACCTCTTGCCAGTGTTTTGTTCTGGGTTGTTGGCTTTTATTGTGTCTTTGTCTTCACTTCTGAATCCTTTCAAGATCTCCCTTTATCTTCTTTGGATCTACTTCCGTTTCCAGGCATACCTAATTCAGTGATGCAGAAACTAGGTTTCATGGTATAAAATGATCTTCTTCTCTTTATCCCACATAAAAGATTCCTCAAGTCTTTGTTTTCTTTTACTAGTATGAAATCTGCTTCTTGCTTCTAAGAATTCCAATCTGCTTCTTGCTGGCTTCTAAGCAGCATTGGAAAGGGCAAACATGCGTCTGGAATGAAAGAAGACAGCATGTTTTGTGAAGCCATATAATATATAAAAACTTCAGTTCTTTGGGAGTTTGGGGCCAAAATAAACCTAAACAAAAAAAAAAATGCTGCATTTGTTAGTGTCTAAGAAGAGCTATCAATATTTAATTCTTGTACAGATTTTAATTTATTAGAAGGTATTGTATAATTAAAGCAACATCCTTATATCATTTCTGTTGAATTTGAAGCCCTCTAGTTCTTCAGATTATATTTATTATAAAACTTGGATTTTTTTTTTTCCTTTCCAGGCTATCCTCTTCTCTCTTACTTTTTAAAGCTTTTGGGTTGTTTTAATTTTAAAATACAGCTTTCTTACTTTTTTCTGTCATTTTTCATTGAATAATTCTTAAACTGTTATTAATCATACTTATGTCAGGTTTTAAAATCCATACTTATTGCCGGGCAGCCCTCTCAGGTCCCCACCCTCCTGTGGAACTTTGTCCTGTCACTTTGCCATTGCTCAATACACCTTGCTTTGCTGTCCACAAAATAAATAATAAATAAATAAAAGTATACTTATTGTTGATACAAATTAGTTAAATGTCAAAAGTCTATGATTTCTGGTATTTGTAGTTAAATTGGGCAATACTTATTCTTTTAACTCGTATTTCATTTCTATGTACAGTGATAGAATTAATAATAGTAACAGAAGGAACAAAAGTAATACCAGGAGCACCCTCACCCTAAAGGAGCTTGTAGACTATTTTGGCAACATCACACATAGCCATGAAACAGTGGAAGAATGATTTGCACGTACTTTATGAACAAGTGAACGTTTGTAGTATTTAAGTCATGAAGGTCAGCTCTTCGGCAGTTGAAAGTAAAGCAAGAAGGATATTTAGAATTTTGGAGAGGGGGTGATTCTTTCCTCCTTGCAGATAGCTTATGTAGATGCTGGAAGGTAGAAGGGGCTGTCCAGGCAGTGAGAAGCTCCAGCTAAAGCCTCAGAGTAGGAATCAGCAAGGGTAGGAGACTGACTTGAGAGTGATGATGATGAAAGCCAGAATGGCAAGGACTGCTTGAAAACTTCACAGAACGAAACCCAGCGCAGGAAACGCACCAGAGGGCGCTATTTTCACTGAAGCTGGGGAGGAGCCGGTCCCAGAGCTCGAGCTATCCAGCTTTCTTCCCCTGAGCCCTTGGGGTCATTCCCTAGGCACCTCCAAGGAAGGTTAGCCTCCCCTCCCCACCTAGGTCTCAGTATAAAATGATTTTGTCCTCCTTCCCATAATACTGTCTCAATAACAACAGATAGTATAAAATTCTAAAATTAGATCCTTTTCTCTTCGGCTGTTTGTATAAGATATACAAATCCACTAAACAGAATCTTATTAGAATGAAAAAACAATATCATTATGAACTATTAGCAATTTCGAGCTTACTCACTTTAAGCTTCATGTCATAGAATAAAATTCACCGGGCATCAAATGATAAAAATGTTTTGAGTTGGTGTCAGATGGAATTTAACTTGTATTCTTCCGAGCGTGAAAGAGAACATGTTCTCTTGAAGAGTTGGTCTTGGAGAATTTTTTTCATTCAGCGGAAGTTGGCTTTTCTAAAATACTAGGGTTTAAACAGATCAGCTCCAACGGTCTTCCTTCCCTGTCAGCTTCGTCCGCATTGGTGCCGCTGATTCTCACAGCACAGTAATGAGATGGACTTTCTGCTACCTTTACCTTCTGGGAGAAGGATCGAGATCCCGTTCACTCGTCTGGTGACATACTTGGTGCTGGATAGGTTTAGTGAGCTCTGTGAGGGCGCGGTTAGTGGTGGCTACTCAGCTTGGTGTTCGCTGTGGCTTCAGGAAACAGGAAGCGCGTGTCTACAACCCGGGGAGCAGCTTCCGGGAAATTGCTGTGATAGTTTCCTAGAGCTGCTGTAACAATACCACAAACTGGGTGGCTTAAACCAGAGAGAGGTATTGTCCGCAGTCATGGAAGCTAGACGTCTGAATCAAGGTGTTGGCAGGCTTGATTCTTCCTGAAGAAGTGAGAAAGACTTTTCTAGGCCTCTCCTCTTGCTGCTGCTGCTTTGTGGGCAATCTCTGGTGGACCTTGGCTTGGCAGTGTGTGTGTCCCCTGATTTCTGCTGTCATCTTCATATGGTGTCTTCCCAGTGTGCATGTCTGCCTCCAAATTTCCCCTTTCCTCAGAACATCAGTCGTTATTGGATTAGGAGCCCATCCTCCTACGGTTTAACCTCATCTTAACTTAATCACACCTGCAGTGACCCTCTTTCCAAATAAGGTCACCTTCTGAAGTACTCAGAGACCTGTAACATAGGAATTTGAGGAGACCCACTTCAACCCTTAGCGAGTGCTCAGCCCTAAATTCCATCCCTCTCCACCCTGATTCCATTAGTGTAGATGGTGGCTGCCCCAAGGCCCAAATTGGACAGAGGGTAAGGAATTCACCCAGGCCACCTGCCCTTGCCTCCTCTGAGATTGCAGAGCCCCAGACTTAGGGCCACGTGGCCTCCAAGTTTGGAGAAGCTGACTTCCTTCGGGATTTACACCAGGGATCCTCCTTTTACTCCTGCCATACAGGAAGTAAAGGTAGGCATGACTGTGCTGGGGGTGAATCTCAGCCACCAACTGGAGCCCCATTCATGGCTTTCTGTTTGTTACATGTCCACAGCCCAGCACGCGTCCTCCTTTGTGCACTTAGTTTAAAGACATTCTTGGCACAAAGGTCAATTGGGAAGGTAGGGTGGTGTAAAAAGATAGCCACTCCTTTTCTTTCTAGGCTGCCTTTAGTCAGTTTCTTATTTCTTCATTCTCCTCTTGAAGATGTTGATGTTTAAATAAAGGTTTTCTCCCTCACAGCCTGACTTGTCCATCTGCTTGATTCCTGCAGTGAAGTCTTAACCCTCTGTTTGTTTGTCTTCTCACAGCTTGTTGCCATGGGGATGATTATAAGATGGCACATTTCAACTCGAACTTCAAAGCACCCTCAAGGAGATGGAGAAAATGGGCAGGATAGAAATGTGTTCTTAGCTGAGCACATATCTCTGATTCTTAGCAAAAGTGCAATAGCAGAAGGGTTTGGAGAAATAGGGGATACGTTATTGTTTATGTCAAATGGCCCCCAAGACAGGAATCCTCTTATCTAAGGAATAACAACATTAGAAACCCAGGAATTGGCCTCTCAGGAGGATGGGCCCTTGTGATTCCCAAATGAAAGAATGCTCTGTGGTGAAGAAGCATGGCACTTCAGCAACGCTTCCAAAAGGTTGAGTTGGTTCTAAAGGTGGTAGCTTGCTTCCTGGGTCGCCTTGGCACGCTTGACATCCTAGGAAAGTGTCCGAGGTCTCTTGAGGGAGATGAAGCACTGACTTGCCTATCAGCCTAATGCTGTTTTTCTGTTGTTGCTGGGTAGAGGCAGGGAAACATCACGAAGAGATAAAAAGAGAAAAGCTTACATTTTTTTTATTTTTCAAGAGAAAACTGTTGCACGATAATGAAATAACCCAGGTGCCATATTATTTAGAGGACACAGAGGACAATGTCCCGGTCCCAGCTGTAGACATCCAAGTGTTTGAAGTGACATTACCAGCATCTGGCGTCATTGTTACTCAGGTGTCAAGATGCCTTAGCTAGTACAATCGACGTACGACTCTGTGTGTCGTTTTTAAAGTCAAAATATCCATTTTTCTCTTGTAATTTGTTTTTTTTTCTTATTATTATCTTTTAGATGAAAATATATACCCTGGAAGAGCATGACATTTTATCTGTTTGGGTTGAAAAGCATGTGGAAAAACCCGCACATGTGACTTATCATCTCTTGTCTGACTTTACCAAGAGACCTTTGTGGGACCCCCATTACGTGTAAGAATATATTTAAAATATTTTCTTCAATAACGTCATGTAAATGATAACATGTAAAAGGGCAGCCTCCACATTGCAATCCGTCTCCACTGCCCACGATCTGACCCATTGTTTCTTAGTTAAAGAGTATGTTTTAAAACTTGTTCTGCACGGAAAACTGCAGCACGTGCTACTGAGAGACACAAAACAAAAATTATTTTAGTCACTTATTTACCATTTCCTTCGAGCTGACATGCTCTACCCACATCTATTGTCATCCTACGAACAACGCCACACTTGGTATTATTTCCGTCTAACAAGAGAGAGGTTCCAGGGCCTGTCAAAGTTGCTTTCCTAAGCAACCGAACCTGACTTGGAACCCAGATCCATCAGGCTCTGATTGCACACCCTTGTACTTTAACACGCAGTTTCCTTGCTCGTGAGGAAGTGTTTATCTAATGATCCTTCCCACCTCCCACTCCGGGTATTTGATGAGTGGTTCCTTCTTTTTCTGTGAAGTAGTATTTCCTGGTGAGAAGCTGAGGGGCAGCTGGAGATACTGAAGTCAAAGGCATTCTTTCTGCTTTTCCGGTGTGATCAGGGCCCTCTCCTGTCAGCCGATGTCTCTTCCTGCCGTTACTTCCTGTCTCCTGCAACCCAATCCAATCTCTGCCACTCTCATTCCTTTCCTGGAGTACAAGGCTCTGCGCCTTGTCACCTGCACGGACTGGGTCTGATTGCAGTCAGGCCCTGTCCTGTCCTCCTCCAAGGAGTCCCAGCTCCGGGGCCGTAGCACCTGGGCCCTCCTTGGGCGTCTTGCTGAAAGGAGGGGATCGGTGAGATGGGCTTCCTATTATATTTAGCATTACCATTTACTTCCTAATCTTGATGAGGTAGAGGCTCATCTTTACAATGGCTAAACTTGATTATAATAGATACCCTATAATAGACAATTTAATATCACTAAAGTGAAATACCTCTGGAGTCATGGGTTATATTTGCATAGACGCCAAAATAATACATCATGGTTAATGCTATCGTAATAAAACACTCTGAAAGAAGAGGAAATACTTCGCAGTTTTCTTTCATCAATATTTGTAGATACTCTGTAAGTACAAAGCTTTTAGCAGGAACAATGGCTAAACTTTGGTGTTAATTCATTTCAAATGTTTCTCGCACTGTTTTCTGTGTCACCTGACTTTCCAGCCAAAGTGAACTTGAATGAATGGAGGAGTGAATGAATGAATTCTAACTCAACTTACTTGTTTTGTGTACCTGCCTTGAGTCAGGTACTGTGCCAGGTGTTTTCATTTAATCCTAACCATAACCCCACAGGTATTATCTTCATTTTACAAATGAAAAAAAAATAAATGAAGTGACTTGCCTAACATAACGTAGATATGAAGTGTACATTTGGAATTCAAAGACAAGTTGTTTGACTCTGAACTTGGTGTTCTTTCCGGTATACCATGTTCCTTTATCTAGCAGTCCTTCTTGGATGACTGTCCATATAGTTCACTACTCATCAGATATTACCTGATTCTAGAGAGAAGTAATTTTGTGGAAAACAACTATAAATGCCTTTCTCCGAAGTGTTGAGGGCAGTGACCTTAGAACCATACACCCGCCATTCTCTCCATCACATGCGTAATTATTCATGTGGGCCAAACAGTTTTCTATAGACAGACTTTGAGAAATAATGCCGGCTTTGGCATGGTGGTTATGTGAACAAAAGAGTGAAAGTAGGCCTCAGTAACGTAGTTCTGAAAACAAACAGAAGAGGTGAGTGCCTTATTCATAGCCGGTAGGAAAGTGTAGCCTTTCTTTCACTGTTGTGTTTATACAGGTCCTGTGAAGTCATAGACTGGGTGAGCGAAGCTGATCAGATATATTATATCACCTGTCCTGTAGTGAATGGTGACAACCCCAAAGACTTGGTAGTACTTGTATCACGAAGAAAGCCTCTCAAAGATGGGTGAGTATAAGCAATGCAAGTGTTACAGTAATGTTTTGTGGAAGGGAATAGAATGAAAAAGTTGATATGAAAATAAGAAGGCAAGATCGGCATTTCTGGTCTTGAATGATGTTCGTTTGAATTTCTTCTAGATGGACCTTTAGTTATTTTTAAAAGTCATCTCTTAAATGCCACCTGTGTGCAAAGCACCATGCACGATTCCTGAAGCAGTTCCTTTCCCTTTTGCTGTATGTGCACCTAACAGTAATAGTAAGCAAACCTTTAGAATATTCCATTATCAGTAAAAATGCAGTGACTGCCAAATAAAACATCAGGATAGGTTTAGAATTCACAAAGGCTCGATTATGCTAGACATTCATAATGTTTGGCTGCCAGCTAGGGTTGTTCACTAGAGTGCTTGTCTCAGACTTCTCTGTGGGCACTGGACTTCTGTGAGCATGGTGTCTACGTTCTAAGAAGTGTGTAAGAATTCAAAGAAATAAGCAGTAGAAGCTTCTAGGACATTTAAGGGCTATACCTGGAACTGGCCAGCATCATTTCCAATGTCAAAGCTGGCCTATGGAAATAAATCACACACGTGTGAATATGAATGCACCTGGACGTTCATTGTAGTATCACTGTATTTATTGGCAAAAGGTAGACAAAGAAACTGAAAGTCCATCTTATAAATTATGGTAGAACCATACTGCAGAGTACTGTGCCATCATTAAAAAGAATGAAGTAGATGGGGCACCTGGGTGGCTCAGTTGGTTGAGTAACTGCCTTTGGCTCAGGTCATGATCCCAGAGTCCTGGGATCGAGTGCCGCATCGGGCTCCCAGCTCCATGGGGAGTCTGCTTCTCCCTCTGACCTTCTCACCTATCATGTTCTGTCTCTCTCTCTCAAATAAATAAATAAAATCTTTAAAAAAAAAAAAAGGATGAAGTAGCTATAGAGCCACTGATGCAGAAATGTCTCCAAAGATTTACTGGTAGATGAAAAATCAAATTATAGACCAATATTTATAAAATGATTGTATTTATGCAAAAATCTGTATATGCATTTGTTTACATCAATGTTATATATTTACAAAAAGGCCTGGGGGATACACAGCAAAATGTTAACAGTCCTTACAACCCATTAGGGCATAACAAAACATGCTTAGAACTTGACTCCAGCTTTGTGGAGTTAGGCAAAATGTAAGTAATTCTTAGGCAGACAACACCTGTGGCCCTTACTACCCTTCCTTACACTTGAATGTGGCCGTAGAGCATGTATTTTAGTGCCGAGCCCTCATCTAGGAGAGGGGTCTCCATAGTTGCACTTCTGCTTACATAAATAAGTGGAATTAACTGCAGGAACTTATTTTCTAACAACTATCTTTCATTTCTCACAATAATTTACGAATGTCCTTTCATTTTTCAGTGACAGTTACAAGGTGGCAATAAAATCGGTTACTCTACCATCGGTCCCACCTTCTCCACAGTACATCAGAAGTGAAATCGTCTGTGCTGGGTTTCTCATCCATGCTATTGACAGCAGTTCCTGTATCGTAAGTTTGATGAAACATCTGCACATTAATTTGCCCCTACAGATACACAGAAATCTTTTACCCACATTTTCTAGTTAACTGTAATTCTGTAATGTGTGTCCACATCAGGAGCATTCTAAGGTCATCCTTTTAGTTCCATTCTGGAACATCCCCAGAAGATCAGGATCATAGCTTCCCCTATACCAACCAGATTCAGATCCCTGCTAGAAAAATTTCTTGGGGTGCCTGGGTGGCTCGGTGGGTTAAGGGTCTGCCTTCCACTCAGGTCATGATCCCAGGGTCCTGGGATCGAATTCCATATCGGGCTTCTTGTTCAGTAGAGAGACTGGTTTTCCTTCTCCCTCTGCCTGCCATTCCCGCTGCTTGCGTGCTCTATCAAATAAATAAAACCGTAAAAAAACCCTTTTTTTAAAAAGTTCTCAGTCAATGAACAATTGAAATAATGCATTTTCTTTTTGAAACAGGTATCATACTTCAACCAGATTTCTGCTAGCATCTCTCCTTACTTTGCTGGAAATCTTGGTGGCTGGTCAAAATCCATCGAAGAGACAGCAGCTTCTTGTATACAATTCTTAGAGAATGCTACTGATGATGGAATGATAAACATATTTTAAATGGTAAACTTTCAATTACCTGTAATTTTATTTCCCACCTTTAATTCCAAGTACTCTTAGCCCTGACACCTGGCAAGCTTTGGCGTCACAAAATAATTTAATTTTGGCTTAAGCAAAAGGCAGTTAGTAAGGGGTTAAAAAATAAGATTGGTCTCAGGTTAAATACCAGTGATTTGGATCGTATTATTAAAAGAGCTTTAACACTATTTTAGATCATCTGCGGCTCTGCTCTCTTCTGGGGGCACAGGTAGTGGAAATGGCCCATATGCAATTTTGTATGAACCATATAATGGTGCAAATATGGTTTAAAATGATCAAAAGCATTTTTAGGTTACAGAGATGAAACATGTGTTCCATTTAAAATTTTATAAAATTTTTAAAATCAGAAATGGTAAGTTGGCTAGTTGATTAATAGTGTGGGAATATTCCATATATGGCAGATATCTGTATGTCAGGAGCATCTGACAAGATGTATTACATGTTTTAGAGCTTTAAATCAGGAAGACATTAAAACATAATGGAATCCAATCAATTTTAGTAATAGGAACTACTTTACTAGTGTCATTTCACATATATTCAAGGTGGCTGACCAATTTAGTATCTATTGCTATATATACACACAAAAAGTACCTGCAAAGTGTGGTGTCACAGAGAAAGAGGATATTAACCAAGCTCTTCTTTCATAACCATTATATTAGCACTGTATTCTCCAGACTTCAACATTCATTATTCTACTCTGTGATTTGTCTTAACTCCTAAGACAAACCTGCATATGTCAAGTTGGCCTCCTCTCCAGGACAACATTTAAAAGCTGAAGGGCGTCTCCATTAGCATTTAGAGCATTAAGAGGTTAGGTCCATCTTGCCATCCGTAGGTCAAATCTCTACCTCTGCTATCCCTGCCTACCGCCTCCCCCAGCCTCGGTCTGGTGGTTATTTTTGTTGTGTGTCAGCAGGCTTTCATTTACATGAACTTCAGACTGTGCTCCAATTTTATGAATTAACATTGATAGACAGTAAGAAGAGTGGATATGCAGGTTTAAGTGACTATATATTTCAGAAGGAGACAGATTTTTGAGGATATTTTTAGATTTTAAAAAAGGTGAAAAAATTAGCAATAAAGGGGGTTACATGACACTAAAATTTTGTTGGTAAAATTTCAAGCCTCTCCTGTAACAGGCGCTTCTAACTTGTGCCTGTCGTAGGTCTTTGAATTTATGTATTTTTTTAAATTACTGCACTAATGACTTGAGGTGTTGGTGGAACATCCAAGGAGGAACTGAAACCAGAGATCTTAGGGCAGATGGATTTAGGACTCAGCCACGGAAAAGTGAAAGATAAGCTTGTAAGAGGTGGCATTTCCAGAGGATTGTAGGAAGAATGCGAAGTCCTAGGGGATTCAACAGAATACTCTTAAAATAGTCTCTCTGATACTATTTTTCTGATATACTGATATCTCGGATATGTATTTTCCCCTCAAGTCTCCTCTCCTTCCTAAAGCTGCATTAGAATGCATGTGACCTTGTTTGTCTTCACCACAGCCACAATCCCAAGTGCCTAAAAGAGTACCAGGGACATAGCAGGGACTAGAGAAAGAAAGAGAGCATAAATAGAAGGTTTGCCTTCCTCACTTGAGGAAGCTTTTGACTCTCCAGAGTCTTTGGCACCTGACACGACAGGTGAAATAAATCTGGGCGTGTTTGGACTAAATGTCTAAGGCAGCATTGCTGTCCTTTTCCAGCTGCACAACTGTATGATTTCTTTTAAATGGCACTCCTTTCCTTAAGTTCTGGGATGCTGAGCTGTATTCTGTCATGTTTTCCTCTCGTACCAAAAATAAAAGAACAGCTCCTATTAAAACTAGAACTGTTGAGCTATGCAGACATTAAAACAGAGAAAAGTGTTTTCTTATTTGGTAAATATTTTGCTTTTGAAGCATCAGTGACTAATCACAGCTGTTTCCTTTAGTTACAAATGTATCCAATCAGGTGAAATTCTAAATGAAACACACAATTCACTGGAGTCATTCCATTAAACAGTACAATGGGAGCCCTAAGCCTTATGAAATATATGGATTAAGTATGCATGTATTCATCAAATCAAAGAAGCTAATAGGTCTCTGATTAGTGTTCTAACTCTATTATGGTGATACTTGCATCTCACCTGGACGCATCTAAAACGTGAACAAAATGCTATTAAGTGTAATAAACAATCTGTTAAGTGACGTCATTCTGGTAGAATACCCCAAACTAAATTTTGACTAGAATTTCTCCCTTGAAAATCAAGAACAAAGAAAGAGCTGCTGTTAAGGTATTCTTCTATTTTACCTCAATTTGCACTTCTTTATGTCAAAACTAAAAGAAATATTAACCAAAATTAATCTCCTCTGTAAGTCACAAAAGATGCTGTTTCCAAAGGGTTTGTACACAGACATAAAGAGACAACGGCTAGTACAATTCAGAATGAGGTATTCAGAGAAATAAGTAATTAGCAAATTTTTATTAAGTATTTTAAAAACATAGATTTTGTGGCAACTTATAATTCCTAATAATAAAGTGGTATATATATTTTTTAAAGAGGTATTTGGAACCAAGAAAACAATCTGACCAAAAATTCAATTCCAAAAGCAAAGCAGTTACACTTTGTTTAGGGATAGTTCACATTAATATATAGTTTTTAAGAAAAAGATGATTGTTACAATCAAGCATATAACCACTTAGTTATATCTAAGTTCTATCTGTTAAAAATATTCTTTTAGAGAATCCAATTTTAACATCTTGTACTTCTTCAGTGATTCTGTTCAGTGGTAGAAGCACTCTTCAATGGACAGCACTCAGGAAATGACGCCACCATTCCCTGATCATACTGGTATCTACAACACAGGTCTCCAAGGGAGCCCAGCTCCAATTTGTGAAGTAGGCCCGGTTCAGAATGTTTAACAATGAGGTGGTAACTAATGGCAGTACTAATCGGTATCAGAAATTAACAACTTTAGGTATCTTTGTCTTGGGTTTTTGTGGTTTAGGTACATCCAAAATTTCTTCATAGTCGGCGCTCATTCCCTTTGCCAAGCGACCAACTGTGACCATTCGATCTGTCAAGGAATGGAAGTTAGAATGTAAGAAAGATGATAATCGAATACATCCCTGTACTTTGGTACTGGCTTAGCAAAGGAACTAGTTTTGACATGAATAATTACAGGGAGGGAAGACTCCATCACTAAAGGAGAGTGAGCATTCTGTAATTGATAATAGCCCTTGATTTCAGAGTACCACAGGCAATTTCTCATCCCAATTAGGGAAATGCAGCAACTGCTTTGCAATGCACAAATTGATGAGAAAGCTCTTTCATTCTTTCCCAGAGTTCATCATTATAGAGTCAATGAATTCCAAGAATCTGTAAACAGTATGACTTATGAAGCATCGGTTTTAAATGCAGAAGATTCCACCTGTGAAATTATACAACATCTGCTTGTCAGTCTTGTCATTTGCGAAGTGGCAACCCTCCCGGAAGGGAGAATTCAAATTCCACTTCTATCATTTCAGTCTCACTGCCTACAATGTAGTAAAGACTGTCTTCTTCTAGACAAGACCATAAACAAGAACTCTGGGTTTTCAAAGGGAAATGTTCAGGTAGGAAGTAAGGATGAGCAGATTTTGTGTAGTACTGTCACTATTGGAGATAAAAAAGAAATGTGCTTTTTCCCTAAGAAGCACTACTTCTACCCTCCTGTCTTTCTTCCACTCAAGATTATCATCATTCCAATCCAGATAAACTAATATAATAATGGTCTCCACTTCCCTCACATAGGTATAGTGAACATTTTTGAAGTTTTTGATGACCAACAGTAGTATTTCATTAGAAAGAAAGTACAACTGGACCAATGATATATAGTTGACACAATTTTAGTATTTTGGCTGTTTTTGCAACCAACTCTGAATCCTTCAGGTTTAGATGAAGCAAACCATATGTGAGAATGCTCAATCATAAAAATACTGAGTGAGTTTCATATTTTATTTTCTCTTAGTGAATCAGTATTTTTCTGTTAGTGACAGAATTGGCCCTGTTATTAAATTCATTAGTTGGCAAACAAGAACATGTATGAATAAGATGCTTTTAAAATCAGGGTCCCCTAGGGCTTAGTGGTCACCTTTCCCCACCGGACAGTACCAGCTACTAATTCTCAGTTACTACTGCATCTACTCCTGACGGAGAAATGACTAGGTTGCCACTGCAGAAGAAAACAGGCTGCCTTCAAATGAGTGGTACCTCAGTGAGTTAGTATTAACAAAATTCAGCAAAAACACAGAATAATAACATCGGGCCCTCTAAATGGAGGCCCAGAGATCTCACCTGAATTCTGACTCTCAGGGCAATCTTTCTTAAAGTGTTCCACAGAGCCACAGAGTCTGCAGCCACCACCTATTAAAAGAACAAAGTCACTGAAAACTTCTCATACTTACAAGGGACCGTAATGTCTCAAAGCACTTTTCATATCTTACTTGGTCTTCACAACCTTGTCAGGTGCATAAGGAGATGGAAACAGGAACCGAGGTGGGTGCCACCATTCCTATTAATAAGTCCACTCTCTGTCCTTTTGATCCCACAGAGCCCTAAACTGTACCTATTCACCAGTTCTTGTACCTGGCCTTCAGGGGAGAAGAGGGAAAGAGAGGAGAGAGATCATGGAAGAAGGTACTTGTGCTCTGGAGTGTCCAAGAGCCACCGCATGGAAGACCGTAACTGTGGTTACACAGGCAAAGATTTGTGAGCTGTTGAACCTGTAAGCAAAAGTAGTGTCCAGATGCATTTTTGGAGGAGGATGTCCATATTTCTTATCAAATGATCAATGACCCCGAAAAGGATTAGGAGCCACTGCTCATCTGTACAGGTCAGAGGGGGGTGAGCAGTTACAAAAGGAACCAAATTCACTTTTGTTTTAGTGCCTTCTATATGCCAGGGCCCCTAGCCCTAATAAAAATGCCTGTCTGCCTACTATACGCAACATTCCAGGACTGTGAATTACCACACATGTAGTTCCTAAAATTCGTCTTTCCCTTAATGGTCAAAAACTATTACTTAATGGTCAAGCATTATCATGACATGCTTATATTGTGAAGTGACTTACCCAGAAATATGACCCTAGAGGATTTAAACCTGGCTGAAATTCTCACTTCTATGTGATCTCTTTCCTTTGCTGCACATTTTAAAAACATCTAGTCATTTTGGATAACCATCCAAAGCCATCTTTGTCCATCAGTCATGTCATCTGACCTATGTCATAAGTTCAAAACTGAAAGGCACCTTTGGGCCTTTTCCAGGGCCAACTTCTTTACTGTTGTAGATGCCAGAGTGAAATAGGAGAGGCACACTGAACAATCTATTTTAATTCTCAAAGCTCCTCAAGGTGGATACCACAATTCATCAAGTCTAAGACACTGATTATAAGCTATATCATTATTTTACATACCTCCCAGAAAAAAAAAAACAAAAAAAAACAACCCTGCCAATGACATGGCACTCGCCGCTGGTAAGATATATTTTGAGTTCAGAGACATTAAAATGTGAAAAAATGTACATCTTAGAATCAAGGAAATACAGTTTTTCATCTCCATTTAACAGGCAAGGAAACTGAGCTGAGAGAAATTATAGAACTCAGCCAAAGTCACATTAGTGAGTGGTGGTCCTAGAGCTATAACCCGTCAGCTTGATTCCGAACACTGTGCCTTTTCGCTGGACTTCTCCCATGGAACCCAGGACATGACACACGAGAGGTATCTGGAACTTGAGGGGATCCGCTAGCACATAAGCACATTTCTTACAGTAACGGAAAATTTCCTCCTCAAAGCTTCAGACATCACAGACTTTAAGGAGCTTAAGGCGTTAGTTGAGCTAAAGATAAGAAAGTGGGGTTTCTGGGTGGCTCAGTGGGTTAAAGCCTCTGCCTTCAGCTCTGGTCATGATCTCAGGGTCCTTGGATCGAGCCCCGCATCGGGCTCTCTGCTCAGCAGGGAGCCTTCTTCCCCCTCTCTCTCTGCCTGACTCTCTGCCTACCTTTGATCTCTCTCTCTCTCTCAAATAAATAAAATCTTGAAAGAAAGAAAGAAAGAAAGAAAGAAACATACATGATCCCACAACAGATGATTACCCAAGGAAAACATTCAGAAACAAAGATTACTACACATATGGAAGAGTGTCTACCAGCCCGTCTATCCAAACTGGTATGCTAGCCTGTGATTAAATTCACAACACTATTTTTTTAAATCTTATATTAGCTTGAGATATAACCCCTTTGCTTCTGTTGTGTTTAAAAGTAGGTATTTATAACATACTCTCACAAATGATACTGAAACAAGAAAAAAGCATTGAAATATACACCAGCTTTTTGTCTCGATTAATATGTCATATTACACATAAAAGTCCAGTACATAGAATAGAGTTTGATAAAAACTGAAATTCTTAACGTTTTGTTTTTTGTCCAAGAATTGATTCAAGAGCTAATTAAGGGTGTAAATTAAATCACAACTCTGCATGATAACTCACCTTTTCTGACATATAAGGGTAACAGTACTCACCGTCAGCATAGAGTCCTTTGGGATTATCAGGACAAGATCTGGATAGATGCCCCATTTCCCCACACACAAAACATTTTGCAAAAGGAAATTCACCTGTAAGGATCAACATTTTCTGTTAAGTTGGCTAAGTTTAGAACAAGTCAAATAATTCATATCATCATTTTAAATACTCGGAAAAAAAAAACCCTTACTTTTTACACAGCTTCAAATTTACTCTCAATTTCAAAATACTGAAATTGACAATTCAATTTCAATTGCTCATGACAAACTCTGTCCCAAAACACCTCACTTCTGACTTTAACCACATCAGAAATCAATGGAAAGAAAACATACCAAGAGCTGGGTCTACTTTGGCTTTGCACTTGGTTATTTCATGCTCTGTGGACCCACACCGATAACATATTCCAGTTCCCATATCTTGATTCTCAAGGGCAGCTGGGCAATCTGCAATCCCATGGCCAGGTTTTCTACAATGGAAACATACCTGGGAAAACAAAATGTGAGTTTCCACATTACAAAACTATACTGGATTTATTAATTCTTGAATTCAAAAAAATATCTTTAAAATGTCTTTCATTTGTTATCTAGCTCTTCTTAAAAAAAATCTCAATGTTTTATCTGTAGAAAAAAGTTGTATCATACATTCCTAAACAATAAATGTCATTTTCAGGAGAGGGTCTCAATACTTTTGAAAACCATCAATCCATAAATCCATCAATCTCAGACACAAAGTTAAAAATGGTTTCATAGAATCTACTTAAATGAATTAAGCAAATATGGACTACTTATTTCATTAATGGGGACGTCTCCACTAGAAAAACTGAGTTTTCTGTGAAAAATAGAAAATGACCATAAAAATTATCAGTCATAATTCATACTAGTACTTACAAAGTTCATATAATTGAATACATTTGAGTCAAATGATTCCATTTAAATTATGATTCAAATTATATTTCATACAAAAGATATCTTATAGTTTTCATAACGTTAATACATATTCCTTAATACTCAGAATTAGGCGTTTCATTTTTAGAGTAGGTACACATTTTTTTTAAGGTTTTATTTATTTTTTGACAGAGACAGCAAGAGCAGGAACACAAGCAGGACGGGTGGGAGAGGGAGAAGCAGGCTTCCCACTGAGCAGGGACCGTAGTGTGGGGCTCAATCCCAGGATCCTGGGATCATGACCTGAGCTGAAGGGAGAACCTTAATGACAGCCACCCAGGCGCCCCTACACAATACATTTTAAAAGAATAATTGTGGAAAGAACCAAAATGCCCTTCAACAGATGAATGGATAAGGAAGATGTGGTACATCTATACAATGGAATATTATGCCTCCACCAGAAAGGATGAATATCCAACTTTTGTATCAACATGGACAGGACTAGAAGAGATTATGCGGAGTGAAATAAGTCAAGCGGAGAGAGGCAATTATCTTATGGTCTCACTTACGTGTGGAGTATAAAGAAAATCATGGAGGGCATCGTGAGAAGGAAGGGAAGGGC
>CM052809.1:54144599-54171681 GCA_028533885.1 Nasua narica | reverse complement strand
AAAAAAAAAAGAAGGACTGTAAAATCAATCCTAAAAAAAAAAAAAAAGAATACATAAAACACAGAGGAAAAAAAAAAAAAAGAATAATTCTAGGGGCCCCTGGGTGGCGCAGTTGGTTGAGCGACTGCCTTCAGCTCAGGTCATGATCCCGGAGTCCCGGGATCGAGTCCCACATCAGGCTCCCAGCTCCATGGAGAGTCTGCTTCTCTCTCTGACCTGCTCTCTCACTCTCTCTCTTTCCTAATAAATAAATAAATAAATAAAATCTTTAAAAAAAAAAATAAAAGAATAATTCTAAGATGAATTATCTGGCTCCAACATAACACTAAATAATTATTTGGTTGCTTTACATACTACCTACCAATATGGAGAATAGTTTTTGCTGTAATGAATGAGAACAGTAGTCATAATCAAATATGGTAGATACTCAAATATATTTAAGCTATTTTATATAAACTGAAAAAAGGTGTGTATATATATGTATATATACATATATATATATGACTTGGACAACAGATGGCTTATTTTTTTCAAAAATTTTTTGAAAAAAGGAGCACCTGGGTGGCTCAGTCAGTTAAGCAGTTGCCTTTGGCTCGGGTCATGATGCCAGGTTCCTGGGATTGAGTCCCACATCAGGCTCCCTGCTCAGTGGGGAGCCTGCTTCTCCCTCTCCCTTGGCCTGTCACTCTGCCTACTCGTGTTCTCTCTCCTTCTCCCTGTCAAATAAATTTTTAAAGATTTTTAAAAAGCAAATTAAACAGGCAAAATAAAACATATAATATATTGCGACTATGTCCTCACTTTTCCCACTTCATAATATACTAGAAAAGAATGAATCCCTTTAATCTTCACTAACTTTTACATTTAGAATGAAGTGGTCCAAATAAAGAAAATGCAGTTTTATACAGGTTCAGGAAAAGCTAGCGACTAAAAACTAGATCACCATAATACAAAGACTTGAAGTCCTAGTGAAGTCGACATGGTCTTTAGTAACATGACAGTACACTGATTAGGTTTTTACTCTTTTTTTTAAGATTTTATTTACTTATTTGACAGAGAGAGAGTACGAGGGGGTGGTGCAAAAGGAGAGCGACAAACAGACTCTCTGCTGAGCATGGAGTCCTACACGGGGCTAGAAGCAGGGGCTCCATCCCAGGACCCTTGTGATCATGACCTGAGCAGGTCAGACGCTTAACTAACTGAGCCACCCAGGTGCCCCAGGTTTTTACCTTTAAAACCTGATCGTCAACAAATGCAAATTTCTTGAATGATCCTAAATTTAATGTCAACAGGACTGTAGACAGTGAACTTCATAAATTATCTTAATTTATTAGCAGTTAAGAACTGATGCTTAGAATGAGCAAGCTATATACTTTTAAAACATATGCTTTAATAGAAGGCATTTATATTTTCTTGAAAACCAATCTTTCTCCCTTAATTACAAATATAAAACTTCTCTTAAAAGGTCACAATATAAATGTTTTCAATTACTGTGCAATTCATACTGCCTATATCAATGAAATTATCTTTAAGTTATGTTGTCTTTAAGTTAAATTAACTTGATAACATTTTTTTAGATTTCATTTATATATTTATTTTAGAGAGAGAGAACACACAGGAGCGGGGGAGAAACAGAAGGAGAGGACAAGCAGACTCCTCAGTGAGCATAGAGCCTGACACAGGGCTTGATCTCATAACCCTGAGATTGTGACCTGAGCCAAAATCAAGTCAGATGCTTACAACTGAGCCACCCAGGCACCCCAATTAAAATATTTTTAAATAACGGTACAATTTAAACAAAAATATCCTGGTTCAAATAAAAATGATTACCTTTTCTATCCAAATTTATCCGTAAGGAATGTTTGATCAGAATAATCTCTAATAATTATCCACAACTATGCATAAAACTAATCCTGCAATTAAAATGAAGGTGTAAAATGATAACAAATACTGATTTTTTTATGTACTATCTTACTAGAAGACTTGGAAAATTCACTTAGAGAAGGGAAAAAATTATATGACATATTTCATTTCTTATCTGACAGTTTAAAAATCTAGGGGCTGGGCAAAAGATATCAACTTGCAGCCCCCAACGTTCCTCTGAGAGTAGTATGGAGGAAGGAAGGAGCAATGACTAAGAACAAACTCAAGGGATCTTAACTCTCTGTCTAGTGTGATTCTTTTAGATCTCATTCCTGTGCCTCAGTTTTTCACGAATAAAGACAAAACATTCTTTCCAAGTAAAGGGAACCACACATATTTAACCTGTTGCACTTCACCCTCCTCCTTACTTTTTTTTTTTTTTTAAATGGCTGTTTGAAAAGAAACTATTGGAAGGCAGGAAAAAGAACATAGGTTTTGAAGTCAGACAAACTCTGGGTTTGAATTTCATCCCTGCTACTATACTATAAATGGCTGTCAGCACTTATCTACACCTGTGTACACAGCAGTGTTTTTCTCCCCATATGAGACTAATGCTACCATCTTTATAGTGTTGTTGTGATAATCAGTGCATCAAGTGCCTAGCATATAAGAAGTGCTAAAAAAAAAAGTCCTAATGTTATTACTAGCCCTCAAAAAGATGCTTTATAAATCTAGTATGTAAGAGCATTCAGACTGTACTAGAATATACATGTGTTGAGTGTATGAATAATAGTTCTGACCTATATAAAATAATATTTTGGTAAAAGTAATGGTCTTACCATTGCATTTTTCTTTGCTGCTTGTCTTTTTAGTCTTCTTCCTTCCCGTCGACTATCTTTCTTTAAAGCAACTGCAATTTCTTCCCTTACCTCCTGACTGTCTGTTGCTATCATCTCTCCATTATGAACGATCTGTGAGTTCTGTCTTAGGTATTCCATGAATCCATTTACATCTTCATTTAAGTACTCCTTTTTCTTTTTGTTCTTTTTGTGTTTTGCTTGGGGAGCATCATTTTTAACAGAGAGCCTTTTGGCTTTAAGTTGTTTACTCTTTGGTAGATTTTGGCTTTCTCCCTCAAAGGACTCCTTCTTCATGTCCTCCCATGATGTTGCAGCCAAAGGTCTCTTGTTATGAGTGGTAGTAAATCGTGCCCACCTGGTCATGATTTCATCAGCGGTACCTTATCAAGCTTTATGACAAGCATGGCTGGTTAGTAACCATTAAAAAAAAAAACCACTAAAGATGCACACTGTATCACATTATGCCCATCTGTTAAAATGTTAATTATTAAAACACTTTTTACTTCATCTAGATATTTGTACATTTAATTCTATAATATGCGGCATAGATATGCCTATAAAATAAATCTAGCCCTTACCAAAAGAGCTACCACACCAGTAAAACAAACAAAAAACCAACACGTATATAAATGCTTAAAACTGTAAAACAAATCAGGAAGTAACTAAGTTACTTTGTAAAACTTGAATTACAAAGTAATACAGTGAATGAAGTTACTCTTCCCAAATTCTGCAGGTTCCCTGGCTGTTTCCTATCTATAAGTCCGGAGACTACTTTCGTCCCACCTTCTCGCTGAGGCAGTTCAGTGCAAACAATTTGCATAGCAAATTAAGTGTACAGAAATACTGTCCTTTGGCGCAAAGTTTGTCATTACAACCCTTCCCGGCAGATTGATACGTAAAATATACAAAAGGATTTATTTATGGTCACGTGATAATGCTGGGTCTTCTACTAACCAGAGTATAAACTACTTCCAGCCCAGTGGTTTCCAATCATTTTCAATTACTAAGCCGCGCCCCTTTTAGGGCGGCATCCCGTGTACGAAACAGGGATAAAACCTCAACTCTCCGGGTTAGAAACATCCCGGAAACACGCGCTGAAGGGCGGGGCCAACAGGTAAGTGAGAAACGCTACATACTTCTCCGCCACGCGCGCACACTCGTCCCTGCAGACCCTGCGACTGTCACAGTGGGGGCTGGGGTTGTCCAAGAGGTAGATTATCCTTCCGCTGAGGACAAGGAAAGGGGGAAGCTCTGAGTATCAAGACGTAGTTGGGGGAGCCCACTCGACAGCGGGTCCCAGTGGGGATGGATGCGCCAGCCCTGGCGGCAAACACCCGACCTCTGAGAGCCGTCGCCGTGACGCCGTCCTCGGCGGGTCTCGGATCCCGGCATTCCAGCCCCATCTGGCGTTGAGAGCTGTCGGGGGCCCAGCAGTCAGTCTCTGCTTTCTCGCCAGGTCCCTGGGAACGAACGGGAGGACTACACCGCAGGGGGAGGGGAGGGGGGAGGGGGTCCTATCTCCCTCAGCCGCGCACAACTGCTTACCGCGCACGAATCCTCCAGGGCAGCTGAGTTAGCCAGCCAGAGAAGCCCGCCCTCGGCGACAGAGTCGGCACTCGGGACCGGAAACACGTCCCCGAGAGTGCGTCATTTCCGGCAAGCTAAGGTGGCGCAGGAGGCGTGTGCTAGTTAGAGTAGGTCTCTGGGCGGGTGGATGCGGCTCAGTAAATACCGTGGAGTGTCTAAGGTTTGAAGGGTGCAGCGCCGCAAGACAGGGACACAAAGATGAAGAGTGCTTAATCCGTGCTGTCTGGAACCCACAGCTCAGTGGAGGAGCTGCACGGCAGCATGGTTGTGTGGGAAACACTGGAAATACTCGAGAAGGTGACCTTTGAGCTGTATTTTTAAAAACAAAAGTCTGAAATTTGGGGTGGGAATGAGTTAAGGCCTTTCCAGGTAAATGTAAGGTAAGAGTCTTAGCGCAGTAGTAGTGGGTCATTCTCTTAGAAATCAAAAAAACAAAAACATTTAGGACCCTTTTGAGTGGAGAGTGGTGCCTCATGATCCTCCTGCCCAATGTTAGTTAAGCCTTCAATTGAAATAATTATACTTTGTGGCTAAAGAAGTTGTCTTTTTAAGAGAAAACCCCTAGGTTCGTTCTTTTTTTTTTTTTTTTTAACTATTTGACAGAAAGATGAAAAGTAGGCAGAGGGAGAGGGGGAAGCAGGCTCCTCATAGAGTAGAGCCGGGGATGCAGGGCTCCATCCGAGGACCCTGATACCATGACCTGAGCTAAAGGCAGAGAGGCTTAACCCACTGAGCCACCCAGGCCCCCCAAGAAAACCCTAGTTTCTGAATTCGTTATCAAATATTTTTCAAACAGCTACCCCCACCAGTTGTACTTAGTGGGGATAATGGCATTGTCACATCACTCAGTTCACCCAAGTTTGCTACTTCTATGCCTATCACCATGGTCCATCCATTTTGCCCCTTAACTATCTTTCCACTTCATCTCCACTGCTACCTCCCTTGTCCCAGGTTTCATCCTATCTCAGCCGGATTACTGGGAGCTGGTCTGGGCATCTACTTTCTACACCACTCCCTCATCCATTTCCATGCATAAGCAAAGTGAACTTTTTAAAGTGTAAATCAGGGGTGCCCAGGTAGGTGCAGTTAAGTGCTGACACTTGGTTTTTTGAGGTCAAGATCTCAGGGTCCTGAGTCCTGGGCCCTGTCTGGCTCCATGCACAGAAAGAAATCAACTTGAGATTCTCCCTCTGCCTCTTTTGCTTTCGCTCTCAAATAAGTAAAACTAAAATAAAATTGCTACCCATCTGCTTTAATCCCTTTCATAGTTTCCCGTTGCTCTTTTTCTTCTCTCTCTCTCTTTAAAGGTCTTACTTATTTTAGGGGGGGTGGGGGAAGGAACATAGGGAGAGAAGATCTTAAGCAGACTCCATGTCTAGCACGGAGTGCCGTGTAGGGCTCAGTCTCATGATCCTGAGATCTTGGCCTCAGTTGAAATCAAGAGACCAAGGATTAAAGCACTGAGCCACTGCCCCTCCCATTGTTCTTAAGATGAACCTCAAACTCCTTAACTTGGTACTAAATACCTCCCTACTTCACTAGTTTCACCCTACACAAACTTCCCTTCTTTGATCAGGAGACTTTCCTCAGTTTCCCAAATGCCACATGTACCTTGCTGTCTTCAGACCTTTACATATGCTCTTGTCTTTGGACAGCACTCTTCTTTCAGCTAAGGTATTTACCCTTAAAGTCTTTGCACATTTTATTTTTAAGTGAGCTTTCCTATTCTGCCCTGCCACCCAAATTAGACCAATCCCCTATTGTACACTCATGGCAGTCATTACTTAAAACACTTTTCAAATTAGTAATTATATAATGAACTGTAATAAGTTTATTGTATTCCCATTGCCTGGTATATATAGTTGGTACTCAGTATGTTTTTGTTAAATGAAGAATAAGTACATTGGAATGCTTGTTAAAGCAAACTAGGAAGTGACCTGATTTTCTTGAGGAGTAAAGATTAAAGTCAATGCTGTAGAAATAATGGGATTTGGTATGGTGAATATCACAAATACCCTAGGTCTTATGGTGGGGAGAGTTGTAAAAGAAAAAATTCCTCCAGCTCTTGAAGAGAGATCAAAACTTCCTAAAAGTTGTTGATTATCCACTTCATACCATGTTTTTCAACCAGCTGGCTTCGGGTTCTAAGCAACCTGGGACTTTTCCTAAAGAGGTTTTCTTTTGTAGAAGCCAGGTACTTGCACAAATGTATACCACTAGAGGGTGCATTCAACTAAAACTTATCTTTTTAGTATTACGTTGAATTTTAAACTGTACAAAGTTGTTCATTTCCTGGTAGTGAAGGAACACGATCTCAAATTGTTTTTGTGGAAGTATATCGAATGAAGATGAGTAATTGAGTAAATAAATCATGGAAATCCTTTGGGATTCAGAAGAAAATACCACTACTAGTAACAGCTAACTTTCATTGAACATTTTATAGGTACCTAGCACTGTGTGCTGAATGCTCTTCATACATCACTTACTTCACCCAGTATCCTGAGAGGTAGGTGCTATATTTTGTCCATTTTACAATGAGGAAATAAGCTCAGAAAGCTGAAGTAACTTACCCAAGGTCACACATGTAGTGAGAGATAGACTTATGAATTGTATGAAGATCTCAGTTCAAAGGTGTGGGCTCTGCTACATTGAAATACTGTGGGAGATTGTTTGCTTGAACCTTCTTTGAAACAAAGTTATCCTTGCCCATGTGCGACTTTATTTTCTTGCAATGTACTCACTTTTACAGTAGATAGGATTATCTTTTTTTTTTTTTGAGCCATTCAGATATTGAAATACTACAAATATGCTATTTTCATAACAATATTATACACAGGGTAATTTTTTAAGAGCGAGCATGAACATGGAGGAGGGGTGGGGGGACGGGGGTGGGGACAGGGATGGACAGAGGGAGAAGAAGAATTTCAAGCAGACTCTATGCTCAGCCCAGAACCCAATGTGGCTCTCGATCTCACGATCCTGAGACCATGACCTGAGCTGAAATTGAATGTCAGACACTTAACCAACTGATCCACCGAGGCACCCCTCCACAAGGTGAATGTTAAGTAAGGAGCTTAAATTTTGGTAATGACCAAAGTACTTCATTTTTAGAAAATTGTCAAGTGTATTATGCGTACAAAAAAGGATAAAAAAATACAAAGTAATTATAAAACACATTGATGTAAACACTACCCAGTTTAAGAAACTGACTCTTGCCATATAAAGATTTAAGTTAAATTAATGTAGTTTTTTACCCAGGCAATACATTTTTTTTCCAACAGAATAGTTGTGATAGATTTCTGTAAACTATCTCTCATCCTGATAATTAGAAATTTTGAGCAAAATAGAAAAAACAACTATGAGAGGATTCTGAAGAGTAAGTAAATGCAGACCCTTGTGAAGGGGAGTCAGAATCCAAAGAAGCAGCCAGCACATGGGTGACGATTGTGTGTGTGTGTGTGTCTTGGCCCTCAGAGTGGGTCATAGTCACAAAATGTGTGAGCAGTAAAACTAATAGAAATCTTGCCATCGTTTTTCTGACTGGAAGAACCAGAGGGGAAGAGCACATAACAGCCATACCTCTAAAGTGAGGGGGAATCCTGGAAGGGAGAGAGTCATAAAAAGGATTCTTCTACTTTCCATATGTGAAGCCATGAGCTAGCTCCTGACCCCACATGCACAAGACAAACTCAGAGGCTTAAAGAAATGAACTGAGATTTGAATGGCCACCCACAGAAAATGAGACAAAACCTGTAACCCAAGTCTAAAAAAGTTAATTGTCTACTAAAATGTTTTTTGTTTTTTGTTTTTCCATAAGGATTAGAATTCAGAGTACATACAAAATAACATCCACAATGTCCAGGATAAAAACCAGAATGTAAACTTACACTGGTTCAGTGGTACTTTGAATTCTGGTCTTCTTCTGTAATTTGCCTGCTGATATTTTTCAAGGCCTCCAACAGCTGATCTGTGTGTTATGTTTTATTGATGCGTTCAGTGGGAGACATCGGGTAGAGTGTGCTCATTCCTTCTTACCTGGAATTGGGACCACTCCTATTAGAATTTTGAATCCTCACTCTTGTCTAGGTTGTCTCAAGCAGTGATTGGCGAGCCTAGCTAAAGTGACCACAAGGTGCTGCAGGACTAGGAGTGTCCAAGGCCCAGCCTCAGGGAGCTGGCCCACTAGCTGAGTCTTAGACTAGGGTGAGCAGATTCAAAACAGGCTCTTTAACTGTAGAGTATTTGTAATGGAGTATAGCAAATCTAGAAAGGATGGCTGGGACCAGATTTTGCCATATGAAGTGTTTTTTTTAATTTCAGATCAAAGGGTTTGCGTTTTATCCTTGAAGGCTTAAGCAATGAAGAACTATACATAATTTTTTAGATTATACAGTAGATCCCATAAGGTAGATCTAGAGAATAGTGTTACATACAGAAATGTGTACCTGATGAAGTGCTTAGAACTCTGACCATTAATGAACTTCTTTGGAATATACAGAAAATGGGAAAGAGAGAGGAAAATAATTAATGACCCTACTGTTGGAAATAAAAATGAGATCCAGACCAGTGACATTCTAACAGCTTCTTTCTTAAAAATCTATCAATCTTTTATGCTGCTTTAGAACCCCTACAGTAAAGCCAGTAGGTAAAGAAATTGAGTTCCTTTTTTCTTCTTTCAGTATGACTTTACACTCTAATGAATATGCATTACGTTTAGAATTTTTATTAAAGAAATTTTTAAATTTTTTATTTAAATTCAATTTAATTAACATGGTATATGAAGATAGAATTTAGTGATTCATCAGTTGCATATAACACCCAGTGCTCATTTCATCAAGTGCTGTCCTTCATGCCCGTCACCCACTTACCCCATCACCCCACTGACCTCCCCTCCCACAACCCTCAGTTTGTTTCCTAGAGTTAAGAGTCTCTTATGGTTTGTCTCCCTCTGTTTTCATCTTATTTTTCTAAAGAATTTTACTTGTCTTTTAAAGCTTTCCTTTATTCAATTATGACTTTTTTTTCAGTGTTTCAAGTTTCACCGTTCATGCACCGCACCCAGTGCTCCATGCAATACATGCCCTCTTTAACACCCACCACCAGGCTCACCCATCCCCCTCATCCCCCTCCCCTCCAAAACCCTCAGTGTGTTTCTCAGAGTCTATAGTCTCTCATGGTTTATCTCCCCCTCTGATTCCACCCCCTTCATTTTCCCCCTCCTCCTAATGTCTTCCATGCTTTTCCTTATGCTCCACAAATAAGTGAAACTATGTGATAATTGACTTTCTCTGTTTGACTTACTTCACTTAGCATAATCCCCTCCACTTCCATCCATGTTGATAAGAAAGTTGGGTATTCATCCTTTCTGATGGCTGAATAATATTCCATTGTATATATGGACCATATCTTCTTTATCCATTCGTCTGTTGAAGGGCATCTTGGCTCCTTCCACAGTCTGGCTATTGTGGCCATTGCTGCTATGAACATTGGGGTACATGTGGCCCTTCTTTTCACCACATCTGTATCTTTGGGGTAAATACCCAGTAGTGCAATTGCAGGGTCATAGGGTAGCTCTGTTTTTAATTTTTTGAGAAATCTCCACAGTTTTCCGAAGTGGCTGCACCAACTTGCATTCCCACCAACAGTGTATGAGAGTTCCCCTTTCTCCACATTCTCTCCCACACTTGTTGTTTCCTGGCCATTCTAACTGGTGTAAGATGGTATCTCCGTGTGGTTTCGATTTGAATTTCCCTGATGGCTAGTGATGAATATTTTTTCATGTGTCTGTTAGCCATTTGTATGTCTTCTTTGGAAAAGTGTCTGTTCGTGTCTTCTGCCCATTTTTTGACGTGATTATCTGATTTTTGGGTATTGAGTTTGAGGAGTTCTTTATAGATCTTGGATATCAGCCCCTTGTCTGTAGTGTCATTTGCGAATATCTTCTCCCATTCTGTGGGTTGCCTGTTTGTTTTGTTGACTGTTTGCTGTGCAGAAGCTTTTTATCTTGATGAGGTCCCAAAGGTTCATTTTTGCTTTTGTTTCCTTTGCCTTTGGAGACTTGTTCTGATAGAAGTTGCTGTGGCTGATGTCGAGGAAGTTACTGCTTATGTTCTCCTCTAGGATTTTGATAGATTCTTGCCTCACGTTGGGTTCTAAAGAGTTTTTTAATCCATGAGAGTTGTGAGACTGCACATGAAAATTTCCAATTATATATAGATGTGCGTGTGGCAAAGTGATTGCCACACTACTAGTGACAGCTTTATTACCTGACATACACATGGAGATGACCCTGTGTTTTTATTTCTTCATTTGCTGTCTTGGTTTTCTCAGTAACAAAGTTACAAGGAGTACTGCTTTATTTCAGAAGTCAAACAAAAAACTGTATCTGAAAAGTGTAACAGAAGAAACCCATTAGTGGAAGTTGCTTGAGGTTGCTAAACAATAGGGAATAGGAATACTATGACATTTGTTCTGTCCCCGAAAAAGCTTAAATCTTTTTCATATTCTTTGTTTAAATATGAGTAAGAATAGCATTGCGAATATTAATCACAAATGTGATGTGGCCCTCTGACTCTAATCTAACCCTCCTATGGTGTATCTCTCAAGTTTGAGTTCCTAATCATGCTTTTTAGTGGTTACAGCGTCAAGTGCTTCAAACGAATACTTAAACCTAAATTACATATAAGTGGTAAGATTTCCAAGCTCTCTTGTCTGAAAGGAGTACTTACTTTTGCTTCTCCTCTTATGTCTGAGGAAATGCTACCTGATTTGGGCCCTGGGAGGTCTGTAGTTATA
This sequence comes from Nasua narica, assembly GCA_028533885.1. Taxonomy (NCBI): domain Eukaryota; kingdom Metazoa; phylum Chordata; class Mammalia; order Carnivora; family Procyonidae; genus Nasua; species Nasua narica. Next base: position 54,160,576 of record CM052809.1, on the reverse strand, counting down.
GATCGAATTCTACAAAATGGGGCAGGTGAGGAAAAAGCATTTTTTGATATCTACTGGATGCCAGTACCTTCTTAAATGCTAGACGTATAAAAATGACAGAGTCCTTGCCTCTCAACAACCAACAACTGGTGAGGGTAAGATACGTAGACTGATAAACCACTGGGAAGACAGTAAGTGAAGGAATTACATTGGTAGTAAAGATTACAGATAAATTCATTTTTCCTGGGAGATTCTAGAAAACTTCATAATAGATTGTGTTGCAGACAACTGGAGAGGGGGATTAGGGAGGTGATGGGGAGGAGTTAATAAAAAATCAATTTAATCATTATCTCCAGTAAACTGAAGTGACTTGTGTAAATGAGGTATGTGCACAGAGGGAAGGAAGGAAAAGAATCTACGGCATTACTTCATAAAGGATGAAAGTGAACATAACCAAGTGACCAAAATACGAAGTACAGCTTTAGTAACTACCATAAGAATTCTACGTGTGATTCTCTGGGTAAAAAATAATAAATGACTTAGGATAACTAAGAATCACATAGTGGGGGGAAAAAACTAGCCCTCCAAAAGGTTTGGTATAGAAAATAAATCGGATGAGCACTGGGTATTACATACAACCGATAAATTAAACACTCCATCTCAAACTAAATATGTACCTTTTGTTGGCTAATGGAATTTGAATAATAAATGATCTTGGGAAGAAAGGTCCCACAAATATTTTAGGAAATATTTATTGACCAGGAAAAGGTATAAAATGATACTACATATATTCTAAAAGATGCGAACCTAGGGTGATGAGCTCCAAGAAGACGAATTTGGGCATAGTCCATACCCCTCAGAAAAACACTTATGGCTGTAATACCCCAAGGAATAAATGGAGGGCAAATGTGGAATTGTGCGCAGCTGTGCCCAAGGCAGCTCAATATGGAAATCGCTTGCAAGCTTTCTAGTAGAACATTAGTTACATTGAGTATATGTTTCTCTTAGATACCTACACAATGTGTGCTTGGCGCAAGAGAGCAAACCAGATAGTTGAACTTCTTTTAAACCAGATTGTACTCTCTTCAATCTGCAGGTGTTGCTACTATTCCTGTGTTGGGTCTTTGTTTTAAAAACAGATTGTGGATGATGGTGATTGGTTATAGAGCACTCTAAGTGTGCTTAGTACCACTTTACGCTTAAAATGGTAAATTTTTGTGTATGTTTTACTACAATTTAAAAAAGAAAAACTGATATTTAACCTTTAACAGTAGTACTTTCATCCTGCTTCTCTTGAAGCTCATTTTTACATCTCTTACTATTTAAGGAACTGTTCTTAAATTTAAGAATCAAGGTATTTACATGTAATTTCCTTTTCTTATAAAAAAAATCAGTTACCAGTTTGAATTTAGAAAGTGCTCTTTGTGAAGAACAAAGCATTAAAAAAAAAACCTATGTACTAAGCATTTTAGGCTCTAAAGCTTCCCAAATAGTTATGAATGGTAGTACTCATTACATTCTAGTACTCATGATCAGTAATAGTCATTTACAGTTGGGAAAAAGTAAGATGGAGAGCATAACTAATATTTTTTTATTCCTTTTTAAAAAAATTTATTTTTATTACTATTTTTTTATTGACATAATGTATCATTTGCCCCAGGGTACATGTCTGTGAATCATCAGGCCTACACATTTCACAGCACTTACCATAGCACATACCCTCCCCGATGTCCATAACCCAGTCACCCTATCCCTACCCCCTCTACCTCCCAGCCACCCTCAGTTTGTTTTGTGAGTCCAGGAGTCTCTTATGGTTTGTCTCCCTCCCCATCCCATCCTGTTTCATTTCTCTCCTACGACCCCCCGCCCTGCCTTTCAAATTCTTCATATTAGAGCGATCATGTGATAATTGTCTTTCTCTGACTGACTTGTTTCACTTAGCATAATACCCTCTAGTTCAATCCACGCCACTGCAAATGGCAAGATTTCGTTTCTCTTGATGGCTGCATAGTATTGCATTGTATATATATATATATACCACATCTTCTTTATCCATTCATCTATTGATGGACATCTAGGTTCTTTCCATAGTTTGGCTGTTGTGGATATTGCTGCTATAAACGTTTGGGTACATGCGCCCCTTCAGATCACTATATTTGTGGGTAAATACCCAGTAATGAGATTGCTGGGTTGTAGGGTAGCTCTATTTTCAACATTTTGAGGAGCCTCCATACTGTTTTCCAGAGTGGCTGTACCAGCTTGCATTCCCACCAACAGTGTAGGAGGGTTCCCCTTTCTCCGCATCCTCACCAACATCTGTCGCTTCCTGACTTGCTAATTTTAGCCATTCTGACTGGTGTGAGATGCTATCTCACTGTGGTTTTGATTTGTATTTCTCTGATGCCAAGTGATGTTGAGCACTTTTTCATGTGTCTGTTGGCCATTTGGATGTCCTCTTTGCAGAAATGTCTGTTCATATCTTGTGCCCATTTCTTTTTCCCCCAAATATGTTTATTTTATTTTTTCAGTGTTACAAGATTAATTGTTCATGCACCACACCCAGTGCTCCATGCAATACATGTCCTCCTCAATACCTACCACCAGGCTCACACAACCAACCACCTCGTCCCCTCCAAAACCCTGTTTGTTGCTCAGAGTCCACAGTCTCTCATGGTTCATCACCCCCTCTGATTTCCCCCTATTCACCCTTCCCTTCTTTCTCACAATGCCCTCCATGATTTTCCTTATGCTCCACACGTAAGTGAAACCATAAGGTAATTGACTCTCTCCACTTGACTTATTTCACTCCGCATAATCTCTTCTAGTCCCGTCCATGTTGATACAAAAGTTGGATATTCTTCCTTTCTGATGGAGGCATAATATTCCATTGTATAGATGTACCACATCTTCCTTATCCATTCATCCGTTGAAGGGCACTTTGGTTCCTTCCACAGTTTGGCGATTGTGGCCATTGCTGCTATGAACATGGGGGTACATGTGGCCCTTCTTTGTACTGTATCTGCTTCTTTGGGGTAAATACCCAGTAGTTTTTCTGCCCATTTCTTGATCTGATTATTTGTTCTTTGGGTGTTGAGTTTGAGAAGTTCTTGATAAATTTTGGATACTAGCCCTTTATCTGATACGTCATTTGCAGATATCTTCTCCCCTTCTGTTGGTTGTCTTTTGGTTTTGTTGACTGTTTCCTTTGCTGTGAAAAAGCTTTTGATCTTGATGAAGTCCCAATAGTTCATTTCTGCCCTTGCTTTCCTTGCCTTTGGAGATGTTTCTAGGAAGAAGTTGCTGTGGCTGAGGTTGAAGAGGTTGCTGCCTGTGTTCTCCTCAAGGTTTCTGATGGATTCCTGTCTCACATTGAGGTCTTTGATCCATTTTGAGTCTATTTTTGTGTTCGGTGTAAGGAAATGGTCCAGTTTCATTCTTCTGCATATGACTGTCCAGTTTTCCCAACCCCATTTGTTGAAGAGACTGTCTTTTTTTTATTGGATATTCTTTCCTGCCTTGTCGAAGATTAGTTGACCATAGAGGTGGGGGTCCATTTCTAGGCTCTCTATTCTGTTACATTGATCTATGTGTCTGTTTTTGTGCCAGTACCACACTGTCTTGATGATTACCGCTTTGTAATAGAGCTTGAAGTCTGAATTGTGATGCCACTGACTTTGGTTTTCTTTTTCAACATTCCTCTGGCTATTCGTGGTCTTTTCTGGTTCTATATAAATTTTAGGATTATTTGTTCCATTTCTTTGAAATAAATTGATGGTATTTTGATAAGGATTGCATTAAATGTGTAGATTGCTTTAGGTAGCATAGACATTTTCACAATATTTGTTCTTCCAATCCACGAACGTGGAACCCATTTCTTTGTGTCTTCCTCAATTTCTTTCATGAGCACTTTGTAGTTTTCTGAGTACAGATTCTTGGCCTCTTTGGTTAGGTTTATTCCTAGGTATCTTATGGTTTTGGGTGCAATTGTAAATGGAATCGACTCCTTAATTTCTCTTTCGAGCTTAACTAATATTAAATCTGTCAAAACTGGATCCAGGATTTAAAATGTCTGATCCCTTTCCTGTGCTCAGAGATATGGCCATATCCCTTCATGTGGTTGCCTAATAATTCATTCTATTACTTTTCAAGTTCATACTAAAATACATGTTGATACCTGGAAAATACTCCTCTGTCCTTCCCAGTTTAATACTCTTCTGAATCCCCTAGTGCAGTCCTATTTGGAGGTGGTTGGACTCCCTTCCCCATCCCTCACCAACCCCCCACACACATGATGAATATATTTCTAGAAAGGATGAAAAACAGAAGCCTTATTGGCTTGAGAGATGCTAGCAGCTTAAAAAGAAAAAAAAAATCTCATCAGTATAATGAGAAAATGTGAGATCTGAGAGAGAACAATTGTTTAGTGTCTATTAAACGCCCCCGTCCCCCCACAGGATGGCGAAAGGCAAAGTGATCCATCTTAATTAAGCTAAAGCATGAGACCATTAAGTGAATGTTGAAGAACTGTGCCAGGGAGTGTGTTGAATATAATTTGTTACTTAAAACCTTTAGTAAACTTCACCTGTTTACAAGAGAGAGAGGTGATAGCACTGTCAGCCAGTTTGTTGTCAAATGAATAAAGTGTATGAAAGACTTTAAAACCAACCCTCTTTTACTCATTAAAGTCTTCTAGTGCTTCATTAATTTTAATGGTATAATCTAGTTCTGATTGAAGTGCACCGGAATGTAGTTAGTGCCTCATCAGCCCTGATGAGTTCTCAGTAATTCAAGCCATGATGGCAAATCACATGTCCCTTTACATCTACTCCATGTGTGTTTGTCCATGTCTTCAGCACAGCTTTTACGTCCCAGGAACCCACTGTCTTCTTTCTGACCTCACATATTTTATGCAAAAGAGATCGCTATTTTCAGAGCTGCTTTTATACAAGTGAGTTCTGTGCAAACAGATTTTGTGAGATGCCAAAATAGAACATGTCTTTCTCTTATCCTCAAATTCAGTATACAGATCGCCTATGTAAGTCAAATGCATTTTTGAAAAGGAGTCTGATGTATATGTTAAAAAGTAAATGACAGGCTCAGTTCATTGTATTTCCACTGTAACTCTAAGATCCATGAAACTAATTAAAAATTTTAATTCAAATATGATTAGCATACAGTGTTTCAGGTGTCTAATATAATGATTGAGTGAATCTCTTCATTATTCAGTGCTCATCATAAGTGTACTCTTAATCCCCGTTACGGATTTCACCCATTTCCCTTCCCACTCCACCTACCTCCCCTCTGGCTACTACCGGCCCTTTATATTGAGTCTGGTTTTTTTCTTTTTCTTTTTTTTTTCTTTTTCTTGAATTCCACTTAGGAGTGAAAGCATACGGTATTTGTCTTCCTTTTACTGAATGATTTCACTTAGTATTATACCCTCTAGATCCATCTATGTTGCAAATGACAAGATCTCATTCTTTTTTATGGCTGAGTAATGTTCCATTGTATATAGCTACCACATCCTCTTAAATTCTGCTTTTACAGTTCCATAATTATATCTCTCAAACTGATGTACTCGTTGTCAAGTATAATTTATTCCTACAGAAAGAATAGATAGCTATGGTATACCTCCTTAATTTTTGAGGTATTTTTTTTATCTGATGTGGGTATTTTCATAACACTAGGATAAGTGACTCAGTGAACATAAATGGGCCCAAAGCAAGAGATCAAACAGTCTAACCCCATCCCTACCATGGAACAAAACAATAGTACTTAGACATTTGTAGCAATTGGGTAGGGCTTTCTTTGATGATGTGAAGGTGCACATCAGATGTGACCTCCCCCTTTTCTAGGTTCCGTGATAACCATTTGCTTTCTCTTCATACAGATTTTTTACAGAAAATATAAAATACAGTTAATCTGGCTTTCTTTTCTGAATCATTTGATTGTAGACTTGCAGTTCTTTGTTTGGTCTTCCAGATGGCTAATCTTGATTATGTGCAGATTTTTCTAGTTTAATTGTCAGATGGCAGTTTTATCTTTTTTTCTTGAGGGTTTTGAGGATCCCTCATATATGCTCTGTTTGTCAATAGAAGTATAAGTATAGGTTTCTACATACATAAGAAAAAAATGTGGTTGGCCCTCAAACAGCATGGGTTTGGACTGCATGAATCCACGTATATGTGGATTTTTTCAATACAGTACTGTAAATGTATTTTCCTTAATGATTTTCTTGACTTTATCCTAACTTTATTGTAAAAACACTCTATGTATAATACATATAATATACAAATATGTGTTAACTGACCATGCTATCAGTCTTCCGATTAACAGTTTTGGGAGATCAAAAGTTATATGTGAATTTCTGACTGTGGAGGGGATCAGCACCCTCACTCCTACATTGTGCAAGAGTCAACTGTATTTTTAATGTTGAGAGATGGTGGGTATTTGATTTCTACCTTAATCTTAAGATTTTATTTGAGAGAGAGGGAGAAAGTGTTTGTGTGTATGTGTGTGTGAGAGAGAGAGAAAGAGAGAGAGAGCACAAGCAGGGGAGAGGCAGGCAGAGGGAGAGGCAGGGTCCCCCCTGAGCAGGGAGCCCGATAGGGAGCTGAATCCCAGGACCCAGGGGTCATGACTGGAGGTGAATGCAGACGCTCAACTAACTGAGCCATCCAGGCACCCCATTTCTACCTTGATTATTGAATTAAATACAATAGATATTCACTATTCATACCAATGTTTTCCTCCATTAAAATTAATAGTTATATATTTCCTCATTAAAAAATTAGGCTTTATTCCATCTTAAATTTTAAAACATTGTTATGAAATACTTTTTAAGATTTTATTTATCAGAGAGCATGCACACAGCAGGGGAACCGGCAGGCAGGGGGGAGAAAGAGGCTCCCCCACAGAGCAGAGAGATCGATACGGGACTCAATCCCAGGACCATGGGATCATGACCTGAGTTGAAGGCAGACATTTAACTGACTGAGCCACCCATGCAACCGTGTTAGGAAATACTTCTGACATTCAGAAAGGAATTAGATTTTGTGTGGGTACCAGCAGTTGAGAAGGGGAATAATCATTGTAAAAGGGATAATCTATCCTGACAGCAGAAGGAGGTGTAGAGGTGCTTTTTCACAGTAGGATGGGGAGAAATAGGTGTGGAACCCAGATGATCCGCTTGGACACCTCCTGGTGTATTATTGGATTATCTTAACGATATAAAAACAACCCCAACCCAAGAAGGATGTAATTGCCAAGGCCTTAGGACTGAAGGTTTTGTTCACAATGGAAGATAAGGCATCAAGGTCAGCCAAGGTGGTAGTTGAAAATTAGGGAAATACGGAAAGGATCATGGAAAAGGCTGAAGAGAAATAAGTTGGAACAATGGGGGATTTAGTTCATACCACTAGTCCCCCCACCCCCACCCACCTTTTCTAAATGTTCTTTAGGAAGTGAGATCCATGGAAGCCGCAGGAAGCTTCTCCTAGAAGTCTGTATGATGCAAAGAGTAAATGGTAGTAGCCATGCAAATTTATCACTAAGATCTCTTGCAGGGGGTGTAGTTGACAACTCCAGGTATGACCCCTCTGGGTCAACCGTCATGTTCATACTGAGTCCAGGCCTCCCATACTCTGCTGCCAGCTCATAAGTAAGCAAGACCCATTCCTGCCTTAGGACATGCAAGACTTTTCTAACAGGTGTGAAGACCCCCATGGGCCTGCACGAAATTTTCCTGGACCTGTGTTGTCCTCTGGGACTTCCTTTCTTCCCTCTCAGTCTAGTTTCGTGTTCTGAACACATTTCCCTTTCTCATGTTCCCTCCTCCAAATAACACTTTCATGTTGAATCGTGCCATGGCACCTGCTTCCTGGCAGACCCGGATGCAGTTGATAATCTTGTTTCGGGCCTTTGGATTCTTCCTGACACTTTGCTAACTAGTCCTATGGAATACTGACAAAGGAATGTTGTGTATATGTCTATTTCCTCTTAGTTCTGTCAGTTTGGGCTTCATGTATTTTGAAACTTAGATGAATACATATGTAGCATTTTAAAGTTTTCTTAGTGGATTTACATGTGCAGAATTATAAAATGTCCTCCCTTATCTTTTTTTTGGCTTAAAAAACTATTTTATAATCTTTTATGATTATTTGGGCTTTCTGGGCTCAGCTGAATTTTTTTATGTTTTGGAGATTTATCAATTTTATTGCATGCATCCATAGTTTTTTGTTGTTATTTTCACTGACTAGTATTCAGACCGTTATTAAAGTCAACAGTTTTACATCATCCAGTGTCTTCAGAATATCAATCTCTTGACTTGCTATGTTTAATTTTAATTCCAGCAGAGTTAATATACAGTGTTACATTCATTTCACGTGTATAATATAGTGATTGAACATTTCTGCATATTACTCATTGCTCATCAAAATAAGTGTACTCTTAAGCCACTTCACCTATTTCATCCATGCCCCCACCACCTCTCTGGTAACCATCAGTTCTCTATAGTTAAGAGTCTGTTTCCTGGTTTCTTTTTTTTGTTTGTTTTCTTTCTTAAATTCCACATATGAAGGGAATCATGAAGTATTTATCCTTCTCTGACTGATTTCACTTAGCATTATAGTCTCTAGATCCATCTATATTGTTGCAAATGGCACAATTTCATTCTTTTTCATGGCTGAGTAATAGTCCAGTGTGTGCATACACCCACACCCCACATCTTGATCCATTCCTCTATCAGTGGACCCTTGGGCTGCTTCAATAATTTGGCTATTGCATATAAAGCTGCAATAAACAGGGGTGCATGTATCTTTTCAAAATAGTATCTCTGTGTTCTTTGGGTAAATACCCAGTAGTAGAATTACTGGATCATATGGTAATTCTATTTTTAATTTTTTGAGGGGACTCCATATTATTCTCCATAGCAGCTGCACTAGTTTGCATTCCAACGAGTAGTGCAAGAGGGTTCTTTTTTCTCCACATTCTTAACACATTTGTTGTTTCTTGTGTTTTTGATTTTAGCCATTCCCAGAGGTTGAGGTGCTACCCCACTGTGGTTGACTTGCATTTTTGTGATGATTAGTAATATTGAGCGTCTTTTCACATGTATGTCTTTTTTGGAGAAATGTCTGTTGATGTCTTCTGCCTGTTTTTCAGTTGGATTATTTTGTTTTTTGGTGTTGAGTTGTACAAGTTTTGTGGTTTTTTTTTTTTTAAATACTTTATTTTTTTGAGAGATAGCGAGGGAGAGAGAGAGCGCGCGTGCGAGCGCGAGCGAGCGCGAGCACACAAGTGGGGATTGGAAAAAGGGAAAAGCAGGTTCCCTGCTGATCAGGGACCCCAATGCAGGGCTTGATTCCAAGACCCTGGGATCATGACCTGAGCTGAAGGCAGACCCCAACCACCTGAGCTACCCAGGTGTCCTGAGTTGTATAAGTTATTCATGTATTTCTGGAATTTAAACTTGAACCAGCTATGTTACTAGCAAGTATCTTCTCTGATTCTGTAGGTTGTCTTTTAGTTTTGTTGACTTGTTCCCTTTGCTCTGTAGAAGCTTTTTATTTTGATGTGGTCCCAGTAGTTTATTTTTGCTTTTGTTTCCTTTGCCTCAAAAGTCAGGCCTAGAAAAATGTTGTTACAGCCGTCAGAGAAACTGCCTGTGCTCTCTTCAAGGATTTTTCCCCCCCAAATAAGTTTATTTTATTTTTTCAGTGTTACAAGATTAATTGTTCATGCACCACACCCAGTGCTCCATGCAATACGTGCCCTCCTTAATACCCACAACCAGGCTCGCCCAACCCCCCACCTCGTCCCCTCCAAAACCCTCAGTTTGTTGCTCAGAGTCCACAGTCTCTCATGGTTCATTGCCCCCTCCGATTTCCCCCCATGCACCCTTCCTTTCCTTCTCACAATGCCCTCCATGTTTTTCCTTATGCTCCACATGTAGGTGAGACCATAAGATAATTGACTCTCTCAGCTTGACTTATTTCACTCCACATAATCTCTTCCAGTCCCGTCCATGTTGATACAGAAGTTGGGTATTCATCGCTTCTGATGGAGGCATAATATCCATTGTATATATGTACCATGTCAGGTTTGAATCGGCGGTGGAAAAGAGGAGCTAGGAGAGTAGAATAGAGGCAAGCTTTAATGGATGTGCTCTCAGGCGAGGTTCCGAGGCTCACAAGGGAGTGAGGCTGGGAAGTCGTGCCCAGGAACATGACAGGGGAATATTTATGGGGGAGTAAGAGGGGTTCAAGTATTCACCATATAAGGGTGGACTTTGGGGCTGGACAATGACGTATAAGGGTTTTTTTTTATGGGTTTTTATGGGTCTTTGTTCCTTTGTGTACCAAGGAAGGACGGCCTCGTGGCGGGAAGGTTTCAGGGTTAAGATCTCAAGATGGAGGATCAGCAGTCATTTTATTGAGTCTCCTACACTCCCCGGGACTGCCGGCCCAACAGACCATATCTTTTTTTTTTTTTTTTTTTAAGTATTTATTTATTTATTTGACAGAGAGAGAGAGGGAGCATAAGCAGGGGGAGTGGGAGAGGGAGAAGCAAGCTTCCTGCTGAGCAGGGAGCCCGATGTGGGGCTCAATCCCAGGACCCCAGGATCATGACCTGAGCCAAAGGCAGACACTTAAGGACTGAGCCACCCAGGTGCCCCTGGACCATATCTTCTTCATCCATTCCTCTGTTGAAGGGCATCTTGGTTCTTTCCACAGTTTGGCGATTGTGGCCATTGCTGCCATGAACATTGGGGTACATGTGGCCCTTCTTTGTACTGCATCTGCTTCTTTGGGGTAAATACCCAGTAGTGCAATTGCAGGATCATAGGTTAGCTCTATTTTTAATTTCTTGAGGAATCTCCACACTGTTTTCCAAAGTGGCTGTGCGAACTTGCATTTCCACCAACAGTGGAAGAGGTTTCCCCTTTCTTCACATCCTCTCTAACATTTGTTGTTTATTGTCTTGTTGATTTTGGCCATTCTAACTGGTGTAAGGTGGTATCTCAATGTGGTTTTGATTTGAATCTCCCTAATGGCTAAAGATGATGAGCATTTTTTCATGTGTCTGTCTGTGTTTTATGTCTTCTTTGGAGAAGTGTCTGTTAATGTCTTCTGCCCATTTTTTGATATGATTATCTGTTTTGTGAGTGTTGTGTTTGAGGAGTTCTTTATAGATCTTAGATATCAGACCTTTGTCTGTAGTGTCATTTGCGAATATCTTCTCCCATTCTGTGGGTTGCCTGTTTGTTTTGTTGGCTGTTTCCTTCACTGTGCAGAAGCTTTTTATCTTGATGAAGTCCCAAAAGTTCATTTTCGCTTGTGTTTCCTTTGCCTTTAGAGACATGTCCTGAAAGAAGTTGCTGTGGCTGATGTCATAGAGGTTCCTGCCTATGTTCTTCTCTAGGGTTTTGATAGATTCTTGCCTCACGTTGAGGTCTTTTATCCATTTTGAGTTTATCTTCGTGTACGGTGTAAGAGAATGGTCAAGTTTCATCTTCTACATATAGCTGTTTAATTTTCCCAGCACCATTTATTGAAGAGACTGTCTTTTTTCCACTGGTTATTTTTTCCTGCTTTGTCAAAGATTATTTGACCACAGAGTTGTGGGTTCATATCTGGGCTCTCTATTCTGTTCCATTGGTCTATGTGTCTGTTTTTTTGCCAGTATCATGCTGTCTTGGTGATCACCGCTTTGTAGAAAGCTTGAAATCAGGCAATGTGATGCCTCCAGCTTTGTTTTTCTTTTTCAACATTTCCTTAGCAATTTGGGGTGTTTTCTGGGTCCATACAAATCTTAGGATTGTTTGTTCCAGGCCTTTGAAAAAAACCAGTGGAATTTTGATCGGGATGGCATTGAAAGTATAGATTGCTCTGGGCAGTATAGACATTAACATTAACAATGTTTATTCTTCAGATCCATGAGCATGGACTGCTTTTCCACCTTTTTGTGTCTTCTTCAATTTCTTTCATGAGTGTTCTGTAGTTCCTCGAGTACAGATCCTTTACCTCTTTGGTTAGGTTTATTCCCAGGTATCTTATGGTTCTTGGTGCTACAGTAAGTGGAATCAATTCTCTAATTTCCCTTTCCATATTTTCATTGTTAGTGTATAGGAAAGCAACTGATTTCTGTGCATTGATTTTTGAATCCTGCCACATTACTGAATTGCTGTATGAGTTCTAGTAGTTTGGGGGTGGAGTCTTTTGGGTTTTCCATATAAAGTATCATGTCATCTGCGAAGAGAGAGTGTTTGACTTCTTCATTGCCAGTTTGAATACCTTTTTTGTTTTTTTGTTGTCTGATTGCTGTCGCTAGGACTTCTAGTACTATGTTGAACAAGAGTGGTGAGAGTGGGCATCCTTGTCGTGTTCCTGATCTCAAAGGGAAGGCTGTCAGCTTTTCCCCATTGAGAATGGTATCTTCAAGGATTTTTATGGTCAGGTCTCACATTTAAATCCTTAATTCATCTTGAGTTTATTTTTGTGTATGCAGTAAGCAAGTGGTCCACTTTCTTTTGTATGCAATTGTCCAGTTTTCCCAACACCATTTGTTGCGACTTTTTCCCATTGCATATTCTTGCCTCCTTAGCCAAAGAATAATTGACCATATACATAGGTTCATTCCTGGGTTCTCTATTCTGTTCCATTGATCTATGTGTCTGTTTTTGTGCCAATATCCTACTGTTTTGATTACTACAGCTTTATAATTTATCTGGAAATCTGAAATTGTAATGCCTGCAGTTTTATTCTATTTCAAGATTACTTTGTCCAGTCAGGTTTTTTTTATGGTTCCATACAACTTTTAGGACTTGGGATTAGTCTAGTTACATGAATAATGTTGTTAGTATTTTGATAAGGATTGAATTAAATCTGTGGATTGCTTTGGGAAGTGTAGACATTTTAATACTTGTTCTTCCAGTCCATGAACATGGAATGTTTTTCTATTTCTTTGTGTCATCTTCAATTTCTTTCATCTATGTTTTATAGTTTTCGGAGTATAGGTATTTGACCTCCTTGGTTAAGTTTATTCCTAGGTATTTGATAATCTGGGGGGCAATTTCTCTTTGCTATTTCATTATTAGTGTATAGAAATGCAGTAGATTTCTGTATATTGATTTTGTATATTGCAACCTTACTGAATTCATTTATCAATTTGAGTAGTTTTTTGTGCAGTATTTAGGGTTTTCTATGTATAGTATCACATCGTTGGCAAGTTGTGACAGTTTTAGTTCTTTGCTTCCAATTTGGATGATTTTATTTCTTTTCCTTATCTGACTGCTATGGCTAGGATTTCCAATTCTATGTTGAATAAAAGTTGTGAGAGTGCACATCCTTGTCTTGCTCCTGATCGTAAGGGGAAAAACTCCCAGTTTTTCATCATTGTGTATGATGTTAGCTATGAGTTTTTCATATGTGGCCTTTATTATCGTGAGGTGTGTTCTCTCTAAACCTACTTGATTGAGGGTTTTTATCACAAATGGATATTGTATTTCGTCAGATGCTTTTCCTGTGTCTATTGAAATGATCATATGATTTTTATCCTTCATCTTTTTTTTATCCTTTGTCTTCTTGATGTGATGTATGATGTTGACTGATTTGCAAATATTGAACCATTCTTGCACCTCAGAAATAAATCCCATTTGATCGTGGTGAATGATTTTTATAACATATTGTTGGATTCTGTTTGCTACTATTTTCTTTATTTTTGCATCTGTGTTCATCAGAGATAGGGGTCCGTAGTTCTCTTTTTTTCGTAGTATCTTAATCTGGTTTTGGTACCAGGGTAATGCAGGCTTCACTGAAGGAGTTTGGAAGCTTTCCTTTCTCTTCTATTTTTTGAAGTACTTTGAGAAGAAAGAACTGCTTTAAATGCTTGGTAGAATTCACCTGTGAAGCTGTCTGGTCCTGAACTTCTGTTTGTTGGGAGTTTTTTGATAACTGATTCACTTTTGTTACTGGAAATTGGTCTGTTTAAATGTTCGGTTTCTTCCTGATTCAGTTTTGAGAGGTTATATGTTTCTATGAAATGAATTCATCCATTTCTTCTAGGTTGTCCAATTTGTTGGCATATAATTTTTTATAATACTCTTCTAATCCTTTGTATCTCTTTGGCGTTGGTTATTATTTCTACTCTTTCATTTCTGTTGACCTTTACAAAGAACTAGCTCCTGGTTTCATTGTTTTTTTTATTTTTTAGATTCTATTTCATTTATTTTTGCTTCAATCTTTATTTCCTTCCTTCTACTGCTTTTGGGTTTTCTTTGTTCTTCCTTTACAAGCTCCTTTGCTCCTTTATATGTAAGCTTAGGTTGTTTGAGATTTGTCTTGTTTCTTAAGCATTGCTATACTCTTCCTTCTTAGAATAGCTTTTGCTACTTCTCCAGAATTTTGAACTGTTGTTTTCATTTTCATTTGTCTCCATGTACTTTTTTTATTTCTTCTTTGATTTCTTGGCTGACCCATTCATTGTTAGGTAGCATGTTATTTACCCTGCATGTATTTATATGTTCTTTCCATTTTTTTTCTTGCACTTCATTGCTAGTTTCATAGCTTTGTGGTCAGAGAAGATGCATGATAGGACTTCAGTCTTTGTGAATTTGTCTAGAATTGTTTTGTGACCTAATAAGTGATCTATTCTGGAGAATGTTCCATGTGCAGTTGAAAAGAATGTGTATTCTGCTTTTTTAGGATGGAATGTTCTGACTATCTGTTAGATCCATCTGGTCCAATGTGCCATTCAAAGCTGTTTCCTTGTTCATTTTCTGTTTGGATGATCTATTGATGTAAGTGGCATGTTAAAGTCCTCTACTATTACTGTATTACTATCGATTACTTCCTTTATGCTTATTATTAGCTGCTTTATGTATTTGCATCCTCCCACATTGGGTGCATAAATATTTACAATTGTTACGTCTTTTTAATTGGATTATTTCTTTTATTATATAGTGTCCTCCTTTGTCTCTTGTTATAGTCTTTGTTTTTTATTTTCCAGTTTTATTGAGATGACTGACATATAACATTGTATAAGTTTAAGGTGTACAGTGTGATGGTTTGATACATGTATATGCAAACATGTATATTGCAAAATGATAACCATCTTAAAGTCAGTTAACACTTTCATCACCTCACATAATTACCATTTTGCTTTGTTTTAAAGCCTATTTTGTCCAATATAAGTATTGCTTCTCTGGCTTTCTTTTCACTTCCATTTGAATGATAAATGCTTTTCCATCTCTTTACTTTTCATTTACATGTGTCTTTAGGTCTGAAATAAGTCTCTTGTAGGCAGCATATAGAGGAGTATTTCCTTTTTATCCATTCTGTCACACTGTTTCTTTTGATTGGTGTATTAGTCCATTTACATTCTCAGTAATTATTGATAGGTATATAGTTATTGCCATTTTGTTACACAGTTTACAGTTGTTTTTGTAGTTTTTTGTTATTTTCTTGCTCTCTTCTCTCACTGTTTGGTGGCTTTGTTTAGTGATATACTTGGATTCGTTTCTCTTTATTTTTTTGCATATATATTACTGATTTTATTTGGAGTTGCTGTTAGATGTATACATAACATCTTATGTAAATAGCAGTCTATATTAAGTTGATGGCTGCTTAAGTTTGGACCCATTCTTTACTCCTCTCCACCCCATATGTTTGGTTTATAATGATATAAACCATATATACTTTAAATTCTTTTATTTTGTGAATCCCCTGACTGATTTTTATAGATAAGAAACACAAATGCATTAAAATTAAACATATTTTTTTATTCTTACTTATGGTCTTTCCTTTCCACTCAGAGTCCCCTTTTAATGTTTTTTTTTAGGGCTGGTTTAGTGCTTATGAATTCCTTTAACATATGTTTTTCTGGAAAGCTGTTCATCTCTCCTTCTATTCTGAATAATAGCCTTGATGGATAGAGTATTCTTAGCTGCAGGGTGTCCCGTCCCTGTCCGGGGGGGGGGGGGGGGGGGGGGGGGGGGGGGG
>CM052809.1:54107845-54144499 GCA_028533885.1 Nasua narica | reverse complement strand
GGATTCTGTTGGGAACTGTGTGTTCCTCCTAGATCTGGATCTCTGTTTCCTTCCCCAGTTAAGGAAGTTTTCTTGTGTTATTTCTTCTAATAAATTTGCTGCCCCCCTTTCTCTCTCTCCTCCTTCTGGGAACCCTATAATGTGAATGTTATTATGCCTGATGGTGTCACTGAGTTTCTAAAAGTGTGTTTTCATTTTTTATTTTTTTCTCTGTGCTGTTTACCTTGATTGCTTTCCATCACTCTGTCCACCAGGTTGCTCATCCATTCTTCTGCTTCCTCTAGTCTATTTATTTCATCTCACGTATTTTTTATTTCAGTTCCTGAATTCATCTCTGATTGGTTTTTCTTTATGTTCTGTCTCATTCATTTCCCTAAGGTTCTCCACTGTTTTCTCAAGTCCAATAAGTAATTTTATGATGTTCACCCTTACTTTATATTCTACGTATCAGACATGTAACTTATTTCCATTTTGTTTAGCTCTCTTCCTGTGATTTTGTCCTGTCCTTTCATTTGGGATATATTCCTCTGTCTCCTCATTTTGTCTAACGCTTTGTGTCTGTTTTTGTCTCTTTTGCTCTTGAAAGCAGTGGTCTTATGAAGAAGAGGTCCTGTAGTGCCTGGCAGTACAACATCCCCTGTTCACCAGAACTTGCACTTGAGGGGTGTCTCCTGTGTGTGTTGCATGCTCCCTACTGTTGTGACTGAATCATGTCTGCTTTCATTCCAGTATGCAATGCCTCTCTTTACTTGTTGTGGGCAGGGTTTGGTCCCTGTGTTCTTATTGGGCCAGTCTGGAGCCACGTGGGCTTGAGTTGAGTTAGAGCAGGTATTCACCAGGGCTGAAAGAGCACTGAACTGCATTTTGCTTTACCTGTATTGTCCCCTGAGAAGCTTTGGTTGGTAGACAGCACTTGCTCTTCAGACCAGATGTCTATTTCCAGCCCACTGCTGGGAACAGAGCCGGTTTGATATGTGTAGTTATCTTTCTCTCTGTATCAGGGAAGAAGTCTCTTTGGAGTGGTGCTTCCCTCTGCCAGGGGTACTTGCACACTGCCAGGCTTATGGCAATGCTTCGGATGGGCTCTGGCCAAGGGTGTATTGTAGGGAACAGGTCTGCCGGAGAATGTGGGAGCAGGGCATAGAGTGTTAGCAAGGTTTGTATAGATCTGCTGCAGGAAGGGACCTGGAACTGTTTTTAGAAAACTCCTGCCGCAAGGCTGGAGGGGGCCATTCTGCAGAAGAGTGCAGGGATGGGGCACTCATGTTGGCAGGGTCTGCAAATGCCTGTTATGGGAGGGGATCTTGAGCTGCTCAAAACTCCTGCCGAGGCTGCCTCTGTTGGAGGGGGCAGATCAGAAGTATGCATGGGCATGGGGTGCCTGGGTGGCTCAGTCATTAAGCATCTGCCTTTGGCTCAGGTCATGATCCCAGGGTCCTGGGATAAAGCCCCCCATCAGGCTCTCTGCTCTGCAAGGGAGCCTACTTCCCCCCCTCTCTCTCTGCCTGCCTCTCTGCCTACTTGGGATCTCTCTCCTCTCTGTCAAGTAAATAATAAAAAAAATTAAATCTTAAAAAAAAATATGCATGGTCAGAGTTCGTTCTTAGCAAGCTAGAGAGTGCTGGTTCCTGCAGGTGTCTCTGCAGGCTGGGGAGCAGGAGAAGGAAATGGTGCCTGCCGGATCTTTTGTTCTTAGAGAAGTTTCCTAATGATCCCTGCTCCTCCAGCACAGGCTATGAGATTAGTAAACAAATCTCCCTCCCATATACCCCAGGTGGTTTTCAAAAACAGAGGATACTATAAAATAGAAAAATATAAAAAAAAAAAAATAGAAAAATATCAGAGTACATCTCAACTAGTAAAGATAATTATTTGAAACTTATTTCAATTTTAAATTTATACACTCATTTAAATTTATACTAGAATCTAATACAAAATATTTTCACACAGTTTATAGCAAAAAAAAATCACTGCCTTATTTAATAATAAAAACTTAGGCAGGAATTGCCTCCATTTTACAAATGAAATCAAGATTCTATTATTATTTTTTTTTTAAACTAACCACAGAAAGAAAAGATCTGGATTCTGAAAACTATAAAACACTTATGAAAGAAATTAAAGATGACACAAAAATGGTAAACATTCCACGTTCATGGATTGGAAAAACAAACCCTGTTAAAATGTCTATACTACCCAAAGCAATCTACACATTTAATGCAATCCCTATCAAAACACAAACAGCATTTTTTGCAGAACTAGTACAAACAATCCTAAAATTTGTTTGAAACCAAGAAAGACCCCAAATAGCCAAAGCAACCTTAAAAAAGCAAAGCTGAGGTATCACAATTCTGGACTTCAAGTTGTGTTACAAAGCTTTAGTAATCAAGACAGCATGATACTGGCACAAAAATAGACACATAGATCCATAGAACAGAATGAAAATTCCAGAAATGGACCCACAACTATATGGTCAAGTAATATTTTTTTTAATGTGTTATGTTAGTCACCATAAAATAACATCATTAGTTTTTGATGCAGTGTTCCAAGATTCATTGTTTATGTATAATACCCAGTGCTCCATGCAATACGTGCCCTTCTTAATACCCACCACTAGGCTCACTCATCCCTCTAGCCTCCTCCCCTCTGAAACCCTCAGTTTGTTTCTCAGAGTCCACAGTCTCTCATGGTTCGTCTCCTCCTCCAATCTGCCCCATTTCACTTTTCCTTTCCTTTTCCTAATGGCCAAATAATCTTTGACAAAGCAGGAAAGCATATCCAATGGAAAAAAGTGTCAACAAATGGTGTTGGGAAAACTGGATAGCCACATGCAGAAGAATGAAAGTAGTCCACTTATACCAAACACAAAAATAAATTCAAAATGGATGAAAGACCTAAATATGAGATAAGAAACTATCAAAATCTTAGAGAACACAGGCAGTAACCTCTCTGACTTTCGTCAAAGTGACTTCTTACTAAATATGTCTTCTGAGGCAAGGGAAACAAAAGCAACAATAAACTATTGGGACTTCATTAAGATAAAAAGCTCTGCACAGCAAAGGAAACAAAACTAAAAGGCAACCTTTGGAATAGAAGATATTTGCAAATGGCATATCTCATAAAGGGTTAGTATCCAAAATATATAAGAACTTATAGAACTCAGTAACCCCAAACCAAGTAATCCAGTTTTAAAACAGGACAGAAGACATGAATAGATGGGTAAAGACATAAAGATGGGTAAAAGACATAAAGATGGGTAAAAGACATAAAGATGGGTAACAGACACATGAAAAGATGCTCAGCATCACTCACTATCTGGAAAATCAAATCAAAACTACATGGGGCACCTGGGTGGCTCAGTGGGTTAAAGCCTCTGTCTTTGGCTCAGGTCATGATCTCCGGGTCCTGGGATCAAGTCCCACATTGGACTCTCTGCTCAGCAGGGAGCCTGCTTCCCCCTTTCTCTCTGCCTGCCTTTCTGCCTACTTGTGATCTCTCTCTCTCTGTCCAATAAGTAAATAAAATCTTAAAAAAAAACTACAGGTCAGAATGGCTAAAATTAACAACACAGGAAATAACATGTTGGTAAGGATGCAGAGGAAGGGGAACCCTCTTAAACTGTTGGTGGGAATACAAACTGGTGCAGCCACTGTGGACAATGTGGAAGTTCCTCAAAAAGTTAAAAATAGAACTACTCTACGACCCAGCAATTTCACTACTAGGTATTTACTGAAAGGATACAACAATACTGATTGGAAGGGATACATGCACCCCGATGTTTATATGTTTACATATGTGTACATACATATCACAACTTATGCGTTTATATATATATTACTCATCCATCCAAATAATGAAATCTTCTCATTTGCAGTGATGTGGTTGGAGCTAGAGTATATTATGCTAAGTGAAATAAGAGAAAAATCATATGGTATTGATCGTATGATCTCAGTCATATGTGGAACTTAAGAAACAAAACAGATGAATAGGGGAAAAAACGCCAATCCATACAACAGACTGAGGGTTGCTGGAGGGAAGGTGGGCAGAGGGATGGGTTAAATGGGTGATGGGCATGAAGGAGGGCACTAGTTGCGATGAACACTGAGTGTTATATGTAAGTGATGGAATCACTAAATACTAAACCTGAAACTAATATTACACTGTTAACTAGCTGGAATCTAAATAAAAATTTGAAAAAGAAAAATAAGAGCATGAAAAGAAATGTGCCCTTAGTCGTGTAGTTGATTAGTGGCACAGCCTGAATTTGGCAAATCTTTTGATCTCAAAACAACTTGTGATTGCTCTCAAAACATGTTCTTATATGACTTTTGGCCTGAGGGAAAATAACCCTATAAGCAGACATACTTATGATGATGTAGCAGTGCAGAAGTCAAGGAGAAGGATACAGGTTTCTCTTCCCCTATGGAAGAGAACCAGAATAATTTCCCGGCCATCAAAGGCTATTTTATCTGCATTCTGCTTCAGATACAGGGAATATAGGAAATTAAAAAGGTCCCATCACTAAGAACGATGTTCCTTTCAGCTTCATGAATATTGATTGAACTACTTGGATGCTGACTACTTAGGCTGGAAGATAGGGCATTCAACTAGAATTTTAATACTTAGAAGTCTCTTTATCTTTTTCAGTATACTCACACATAAAACATCTTTTATTTTCGGGGTGCCTGGGTGGCTCAGTGGGTTAAAGCCTCTGCCTTCGACTCAGGTCATGATCTCAGGGTCCTGGGATTGAGCCCCATATCGGGCTCTCTGCTCTGCCTGCTTCCCCTCTTTCTCTGCCTGCCTCTCTGCCTACTTGTGATCTCTTTCTCTGTCAAACAAACAAAATCTTCCAAAAAAAAAATCTTTTATTTTCACCTTAACATTGCCAGTGTGCTTGTTTTTGTGGCAGAAGTATACCTTGCCACAACTTCTGCGAATAGGATTATATCTAACAAATGTTTGGCAATGCTCAAGGAGAAAGGATATTCTCGTATCCAGTTTAGATGCTGTTACATGATCTGAAAATTGAGAAACAGTCAGGAAAGGATATTTAATGAATATGGAGATTTCAGCAAAAATTGAGATGCCGGATTGAGTGTTTAGAAATTCATTGTAGACATAGTTATTAAATGCCTGTCTGTAGTTAATGAATATCCTGTTCTTAAAAAGGAAAGTTATAGATGAGTAATACTGATAATACAGTAAAGGTCAAATAACTTTATAAATCAATAGTTTCAAGTGTAGATGAAATAATTAAAGTCTATGGGAAAACTAATATTCAGTGCAAATGTAGTTTGGTTATTGATGAGTGGAATGAATGACAAAGGCGACAAATGAATTAGATAAAAATAAAAAAAAATACTATACTTCCTGTACTGTAGATATTCTGTTCTTCCTGTTAATAATAATTATGCTGTTTGGGATGCTGTGATACAGACTTTATTTTTCTTGTGACTGTGTTCCCATTCTTGTACTTTGTATCTTTCTGACTTTATTTTATAATGAAGTTTGTAAGTTGTAATCCACATCACTTATTTCACTGATTGCACACTCACACTCACTTCCCCTCTGGCATACAACAGTTTGTTCTGTGTCTTTATGGTTCTATTTTGTATTTATTCATCTTTTTGTCATTCCACATGTAAGTGAAATCATATGGTACTTGCTTGTTCTCTAACTTATTTGTTAGCAAAATACCCTCTAGATCCAACCTTGTTGTTGCAAAGGATAAGGGCTCATTCTTTTTTATGGCTGAGTAATATTCCATGTGACCTCTTCTTAATCTGTTCATCCTATCAGTGGACACTTAGATTGTTGCCACAACATATCTGTTGTAAATAGTACTGCAGTATTATCTACATGGGATGGATATACCTTTTCAAGTTTGTGTCTTTGTTTTCTTTGGGTACACAGCCAATAGTAGAATTACTAGATCATATGGTGTTTCTAATTTTTAATATTTTGGGGAAACTCCATAGTTTTCTCCAGTGGATACACCAATTTACATTTCAAACTCCAGTGCTTCAGGGCTCCTTTTCCATCATATCCCCACTGACACTTGTCATTTCTCATCTTTGTGATTCTGGCCTTTCTGATAGTTGTGAGGTGCTATTTCATTGTGGTTGTGGTTTGCATTTCCTTGATGATAGAGATGTAGAGCACCTTTTCATCTTAGCTTATCTGGATGTCTTTTTGGGGGGAAAATGTATGTTCGGATGTCCTGCCCATCTTTTAATCTGATGATTTGTTATTTCCATGTTGACTTGTGTGAATGCTTTATATATTTTGGAAATGAACCCCTTATTGGAAATATCACTGGTAAATATTATCTCACATTCAGTAGGTTGCCTTTTCGTTGTGTTGATGGTTTGTTTCCTTTGCTGTGCAAAAGCTAGTTGTTTTGTTGTGCTCCCAGTGGTGTCGATGGCTTTTGTTTTACTTGCCTGAAGAGAGCTATCCATAAGGATGTTGCTGAGGCCAATGTTCAAGGGTTTACTGCCTAGGTTTTCTCTTAGAAGTTTATGGTTCCATGCCTCATGTTTAGCTCTTTAATCCATCTTGAGTTTATTTTGGTGTGTAGTATAGTGCAGTGGTCCAGCAGGGCGCCTGGGAGGCTCAGTCATTAAGCATCTGCCTTCAGTTCAGGTCATGACCACAGGATCCTGGGCTGGAGACCTGCATCGGGCTCCTTGCTCAGCAGGAAGCCTGCTTCTCCCTCCCCCACTCCCCCTGCTTTGTTCTCACTCTCATTGTGTCTGTATCAAATAAATAAAATCTTAAAAAAAAAAAAAAAAGTCCAGGGCTCCTGGGTGGGCTCAGTCAGTTAAACATCTGCCTTCAGCTGAGGTCATAATCTTGGGGTCCTGGAATTGGACCCTGTGTTGGGCACCCTGCTCAATGGGAAGTCTGTTTGTCCCTCTTCCTCTGCCCCTCTTTCCTGCTTGTGTGTGCTCTCTCTCTCAATTGAGTGAATGGATCTTTAATAAAAAAGTGGTCCAGTCTGGTTTTTTTTTTTTTTTTTATGTAGCTATCCAGTTTCCCCAGTACTACTTACTGGAAAGACTATCTTTCCTCCATTGTATATTCTTGCCTTCTTTGCTATAGATTGACCAGGGGATCAAGGGTTCGTTTCTGAGCGCTCTGTCCTGCTCCATGATTCTGTAAGTCCCTTTTTGTGCTGGAACCTTATATGATTACTATAGCCTTGCAGTACATTTGAAATCTGGGACTGTGCTACCCCCAGCTTTGTTCTCTCTCCAGGTTGCTTTGGCTGTTTGAGGTCTTTTTTGGTTTCATGGAAATCTGGAGATCATTTATTCTAGTTTGGTGGAAAATGCTAGTGCTGTTTGGATAGGGATTGCACTGAATCTGTAGATTGCTTTAAGCAGTATGGACATTCCAATGGTATTCCTTCTTCCAGTCCACGAGCATGGTACATTTTTCCATTTGTTTATGTCATCCTCAAATTTCTTTCATCAGTGACTTGTAGTTCTCAAAGGATAGGTCTTTCACCTCCTTGGTTAAATTTATTCCTAGGTGTTGCTTCCTTTTTCTCTCTCACTCTGTCCTTCCTTCCTCTCACTTGTGAGTGGAATTGTTTTCTTAATATCTCTCTCTGCTTCGTTACTGTATTAAAATGCAACAGATTTCTGTATATTAATATTATATCCTGAAACTTTACTGAGTTCATGTATTCTGATACCTTGTTTTTTTATGGGGTTTTTTGATGGAAACTCTTGGGTTTTGTATGTACAGTATCATATCCTCTGCTATAGTGACAATTTGCCTTCCTCCTTACCACTTTGGATGCCTTTTCTTTCTCTTTTTCGGATTGCTGAGGCTATGATGTCCAGTACTATGGTGAATAAGAGTGGTAAGAGTAGACATGCTTGTCTTCCTGATCTTAGAGGAAAAGCTTTGTTTTTCACCTACTGAGTATATGGTTTGCTCTGAGTTACTCATATAGGGCCTTCATTTGTTTCCCCTGAACCCACTTTGGTGAGACTTTATATCATGAATAGATGTAGTATTTTGTCAAAGGCCTTCTCTGCATCTGTTGAGACGATCATATGGTTTTAATCCTTCCTCTTACTAATGTGATGTATTACATTGATTTGTGGATATTGAACCACCCTTGTATCCCAGGAATAACTCTCACTTGCCCAGGATGAATGATCCTTTTCATGTATTGTTGAATTTGTTTTGCTCATGTTTGATAGGACAGTTTTGCATATGTTCATCAAAGATACTGACCTATGGTTTTTCTTTGTGTCTTTGGTCTTGGTATCAGGCTAATGCTGATGTGGTAGAATGAATTTCAAACTTTACCTTCCTCTTCTGTTTCTGGGAATAGCTTGAGAAGAATAGGTATTAACTCTTCTGTAAATATTGTGGTGTAGGTTTAAATCACAGGCTTGCTTCCTTTTTATATTGATATCCATATATTTTTATGCCACTGCTTGCTTTTCAGCTTTTCTTCAAAAAAAAAAAAAAAATGTTGGCATAGGCCTCTGCTGGTCTCTTCAGCTCCTGTAAGCTTAGGTTTCTTTAGCTGTAGGCATTTGCCTTCATTTACCTCTTGTCTCCTAAGACCAGAAGAGAGGCTGTCCAGGTCTGTCGGTTTGCCGTAAAGCATACTTAGAAGGGATATTCAGAGATCAGTTACGGTAACAGGAACTACCACAGTCATATCTGTTTAGGACTTCTTTCACAAACCCCTTACATAGTACATCAAATGTGATGAGCACTTCTAAATACACTTTCCAGTTATCAGTGTTCTGCTTCCAATAGCCCTATGATATAGTCATTATCATTGTGATCCTTATATACAAAGGAAACTGAGGAACATAGAGGCTGAATAAATCATTTAATGGAATATGGTGGGAGAGTTGGGACTTGTTCCAGGCAATGTGCCTGTAGACTCGATATGTTTGGCCACAACACCAGTGTTACCTACTCTTTATCTGTTTGTCCCTAGAATGCCAGTCACTGGATGAGGGTCTGATCTCTCATCTATCTACAGGCCTTGATTGGCAGACAGTTGTCCACCCCATCCCATTCAGGGTATTTAACATACTATCCTCAATTATATTGACCGTGGTTTCCTTGTCTGAATTTTTACCACACATCAGTTTGCCATTCAGAAATTAATGTGGTGCTTGTTAGCACTAGCCTGAGTACATTCTCTTATTTCATTTTTGAATGGCACCCACAGGGCTCACCTACAGAATGCTGAACTTGATCTCATCCCTGTCACTGAAGCCAAGAACTCTTTGTTGTACAATCTCATAACTTGGTACAGAGTTCTCCCTAACTAACTCTTCAGTCATGCCCATTCATGTTCCAGACATCACATGATCGCTGTAAAAGCATAACAAGATTTCCTTTAAGGACATGCATGCTAAGGGAAGAATTCAGCTTTTGAATTATACTAAACACATTCAGTATTAGAATTCAAATTGTGGAGTTCTCTTGAGAGTAAATTTACAAACATATAATTTCAGACCATATCTAACTAATAATCTTGACTGTATTTAACTCATAATTTTTGCAACAACCAGTTTAGGAAGCCAAGCCACAAACTTGGCTGAGAGATTTGACTTCATCAGTGACTGCCATCTTCCCTAATTTTTTTTTTAACCCTTCTTCCCATTCAGGACCAACCAAAAAAGCCAAATACTCTTCACAAACCAATTCCATCGGATACCCCATTTCGAGTTATTCTGCCTTCGGTTTAGCCATACCTACCACCCCAATCAGTTTATACCTGAAACTCCCCTTTGTCACCAGAGTGCTAATGTGCACTGGTATTAGTTTCTGACAAATCTAATCTATGGTGGCTGACTCCCTTTCTGTATCTATCCCTTAGTAAGTAGCCTCTGCTTGCCATTTGTATAGTTGTATTTATTTCCACACCCTCAAGAGAAATCAATCTCCTCTTGTTCTAGTTGCTGGAAACATGATTGGAAAATGAGGGACTAAAAAGAAGAAAAAAGAAAATGAGGGACTAATATACCAGTATTAGTCCATAAAGTTTTGTTCCAGTGTCGATATTATAGCATCGAGATGATTGGACCGTATTTAGGTTTGTGTGTAAGTGGTCTTAGAAATGTTTTATTATTGACTTACCGGATTTTTGCCTGTTGCTACTTGTAATTTGATGTATTTGCCTTCTGAGTAGGATTTTTAAAAATCAGGGACACTAAGGATATTAAGGAGAGTTTTATTTTAAAGATAGCATGTAAAATTTTACATTTTACCAAGTCTATAAAAACTCTCAGTAAAAATTTCTTCATGTCTGTCATACCAGCAGACAGATTAGTTTTAGTTTGGAAAACAAAAAGTTCACTTCCTGCCAAACTGAGGCAGAGGTGGTGGGACCTTAATATCTTGGCCTCTTTCCAGCTTCTTTTCACAATCCACAAGGTAGTTGACTCCATCGATGACTATCTGAACAAGCTCAACCTTTGACAGTGAAAAAGAACAATTAATTCGCATAGAAGACACATGCAAGGCATTAATCAGTAAGAACAATCCTGGGAGAAATTGCCATGTTAGATGGACTTCATAACAATTTCTTCTTTAGTATTTCCCTCAAGTGTTGTGGAGGGGAGGGTTATTCTGTCTTTTTTTTTTTTTTTTTAAGATTTCCTGTACTGAGAACTTTTTAATATATGAAAACCACTAGTATGCATCTCAGGTACTCCCCCACTCAATTTCTTCTACAAGTTTATCTAAAAGTAAAATTACAGGGTGTCTAGTTGGCTCAGTCAGTTGAACGTCTCCCTTTGGCTCAGATCATGATCTCAGGGTCCTGGAATCTAGTTCTGTGTCAGGCTCCCTGCTCGGTGGGGAGTCTGCTTGTCTCTCTCCCTTGCACACTCTAATCTTAAAAAATAAAATTACTGTGACACCTTTGTTTTGTTCTTTGACCTGGATCCCTCTTAAGACCTACCACTAAGCTATCTGAGCTATCATTTACATGGTGGCTAGCTTTCTGAAAAACTGTTAAAAACCAAATGTTTGGGGGCAATGAAATCATGTTTTCACTGTACCAGGCAAGTTTGTTACTTGAAGGAAACTCTGAATTATATTAGGATAAAGCTAAAAATTCCTGCTTTAAAAAAAAAAAGAACTTTAGCAAAACCAGTATTTGTAAATCAGAGCACAACTACCTATGAATTTTTTTCTTGGGATCCTCTTTGGAATCAGTTGCATTGCTCCTAAAGAGATGGAAACTAAGCTACTAAGCAATTACTTAATTCCCAACTGTATTAAAATGCTTGATAATAACTCAAGAATGGACAGCCAGGATGAAAGAGATTGTTACAGCTGAACATACCTTAGGTATGATGGAGTCTAGTCCCCTCCCCGTTTTTCATGCATAAGGAAACTGAGGCTCCAAGAGAGGGTTAGGTCAGAAAGCTTGTCATAACTAATCAAAGAAACACATCGTTTTTACTTATCCAATTTGACCTGTCCTGGTGTTCATAATGGTGTGGTGAGGTGGCTCACTGCCAAAGGGACTCTACCTTGATATAAATTTTCTGGTAAGTAACTTGGTCCTAAGTAAGGTCCCCTCATCTTTAACCCAGGAATTCTCTTCCTAAAAATGTAGCCTAACTAATCAGAGTTGTGATTAGAGATGGTTACAAAATTATGTATAGATATGGTTAAAATAACAAATCAGATATTAAATAGACAATAATATCTTTACTATGCTGTCATTAAAAATTATGTTTTTACAAGATGGGATCAGGAAGGAGACAAACCATAAGAGACTCCTAAACTCACGAAACAAACTGACGGTGGCTGGGTTATGGACACTGGGGAGGGTATGTGCTATGGTAAGTGCTGTGAAATGTGTAAGTCTGATGATTCATAGACATGTATCCTGGGGTAAATAATACATTATATGTTAATAAAAAATGTTTTTAATGAATACTTAATATTGTAAGAATAAGCTTATGCTAGAATATATTGGAAAAATATGATTATATTGTTTTTTTTAAAAAAGAGGTATTTGGATAATGGTAAAAATGGAAGGCATGCCTTCTGCGTGGAGAGCCCCAGGGCAGTCCCAGCACCGAGTGTCCTGGGAGCCCCCACCCATGCCAGCCCCAGCTGCGACCATCCGTTACCGGGTACACACAGTCTATACGTGTGTATACATCATACCTAAGACCAAGCTTAAGAGAAGTAGCTGTTCTGCCCAGTTCATAAAGACAAAGTCAACAAAATCAGGAGACAGAATATGCTCCAAACAGAAGAGTAAGATAAAACCTCAGAAAAAGAACCAAACTAAACACTTCTATTCAACCTAGTACTGGACGTCCTAGCCACAGCAATCAGACAAAAGGGGGAAAAAACAACATCCAAATTGGTAAGGAAGAAGTAAAACTGTCACTGTTGCAGATGACATGATACGATACTAAAAACTCCATCATGAAGCTACTAGAATACATGCACTTAGGAAAGTTTCAGGATATAATAATATACAGAAATCTGTTGTATTTTTATACAGTAACAAGGCAGCAGAGAGACATTAAGAAACTACCACCTAGGAATAAATTTAACCAAGGAGAGGTGAAAGACCTATCCTCTGAAAACTACAAGTCACTGATGAAAGAAATTTGAAGATGACATAAACAAATGGAAAAAATGTACCATGCTCGTGGACTGGAAGAAGGAATACCATTGGAATGTCCACACTGCTCAAAGCAACCTACAGATTCAGTGCAATCCCTATCCAAACAGCACCAGCATTTTCCACCAAACTAGAATAAATGATCTCCAGATTTCCGTGAAACCAAAAAAGACCTCAAACAGCCAAGACAACCTTGAAAGAGAAGAACAAAGCTGGGGGCAGCACAATCCCAGATTTCAAGTGTACTGTAAGGGTATAGTAATCAAAACAGTACAGTACCAGCATAAAAAGGGACTTAGAGATTCGTGGAGCAAGACAGTTCAGAAATGAACCCCTGATGCCCTTGTCAAGCTATAGCAAAGGAGGCAAGAGTATACAATGGAGACAAGACAGTCTTTTCAGTAAATGGTGCTGGGGAAACTGGATAGCTACATGAAAAAAAAATGAGAGTAGACCACTTTGTTATAACTCAAGATGGATTAAAGAGCTACATGTGAGGCATGGAACCAAAAAACTCCTCAGAGAAAAGCTAGGCAGTAAACCATACTTAGCCGAATACTTATGGATAGCTCTCTTCTAACAAGTAAAACAAAAGCAGTAACACACCATTGGGACTATGCCAAAATAATGAATCAACACAGCATCTCATAACATGGGCAAAGCTCCTGAATAGACATGGTCTTCAACAAGACAACAAGATGGCCACCAGACAAGTCAGAAGATGCTCCACATCACTATGAGCAGGGAAATGAGCAAACCAAAATCACACGATAGCACCGTGCACCTGTCAGAATGGCCAATATCCTAAGGACAAGACATGACAAATGTTGGTGAGGATTCTGAGGAAAAGGAGCCCTCATGGGCTGCTAAATTTCAGAAATTGTGCTGCTGATGGCAATATAAACTGGTGCAGCCACTGTGGAAAATAGTAGGGAGCTTCCTCATAAAATTAAAAATAGAACTACTGTACTAATTTCGTTACTGGTATTTACCGAAAGAAAAGAAAAAACACTAATTTGAAAAGTTATATCCACCCCTACGTTTTTTGCAGCATTTGTAATAGCCAAGATGAATTGTCCATCAAGAAATGAAGACGTGACGTGTATTTATACATACATATATACAATGAAAACCACTCAGCCATAAAAAAGATTGCGATGTTGCCATTTGTAACAACATAGACAGACCTAGAGGGCATTATCAGTGAAATAAGTCTGAAAGACAAATATATGATTTCACTTATTTGTATAGCCTAAAAAAACAGAAACCGGACCATAAATAAAGAAAACTAGTGGATGCCAGATGCAACAATGGGTGAAGGGCAATGGGAGGAATACATTTCTGGAATACAGGAATACAACTGGAAACAGGTTTCCAGTTACAGAATGAATACATGACAAGGATGAAAGGGAATATGGTCAGTGTTATTGTGATAGCACTTTATGGTGACAGATGGTATCTACTTTTGGGGTGAGGACAGCATAGCACGTGGAGTTGTCAGATCAGCCTCACCCAGAGCAGAGCTTATGGTTGACCTAATACATTAAAGAGAATCACAAAGAGCTGTGAACTCGTGAATAAATTTGTTCATGTGAATAGAACTATAGGAAATGTAAGCTTTACATAATAATCATTTTAAAAATGGAAGGCAATACAGAATAATACTTACAATGGTTTTCTTAGGGTTAAGTTAAATAAGTAGTGTTACTTTTAAATATTTTTTAGCATTTTTCTGGCTTTTATAATGGTCACGACCTTTTAACTTACAGTTAGGCTTTAAAAAAGTTTTTTTAAGTAATGATTGCCTTGCTTTCCAGGCATAAAAATCTGGTTAACAGTAGAAGCAGACAGGCCTAGGCTCCAGATCTTTATTCACTACACTGCATATTACTTAGTAAATTTCAGAAATTGTATTTAGAGCTATTTCTTCCTCAAGCCCTTTACCAGAGGTGGAAGCACACGAGCTGATGTGAGGGTTTCCTCCTTCCCTTTTCTCAGTTTATTGCTGCCTATTGGATACCCCAGTAGGCAGTGCAATACTTGAAAGCTAGCAGAGAGAGAGCATCAATAATGCAAAGACTTAATAACCACTGAGTTATTAAGATTTGCATGGTGTAAGAGGAAGAGGCTTTTAAATTAATGGCGTATGTTCAAGGGGATCATATCCAGATAAAGTGGTATGACTTACTGGGATCAGTACTTATTTGGATTCAGCTACGTATTCCTTAAGTGGGCTGTTTATGCTCTGTCTCATGCATCGCTCCAGGCCTACCTATAGTTGATGAATGTTGTTCCTCCTATATGTTCACAGAACCCTAAATAATATTTCATGAGCACCATCTTTTATATACCTAGTGCATACATTATATGCCATATTTAGCCTAAAAAATAATTCTATAAACTACCAAATATCTAAAAATGCTAAAAATGAAGCATGTGGCTTTCACCAAAGGAAATTCAGAATCAAGAGACAATTCCACTATTTTACCACCTCAGAGCACACACATTCTCTGACGCCACAGTGATAAGATGCTGCCGTCATTTGGCATAAGAGCTCCCATTTCTGAAAGATTGCTGGAATACCTCTCAGGGGCCAGGTGCTGTCAACAGTTCCCCCATGAACTCCTTTATTTGCCTATATAATCTCAGCTTACCTTGTGCTTGCTTTTACGCAGTTATTTCCCAGGGAGGATTAGTACACTAACTGGACTCAGGAGGTCTTGACTTTCGTGAATAAGGCGAGGCTGTGGAGGCTGCTTCTCTATTCTCTTTTTCTCTTAAGCTAAACTGGTTAGCTCGTGTTTGGAAAGTGAGAAAGCGGTTACCTCTGATCGACCAATTCGATCGATGTTGGAAATATCGTACACGTCCGCCACTGCTGCCGTGTCTACACCACCTGTGCCACGCTTCTGGAGTCTCAGGTGTTCCAGGATCTTAGAGAAGCGGGGATCCTAGGACAAGGCACAGTACTTAGTAAAAGGTATAATGAGATAGTAACCGTTAATATTTATCAAGCATCTACTGAGTGGATTATTCCTCTGTATAATAGTTTCACTGATAGAATTAAAATCATGAAGTTAAATCACATGAAATCATTTTCTTAACATCGGAATAATTTTCATTCTGTTTTTGGTAGGAAGCACATTTTTTTTTTTTTAAAGATTTTTATTTATTTGAGAGAGAGCGAGAGAGAGCGTGAGAGGGGAGAAAGTCAGAGGGAAAAGCAGACTCTGCCCGCGGAGCCGGGAGCCCGATGTGAAACTCGATCCCGAACCCCGGGATCATGACCCGAGCCGAAGGCAGCCGCCCAACCAACTGAGCCACCCAGGCGCCCGGAAGCACATTTTCTAAAATGGTTTTCAAGTATTTGATTTGCTTGCAAAAAGTGCTAGATGCCCACCAGAATGCCTTTTCCTCTTCATCTGCAGATGGAGCTGAGAATGTGACCACTGGCTACATTCTTGCAAATGGAAGGAAGTGATGTGTGCCCTTCGAGGTAGGCTTTAAATCTTTACATGGTCACACCTGTGTCCTCTTGCCCCTTACCACAAGCTGCAACATGGGAACTGGCTGTGACCATGGGGAGGGGACAATGTCTAAGACAGTGGTCCTCCTGGTGCAGTTCCCTGACCAGCAGCATCAAGCTACCTGGCAATCTGTTAAAAATGCAAATTCTTCAGGTGGGCAAGCAATCTGTTTTGACAAGCTTCCAAGTAATTTTGAGGCAGGCTCAATGGGGAGAATCCCCTACACTAGGAGAGACAGGGATGGAAGGAACTCCAAGGGGATAGCAGCCCCCCCTGCCCATCCTGACTTGTAGTGAGAATTTAAATGTCTTGCTCCTGAAGCCTCACCTCTTTCTTACAGCCCTTAATCTTTTATCCTAACTAATACAAGTCTTTAGAGGCAAGCTTAATCCTTTCTTGTTATTTCCTATTATAAGTGCAGAAAGTAAGGAAGGGTTACAGAAAGGTGATTTTTCTCCCTCCACAAAGAAGTCACATCTGACCTTATCCTGGTGGAACTCCAAAGGGCTCTTGACTACGTAACGTTACCTTGCTGAGCTTTGGGATCCTAACGTGGACACCAGCCCGTAATCCTGTGCCAAGGTTCGAAGGGCACGTCAGAATGTATCCTAGTCGCTCATTCCACATGAACTCCCAGCCTCGTGCTTGGATCAAGCGTTCCACCTACAGCAGTGAACAAGTGGAGTTCTTAAATATCCAGTTACTTGGTACACCAGGGAGAGACATGTGTACTGAATGTTTGCCATGAATGAAATTTAGGCAAATTTATATTAATGGAAAAGGATGGTACTATCCAAATATTAAAATGATCCAATTAAAGTAGTTGAAACATGTAAAGCATTGAATGCACTACCTAGCACATACTAAACATTCAGTAAGTGTCAGTTGTTATTTTTCATGTGAGAATAATAAAATATAGAATTCTTAGCAGGTAAGTCTGTGGTCAGGTTCCTTCTGAACATAGTTACATCCTATACTCCCTCGATGCTTAGAATCGCCAAGAGCACTGTTAAAGAAATTGGAATATAAGTAATGATCCACAGACTTCCCTAAACCATTCTGGACTG
Source organism: Nasua narica (assembly GCA_028533885.1). Classification (NCBI taxonomy): domain Eukaryota; kingdom Metazoa; phylum Chordata; class Mammalia; order Carnivora; family Procyonidae; genus Nasua; species Nasua narica. The sequence goes on along the minus strand of CM052809.1, from coordinate 54,127,259 downwards.
GGGAGAGAAGCATAGGAACTTACTAGTAATTAAAAAAAAAAAAAGTCACCTATTTTTTTGAAGCCCTGCTCTGGTAGTCCCACCCTCAAAGAGTGCCATGATCCTAAAAAAAAAAAAAATAGCCTCATCGCGGTGGTGTCTTCTGTTAAGAAAGAAGTGCTTTCATTTTAATGAATATTCAGAAATCTCTGGTAACATCTTACTTCTTTTAGTCCACGACAGAATCGCTCAAATACTCTTTTCATATTGCCTCCTTTTTCCATAGAGATTACCCTGGTGTGGTCTTCCTCATTAATCCAGATGAGAAAGGTCTTGTCATAATTATGCCTGATGAAAGGAGAAAGATGGTGTTGCATGTTAAATATACATTTGTTTCAACACATGAAAGTTCCCTCCCCCACTGTAGCTTGACTGCTTCATTTCACCTTCCTCATTTCCTAGAAAGCCCCAGGTGTTCCCCTGTGCCTGGGCAAGTACTACAAAGTAATGTTACCGTGGCAGGATGAAGGATAAGACCAACTCCAACCCTTAAAGATGTCAGGTTTTTGCCCAACAAGAATATCATCTTCCCCAGTCCTTGGACAAGGAGGACAATAATTCAACTATGGATAATGTTTGTCTTTGACACTAACCAGAGTATTCAAAGAGGCTCAACCAAAATCCTGTGGCACTTGAAGAAAGTTTTTTACCTGCAGCCCAAGATGTTTGGGGTGCAGAAGATTTCACACATGCTTGCTGCTTAGATGCTGCCTATCCCCACACGGAGCATCTGCTCATGAACACACTTATTGCAGCTCCTTTGGAGGGTGTCAAAATAACCTACCAAAGTACGGGAATCAAAGCGGACTGAGGACTTTGGCCAAGATAAAATACGTGTATACTCGATATCCGTTCTTCCTTGTAGGGTTTTGCTTAAGTCCTCAATATTTTTTTCATTTTCTGCTCTTTTGTTTTAATGTCATGAAACAGACTCTCTGTGAGGTCAAATAATATGAAGCTAATTTTTCTTAAAAATAATCTTTCTCATGCATAATTCATGCAAACCAGTGAACCTTCTTACACATCTTAGAAGCATCACCATACTTTGGAATGACACACACACACTATTTCCGCAGTTTCTCTCGCCTCCATTTAAGTCAAGCCGGGCATGCTGTCAACGGCAGGTCACAGCAACCTCAGGTTAGGAGAAGCAGGTAATCTGAAGGAGATCGTGAGCACACACTGCAACAGTGAAAATGCTGCGTCCATACCAGATTCCCCTGGCATCTGGCCAGTCACGGGCCATCCCCGCACAAGTTAGTAAAGGGGATACTGGCTTATCAAAGAGGAAGTGGTCCTGCAGGCCGGAAGGGACAAAGCAGAAAGGAGAAGATGATGAGATCAGACCCATGCCAGCTCTGTCAGGCCGTGGTTCTCAGCCTTGGCTGCCCCCTGCGATAGCAGGGGGCTTTTTAAAAAATACGAATGCCCAGTTCCTGCCCCCCAGAGATTCTGTCCTAATTGTTAGGGGGTGTGGCCTGGACAGTGGGATTTTTTTTTTAAAAGCTCTTCGGATGATTCTAGCATACAGCAAAGGCTGAAATCCACTGGCTTAGCCCAGAGGGAAACCCTTAACCACTATGGATTATGTTTACCCCCCAGCACGAGTGCTGCACACGGACAGAGCCGGCAGTGAGGGAGGGACACGCTCCTGGAAAGGCTGGTATATGCAGCCACTATTCTCTACGTGGCTGGCATTAGTGGGTCTTTTTTTACTAGCCTTCCTTTCACTAAAAAGTACTGGAGATATAAGATAATGGTTTATAAATACCTACCAATTAATTCAGTGCTCACCATGTGCCAGGCTCTACCCTACAGGGTTTTATGTTTTTTTTTTTTCTTGACTCCTCACAACACCATGAGGCAAATATAATCATCTTATGAGTGAGGAAGACAGATTGAGAGTGAGAAAACAACCTCCCCCGTATCACACAGCTCGGAAGTGACAGAGCCTAAATTCAAACCTCGACCTGTACGACTCCCAAGCTTGTGCCTTAAACTATGAGATAGTACTCTTCATATCAAAACCCGTATCAGCAGACTGGTGTTTATCTCACTGTGTGTATATAGTAAGAACATGAATATGCATACCATATATATTCAAATTTGATGACGTTGAGGTAAGAAGTAAAGAAATGGAGAGGGAACTCCTTCTACAATCTGTGGCCTTAACGCTGGAAACCACAAGTGGCTCCTGGAACCCGAGGACGGCTTACGCTCTAACAGAGCGGACCGGGGGCCTGACGGCTGCACAGACCGGGAGACCGAGGCCCAGAGAGACTCCAAAGCTAGCTCCTTTAGTTTGGCAGTGGAGCATATTTTGGGGCATTGCTTCTTACGGAATGACAGATACTTGGTTTCTGGGTTTGGTTTTTTGGGGGCTTTTTTTTTTTTTGGAGTTATATTAAAAGTTACTTTTGAAACTTCTATGCTGTGCTTTTTAGCTGTGCTATAGGGAAGCTGTTGAGGACCCGTGGAGGCAGCAGAAATCCCAGAGCTGGCTCCAGTAGGAGTCAGGGTAGGCCCTCCACCTCGGTAATTTCCTTTCCAGATTTTCCTAGCTTCCAGGACTTTCTTTGGGTGGAGACCATCCTCAGCAAGCAAAGGGATCTTCTATTTAACCTCCACCCATGGATCCACAACCCCCCAGCTCCACAGTGGAGTTTCCTCTGCAGATTTTAATCACCGACCCTTTCTGTGACTTGACCCAAAGTGTTAGGCCTCGTTTTCCTTCCTTATACTGAACAGAAGGAAGTCCCAGCAAGCCCCTCATGAGGCCTCACTGTGCCCACTGAGCTCTGGGCTCAGCCCCACCCCATGCCCGGCCAGATGGTTCAAGGGCCACTCACGTCTATGAGCCGTTGCTGGTCCTGCTCGGTCATCTCGGACAGCCTGTAGTAGCGGCCTGCCAGGTCCCCTTTGAGGCCCTCCAGGGCCGTGATGGCCACGTTCTCCACCTCCCTTCGCTCAGCCCGGCTGCAGGCAGGCGGCAGGCTCAGCCCGCGGATGCTGCGGCCTGTGCGCACCCGAGAGGACAGCACATAGCGCTCGTCAAACTGCCCCTGGGTGATCTGCCAAATCAGAGAGAGCACGGGGTTACCACGGCCAGCCGCAGGCTACAGTCCTGCCACCACCGCAGCAGGGTCCACCCCACTGACCTGCAGCATCCCGTGCAGGGGGCCCTCAGACCCTGTACACAACATGCCGGACACACGTCAGAATTACGGGGGCAGGGGGCCTGTAGCTAAGGGGCAGGGCTACTTTATGCAGCGCCATCGGGAATCCTTTACCCCACTAGGTGTGGCACGAAAAAAAAAAAAACTGCTTTAGGAAAGACAGTTCTCACTGGCCAACACCACCCTACCGGCCCTTATTAAAGAAGACAAAGACTTTGGGACCTTTCTGGCCTTCTCCCTGCCCCTCCAGGGAGCGTGCTGTGCCAGGGCCATCGCAGAGCTTGCAGAGGGCATCTGACCCAGGGGGAGTCGCCCTCCTCTCAGGTGCCCCTCACTTCAGGCTCCGGAGTGCCAGCTGTATGGGAAAGCAGAAGGGGCTGCAGCCTACCTTGGATGCGTCCAGATCCGTGGGGTGCTTCATCACCCTGGGGTCATAGCCATTGTGCCTTAGTTTGATGACAGGATCGAAAAGGTCGGCAAACACCTGTAAAAGGGAAAATGCACCCGTTTCCTCTTTAACTGATTCATCTATTAAAAGGTCATTCCTTTCATTCGCTCCTTCTTACCTTGAGGGCCAAAGCTGACGCCCTCCTCTGTCGTTCTCAGTGTCACCATGCAGGAAATGGGGCTGGTAGACTGACGTCAACAAGTAACAACAACGGGCCACCTCCCTACTGATTCTAAGCCAAGCTTACTGCCATGAGACTGAGCCAGAAAATCTTGTGTTTAAGGATTTGAGGGTTTCCTCCCAGGAGTTCTTGCCTTTATGAGGTAACTGCCAGAAGCAGTTCTGTGGTCAAAAGAGATGATCACGTTCTAGAGTTTGAACATCACAAATTCACAGAAAACCAGCTGCACTGCAAGAAAAGTGCACAGAAGCAGTCAGGGCAAAGCCAGGACCTCTCACCCTGTGAGATCCTTCGCCAGGCCAAACTATCTTGTGCAAAATCTATTAAAACAAAACAAAAACAGCGGGGCGCCTGGGTGGCTCAGTGGGTTAAAGCCTCTGCCTTCGGCTCAGGTCATGATCTCGGGGTCCTGGGATTGAGCCCCGCATCGGGCTCTCTGCTCAGCAGGGAGCCTGCTTCCCCCTCTCTCTCTGCCTGCCTCTCTGCCTACTTGTGATCTATCAAATAAATAAAATCTTTAAAAAAAAAAACTTCAGGGATATCCTTTAAAATGATGTTAAGTCACAACAGAGGACTTGCCACCTTGAGGAGCTGTGGGAAGTGGGTGGGCCAAGTGTGGGGGTGGCGCACTGGGTCCAGGGAGCCAGGGTAGCGCACTGCTGTACGAGAATGAGCTACCAGTCCTGTTCATTCAGGAACAGGAACAGCCTCCTATTGGCTGTTCTCGCAGGGACTTGCCCTCAGGGGCCTGCCCTCAGCTCCTTGCAGCTTGCCATGGTGCAGAGGTTGCTCTATGACGAGGGCTGCCCTAGCAGACCATTCTATGCTTCTGCCCCAAGGATGAGGACACAGAGATCATGGGATTCCTCTGAGAAACTTGGTGAACTGTCATCTAGGCTACAGTAATCAGTAATTCCCAAGCTAAAGACACAGACCATCCTCCTTCCTCGACAAAGTCTAGTTACGAACACACCATGTCCTAAGGTCTTACGGGTGCATACATATCACCAATAAATTACAAGACTTTTCTTTTTTTTTCTGTACCAATTTATCCCCTCGATAGTCTCCAAGAGCCCTTTCATGGAACTCATCCCTCCCTGAGTGGGATACCAGAGCAGCAGCAAAGGAAGCCTTGTCCCTGGGAAGCGGTGGGCCTCCTTGTTCCAGAAAGCATTCCAGATGTTCTGCTGGCGCTGGCTTCCCCGTCTGAATGCTGGCCCCGGAGAGAAGGACTCCACACCCAGAGCACCCTCCCCCAGCCCCAGTCTAGAATCAGCAGCTGAGTTTTACCTCATAGGACTCCTCGTCACCAGCCACCATGCCCACGGTCTTGATGAAGGGGTGGCCAGGGTTGTCCACTCCAGTCTGGATACACTGGTCCAGGGTGTAGCCATTGGGCGTCGTCTTGTTGCGGAGCTTGGCGTAGATGGCCGGGGTGAGGCACTCGGCCATGCAGTTGTTGTGCTTTCGCAGATCAGGGTAGTCTGCGCTGCACGCGGAGGAGAGGGGCTCTCAGTGAGCGCTGCCTGAGGGAGGCGGCCTGCGAAAGGGCTTGGCTTCTGGCCGTCCTGCCGCCAGGCTCTCTTTGGCCAGCGGGCATGGAGACACGTGGCTAAGAGTCAAGACTCAAGTCAGCCAGATTTAAAAAAGAATAACAGGCCCCTGAACAGCCCGAGAGAGGGTCCTGGCCCTGCTTAAGGATTCCATGATGCTGGCCGCAGGAGCCCACACACCATGGCTTATTGGAAAGAGGAGACAGAGTGAAAATGACAAAAATCAATAGAAATAACATGTTTTGTTTTTGTGTGTGTTTTTTTTTTTGTTGTTGTTGTTAAACCAGACGTTCTGGTAAAATGCCAACAAGCACATTGTGGTCCCTTATGTCTATGGTGGAGAGACTAGAAACCTGCAGGTGGAGCTACCTAGAAATTCCATTATTTATCTGTCCTCTATCTACGGTGCAAGTTCCATGACCGCAGACTCTGTCCGCTTTGTTGAGAGCGGTGGCCAGCTACTGAAATGCATTCAGTAACTATCTTTTGGAACGGTCCACAGAAGGCACTAAAGCGAGGTGCTCTCTGACACCTGGATGTCTCCTGGCCACAGAACAGGAGATTCCGGACCACCGCAGGCTCAAACACAGGTAGTCGCCCTTCCGGAATTCCGGAGGTACATGGTGGGTGTTGGTAATTCCCTCAGAGGTCTGGACCCCTACAAGAGCCAATGACTATGTCTGGGAAGGACAGAAAGTCCTCCTCGCCGGTCTCTTCCACTCCTGCCTCTGCGGGATCTCGTGGAGTCAGCACTGCGTGCCAACTCTATAGTGCATGTGGTCTCACCCATGGTGAGGAGCCACGGACTGGGAAATGGTGGCCATCTTCATGCCACTTCCCCACTTTCCATCTGCAGTGGCCTTTAAAGCTGGTACTTAAAATCAGGACTACACCATCATTCTCCAGAAGGCGGGACAGCAGTGAGGGAAGCATGGGTCTGGAATGGGGGTCTTAGGGCTTAGATTTGGCTGCACTAGGCCTGTAAACTTGGGCACCACTTCATTGTTCTAAGTCTCCGTTTTATCACAAAGGGACACTAAGACGAATGAACTAGATACTCCATGTATAGCACTTAACACATCCGGGTGCTCAGCCAGCGTTCATCATGAGCATTATTACTATTCAACTACCCCCCGGCTCTGGGCAGGAAGGACGACACTGCGCTCCTTGGGTCACTGTGCTTCCTGAGTGTCAACAGTGATTGTCAGTTTGACTTAGTCATTCTCAAAAGCAATGAAAAGGACCCTTGCTGACAGTTCCTGGCAGGGGAAAGCAGACTCCTGGCTGACCAGTTCTCACCTGGGCGGGAACAGCCGATGGTGCTCCCGGGCCTCGGCGCACACATTCTGCCGGTTCAGCAGGTACCCAGTGGTTAGGGCGCTGGTGCCCACAGTAGCGAGTAACAGAGAAGCATTGCGGCCAGTGAGCAACTTCGAGAAGGCACTGGCCATCCTTCCTTTCGGATGAGTGTCTGCAAGCCGAGAAACGGGATCAGACAAGTTCCCGGGGTGGACCTGAGCCACAGCACAGCGACTCCCAGGCAAGAGAAAGGACTGCAGGGACCACTGCCTCTCTTTTAGTTTGGTTTGTTTTTCTCTTTCTTCCTTCCTCACCCATACCCCTTCACACTGCTTGGGGAGATGTGGGGAGTGGGAGACACTGTGAATGTCCAACTGCCTGAGGTCCATTGCCATTTTCTCCAGTTAAGAATACAGGAAAAATAAACACAGAGGACTTCTGCCGCTGGCTGTGTGACAGACCAGGGGCTCCTGTGGACCCCGCCACTGCACGGTGAGGAGAGCCTGAATAGGTCAGGTTCCTGGGCTTGGCAGAAGTAGAGGAAGTCTCTGAGTCCCACCATCCCACTCCACTCACCGCAAGTGAGCCGGTGGCACAGCTCAGGCTAAAGCCAGGAGGTTTGGGTTATGCTGAGGACGGATGTCCATCTGAACACTAAGGACAGGATACCAGGGTGGAAAACTCCCTTTCCACCTCCTAAGGTGGTGACTCCCTTAGTGAGCTAGGACCCTTGCGAGGGGCTCAAGTGCTCCAAGGTCAGCAGACCCCCAATCCCGGGCTCCCAGTAGAGGCAGAATCAAATCCTCTCTAAGGAAAGTATACTCAGTTTAGGGTCTGGTTTCCTACAGCTGAAGATCAGGCAACAAGCTCCCAAGGATCAGCAAGCCCACAAGGAGGAGTTGGGGGTCAACAGAGTCAAACTATCTTTTAAAAATGAGAATGAAAATAAAGAGAAGATCATTACCAAAAGAACCACTAAAATAGATACTTTAGGAAGAAACAGACATTAGAAGGACAGCCTGAGATGCACATAAAATGTAGAAAACATATAAAAGTATTTGTTTAGATGTATACAATATCAACAAGGAATGAAAATCAGGGTAAGCCCCTGATAGCCAGCGTGCTGTGTCTGCGACCGGCCAGAGATGGGAAGCATCTCCCAGCAGGAAGCTGTTGACTGCGGAACTTAGGTCACTCTAAGTACTCTCTCATTATGTTCACCTCTGTGATGCTCAAATACAGGGACTATGGGATTTTTTTCCCCTAATATTTAGAAGGTTCCAAGGACTCTCTCAAGATCCTCCAAGCTTAGCACCAGCAAAGAGCGCACTGATGTGTATGGCTGTGGCTGGAAAGCTGGGCCACCCAGTGGAAGACAGACTTTTAATAAGGTGAGTTTGGCATAGCCTTACACATAATTCTAAAAGCAACCTTTTGAGGTCCACCTTCTTCCTTTGCTGGGAGCCGCAGAAACCTCGCTGTTGGACACGGACGGACGAGGACATGGCAGGTTTGCACGGCTCCTGCCATATGAACGGGATTGGTATCTCCTCCTACAGCTCGTTGTGTTACTTGAATTCCTTTTTTCTTTTCTTTTTGGCCTAAGCCCTTTGATCAAGTTGAGGCTCTGACCCACATAACCCACTTCTAACCAGGTCAAGACCTCCTTACAGAAACTACATAAAGCAACCAAACCATTCCCCCGCCATAAAACCGTTAGAGCAGATAACTGCGAGGCTCCCTTCCAACGTTTGTCCACCAAATTACTGCAGATAAGATGATAAGGTACTTAAAGGCCAAAAAACTTACACAGACCTTTAGTGATTTCAGCCAACCTTAGTTCCCCCCTAGGGATTCACATTCCATCATCCACACCAACACCTGCATTCCCTTACCGTGAAGAGTAGACATAAGATAAGGTAGGAATGGTTAAATATAAAGACAACAGAGTTTTCCTTAGACTTTGCTAAAGAATACACAAGATGAGGCTCCCAGGTGTCTGCTCACCCAGCAGCAAAAAAGGGCTTCTACAAACAGTGTGGGCCATTCTATAATAAACTCAAATGTCACCCCTCTTTGGTTAATGTGCAAAAGATATACATGACTAAATCTTTTTCCAATACATAGAAACAGAGTCATAAAAATTGTTGTTAAGGGTTTTGCTATTTAAAATAAGATAAGCCTGTCTCTGCCTTGGTCTTAGAAAAAACTATAGGTTCTACAAAAAAACTTTTTTTTTTTTTAAAGATTTATTTATTTCTTTTTTTGACAGAGAGGAGAGAGGTCACAAGCAGGCAGAGAGGCAGGCAGAGAGAGAGGGGGAAGCAGGCTCCCTGCTGAGCAGAGAGCTGGATGCGGGGCTCGATCCCAAGACCCCGAGATCATGACCTGAGCCGAAGGCAGAGGCTTTAACCCACTGAGCCACCCAGGTGCCCCTACAAAAAAACTTTTGTTGATCTAAGCCTCCTTATCTAAGAATATCATTGACTATTTTCCATGTAACCTGCTGCCTATAAATAAAGAGTCAAAAACCAATGAGGCAGAGATGGCTGCCTGGTGATTGAAAGAAACCTCTGGCTCTCTCATTCCTTTCGCCGACACCATCCATCCTTCAGGGAATCCCTGGACTGCCTGGGCTGGACCCCGGCATTCCTTGATTGTATTCTGGGAACTGGGATCAGTCTACGAATTTATGCTTCCAGAGACTTAGAAGTCTCCATTTAACATTGGTTTGAGCAATACCAGGGAGAAACTTGAATATCTCAACCAAAAGCACCAGGGTCCTTGAAAAAATTTAGGATTTTTTTTTCTATGCTAACCTAGGAAATCAGATTATCAGAGAGCCTTTCTTCTGTGCTAATGTCTAAAGACGATTCCCTAAGTCCTAAAGACAACAGAAATTAGTAATCCACAGACAAGACAAATGGTCATTTCTTAAAGTTGTGCTAGTATCTTGGACTGGCCCACCATTAACCTTATCACACAACTTCGGGCTGTTACTGGTCTCCTTCCAAGAGGAGGTGAGGGCTCCTAGGGAACTGTCCCACTACTTGCTGGCCCTTGTGTGTGGCAGGCAGCACTGACGTACAACTTTCGGCTCTGTTTTAGCTGCGTCCACACCCTCCAGTCTCCTTCTTCAGCAGAAAGGTAATGCTGTCATCTGAGGTTTATTATAGAACTCATCAAAGTAAAAGGAAGCTTTATCTAAATTCTTGCCAGGAAACTTAAGGGCCAAAAAATAAGCTAGGACAATTCAGACTAAGAAGTCTATTTGTTTCTGAGCTTGACTCCTAGGTCCTGATCTTTATTTTTCTTTCCTTAATTTGCTTGGACACAGACATGCGTTCACATCAGAGTCTGTTTGAGAAGGCCAGTCTTCAGCAGAGTCAGGAGGAGAGGAGGGAACGGTGTCCCACGCACCCCACTGACAACTGATGGCCTCCACAGGTCTTCCGTGTGAGAGGGATGCGCAGGTGGGTGTCTGACTCAAAAATACTCATGTTCGACATGTCGTATCTCTATTTGGTTTCTGGAAGTAATAACATTAATATACATCCAAGAGTTCCAACATTGTCCTCTTGTCTGAGCCATGATGTAGGATTCCTGCCAATAATCCTACGGAGGCTTTGCTTGCAGCAGGCTAAGCAACCCCGGAGCTGAAAATCTTTACTGCTCCTGCTTGGATCCCTTGTAGAGAATTGACACAGACTCAACGTTTTGGTGAAGTGAAGATTCCTGCCTCCTTGCCTCTATGTTGCTCTCTTTTTGGAACACATAAAAACACTGAATTTCACTGTTGAGATCCCAGCTGATCAACCTGAGACTGAACTAAGGGTCTCATCAAACAGCCTAGGGACCCTGGGAGCAGCTGCTCCCCAAAGACCCAGAGCCAGGCTTGCAATAAAACCGTTTTCCTCATGACTAAATGATATCTCTGTTCTATGTTAAAAGTTGGTCTGTGAAAAGCTGCACAAGCACAACATTCCTTTGTCTTACAGACTGTTATCCAGGAGGCCCCAAATGTTCCATAAACACTATCCGCAGCTGAAGTCTCTGCTTCCAAGAGGCTGGATTTGGTATTTGCATTGATGGTGAGATGGCAGGTAACCTGTGGCCTCAGTCAAGCCAGAGAAAGGTATGTAAGAGATAAACCATGTGCTCCAATGTGATCAGGATTCGGCCTTGCCTCCTTTCCAAACATGGTGCTTCTGTACGTCAGTCTATCTGGCGAAACCACCAGGACAGAAATTTGAAGCATGAAGCAATCTGAGGCTTCCTTGCAAATCTTTTTGATTTTTTTGATTCCCTCCCTGCCCCAGGCATTAGCACAACCTACTGAACTGTTCTGTGAGGAGATGGTCAGAGGAGACGAGGGGCCAGAACAGCTGTGGCGCTTCTCCAGGGACAAAGGCCTCAGCATCCAGACGCCCTGAGGAGGGGGAGAGGCCTCCACTTTAAGGCGTGGCTTTTGCTGTTCTTTCTGCCTGACAGCTTGCTTGAAGTTCGGCATCATTCCCAGTTTCTGGGAATTATACTCCATTTGTTTCCTTCTGGGTAATAAGGAAAAAACTGTACTTTAAGCTGACCGACCAAACTGGCAAGGGAACTCCAGCCCCTGTCTCAAAGCCCTTCCGGTTCTTCTCTCCTACCCCGTTTCCTGCACGCGCCAAAATACCAAGTATGCGCATGTAGGAGGGTATAAATTACCCTCCCTGCTTGTGCTCCAGGCTCAGCCTTTGGACAAGGGTCTCCTCTGGGCCCACCGGTGTTTAATAAATCTCCAAACCTCCTTGTCTCCAGTGCCGCTTGGTTTTTCCGCCAGGATCCAGTCCAGGTTCTGAAACGGGCACTCATGCTCACCTCTCATTATTTTATCTGCTCGGTGTATTGATCATCTCCCCCAAATAAATGATAAGCCCCCAAAGGAAGGAACCTGCTTTCTTTTGCTCACCACCGTGTCAGCAATGCCTAGCACAGCACCTGGCACTTGGTGGGCTCTCAGCATTATTTAATAAATGCTTTCTGCGCTCTTGCTGGTGGAGGAAGCCATCCGAAGCTTACCAGGATCCACACGAGAACGCTGGTGTCAACTGAGCGGGCACAGTGGGGGGGCTGTGAGGCCGAGTGGACGGGCCCAGGAGCACAGGCAGCCGAGAAGTTTGGAAGCCAGCTTCCCTCAGCCTTAGGATACCCAGGGGCCAGTGTTCCCTGGGAGCAGGATCCAGACTTATTTTGGGGGAAAGAGGCAAATATCAACTAAATAAACACTGGGAATTTTATGAAAGCTCACACAGCACCAGCACACACACATTCGGGGACCGTGAAGGGGCCCAGAACACCCTGGACCCAGGGCACCAGCCTGACTTCCAGGGTGAGAGCTCTCGAGCTCTGTACTGGGCTGACATATCTATTACAAACGCGCACACATGCGTGCACACAGACACACCATATGTCTAACATCCTATGATAGATCCTACATGCAGAAAATACATCCTATGTAAAATAGATGTATTCTAAAATATCAAAACAGGGAGGCAAACCATAAGAGACTGCTAATCATAAGAAACAAACTGAGGGGTGCTGGAGGGGAGACGGGTGGGAGGATGGGGTGGCTGGGTGATGGGCATGAAAGAGGGCACGTGATGGAATGAGCACTGGGTGTTATATGACTGACGAATCACTACATTCCACCCCTGGAGGGAGAAATACACTATATGTTAACTACATTGAATTTAAGTTTAAAAAATTAAAATCAGGGTACTTACTGTACTTTTATGCTATCGCAATAAGCCATACTCATTTGTGTCAGTAAAATTAGTGCGGTTTGGTTAAGTATTGCTTCTTACTGGCCCTCCAGGTGGGACTTTACGGTCCATCTTTCCTGAGACCAAACCAGAGCCTGGTGCCTCAGTCCTCACGGAACTTCTCTGTGCCCGCCTGGCCCAAGCCGACCCCTTGCTGTCAGTGTCCCCACGGCACCTGGGCTGCTCACGCGCCTCCACGTACGCTGCACAGGTGTTTGACCCCTGTTGGCGAACTCAACTGTCCTGCAGCTCTTGTCACGTTAAGGGACTGCCCACTAGGTGCTTTCTTCCCCTCCGACGGCTAAAGTCTTCAAGTACAGGAACCTACCTACCTGTCACAGATCCTTGCACATAGTAGCCGGTCAGTAAACATTTCTTCTAGGACTTATTTTTAAGCTGTGCTTTGCCTGATTTCCAGAAGAAGGAAATCTTACCAGGCTCCTGCCTATCTCCTTTCAGACAATGCATGCAGGTCTATGGGAGTGGACCCTTTTCCTTGGGCTAGTCCCCCAGGCGCCTTTCCCCTTCTCGCCTGGCTCCTTTGCTCCCATGTACTTCTCACTTTCAATTTGCTATAAAGCTCAGGCCTGGTATCTAAGTCAACTTAGACTCAAGTTTGACCCCGGAAGCTACAAGCTTTCAGAACGAGGGGGTGGGGGGAGCCACTTACATTACATTAAACACATCCCTTTCAGCTACTGATTTTGAAATCCTATCATAAAAGCAAGGCTGGGAGGCTGGATTTCAGCATTTCCCCACTCAGGTTCCGGGTCTCCACAAGCTGCCAAGAGCAGCGTAGCCCAATGAAGGCTCCGCATCTCTGAACCCTGACAGGCCGGCCCCGTGGGAGCCCACTCAGCCTGACCTCGTCGGTTTCCCAGGGGGATCCGGGAGAGGGTGTCCCACAGGTAACAAAGCCTCCCAGCAAAGTATGAAGCCTCCCGTGCATGTCCGTCCTTCCATGGGGAATCCTCTGACTGAGTAGGCAGGTGGGGAAGGAAGAGGCAGATGAGCAATCAATGCTGGGTATTGGAGAAATTTAACTAAAATCTGTCATCCAGAAATGCCTCTCCACCAAATACAGGAAAGAATATTTATCAGTAATCATTAAGGCAGGCTGTGATGCACTTCCCAGGCAGTCCACTAGAGAAACTACAAAAACAGAACAAAACCTCACCCTTTTAAGGCTTTATTTATTTACTTGACAGAGAGAGAGAGATCACAAGCAGGCAGAGAGGCAGAGAGAGAGGGAGGAACCAGGGTCCCTGCTGAGCAGAGAGCCCAATGCAGGGCTCGATCCCAGGACCCTGAGATCATGACCTGAGCCAAAGGCAGAGGCTTTAACCTAACCCACTGAGCCACCCAAGTGCCCCAAAACCTCACCCTTTTAGAGAACCATGCTGATAGAACCCGTTTACCTCCCTGTTCTTGAGGTAACTGAAATAAGACATGACAGCACTCTTTGTCACACAGTATTTACTCCAAGTTCACCTGAAATTGGGGTGGCCATTTGTGTTAGCTAATTGCCTTCAGCCAAAGGAAAAATAAGCTACTCCAGTCTCTTTGACAGCAGGTAATTTTACACCTTGGAGCCTGGCACCTAAATTGAACCACTAGCATCCCCCTGAGACTGGGAGGTGGGGGCCCATCTTCCTTCATGTGTACATTTCAAAGAGATGGCTCCCAGGCCCTTGAGAAAAACATCTCTAGGTTGTAAAACGGACTGGAGGGTTATTTCCCCTTGAAGAGATTCATATACATCTCAAAAGGACAGAGAAAGAATTTACAAGTTTTCCAAATGAAATGCCCTAAGGGAAGCAATAGTTTCATTTCCTCCCCTTGCCTCACGTGGGGGCGTACCGGAGTCTGGAGCTCAGCAGGGCTCCGGCAAGGGCCGACAACCCTCAGAACTGACCCCACACTTTGAGGAGACAAGACCTAAAGACGATAGGATGAGATCACAATTTTTCTTGGTTCTCAAGCTCATGGCCTGCACATGCAGATTTGTAATAAATGCTGGGTAAGAGAGGGAATGAACATAGAGACCCCGAGTCAGAAGAGGTCTTTTAGCTCAGCCTGAATGCAGGCGCCCCTCTACCTTCGGCCCTCCTTAAACACCAGCAGAGCTGGGCATCTTACCGCTTCCTAAAGCAACCCGTTCCACTGTTGCATATCTGTAATCATTAACATTTTTTCCACCTTTTAATAAGGGGAGGATCCCCTTATCAAAATTAGAGAGTCTGTTCAAAGCCAGGTACTTTCTCCACAGGAACCCCAAGGAGCAGCTGTCTTGCCCTTGTTGCAGATGAGGGAACTCAGAGAGGTGAACTGAAAGCCCAAGGTCACACAGATAAAGGGAGAGCATTTCGGTAGGCACTCATTTAAACAAAGATCCTGTTTTTACTTACAAGATTTAATAATAAACAATAATATTACAGGATGTTGGGATGGAGCCAACTCCCTTGTGTCCCAAGGAACACAGCAGCCAGCCAGTTCTAGCTGCCTCCGTCCCTCGTGCTTTCTCAGGGATACTGCATGGCTCCTCTCCATCAGGGTTTCCGCTGGGAGCTCCGGGCCAAGTTGCCAACCAGCACACAGGCATTGTTCTGGGGCCCCCACCCCCCAAGGGGAAGCAACACCAGAGCTCTCGGGGCTTCCCGCACCGTCTAGGCATACCACTGACCGCGGACTTCCAGAAGCAGTCCGACGGTGTGGGCCAACGTCACCGCGAATGACACGGACATGCTTCAGGTGGAGAGGAGTCATAGCGGGCAGTGATGAAGGGAGAGGGAAGACAGGACAGTGAGGTGGTGAAGACAGGTATCTTTTTTACTTGATAAATATTCAAATGCTTATTATGGGGCAGCTTTTACAGTGCTCACCACCTGAGGGGAAAACTCCTGTGCGGCCCTCATTACGTGCTGGGCTTTGTGGTTATTACCCCCATTCAATCCCCACAACAGACCCATGAGGTTGATGCTCTTACTGTCCCCATTTCACAGATAAGCAAGTGGGGGTAAAGGAAGGTAACAGAACTGGCCCCCACCACAGGTTCGTGAGTGGCAGTGCTGGAACTCAAGGCCAGCAGTCCGTTCTCCCAGTCTGCAGCCGTAACTGGCACCCACCTGGGCCACGACAAGCCACGGGGTGGGTGTCCTGCCACGGGAGCCAGAGCCCCGCGGGAGCTCCGGGGAGGGCACGGTCTGGTTGGAGCCCACGCCGTTCAGCTACACTGTGCTTGTCTGGTTTTAATCAGACCAATGTTCTGCTTGCCCCCATGTGCCTGGTGACTAGTACCAGGTCACAAACCACAGAGGATCCGAGGAGAAACAGTGACTAAACACCGCATATCCACGTCCATGAACAGATGGCTGTGGATGGCTGCAGGCATTGCCTCTTCTGGCCAGCTACTTTCCAGGCACCTTCCAGGTGGGAGAACAGCCATTGCCCTCCACCTACACCAGACTTAACCGACCTGTGAGTGCTGCTCAAGGGAAGGGAGGAATGAAGGCTAATTGTACCCCTGTTCTATGCCTAGGTCCCAATTCTTCAGGAACAGGACATAGCATCCCGGGCCAGAGTCACTGACCTACATTTGGCTTTGAAGGGATTCTGTGGAAAACAACTGCCCTGAAATTTAGAGAGCTGAATTAAACTGGGACTGAATCTGCCTAGGATTTGTGGTGGCTGTCTCCAAAGGCCCAAGGAAAACCCATGATGTGGGGACAATCCTGACTGATTCTAGATTCCAGAGCACTTGCAGCTTCTACATGAGGCCAAGGTCAACCACTCATGAGTGGTCCATGCAAAGTGTGAACACAATCTCCACAATGGAGAAGATCACTTTTTGCAGCCTAAGAACTAGCCTTGACTCTCATTTATTCATCCATCCATTTGTCCATCTGTCTGGCTGTCTATCCATCCATTCAACAACATCAAAGGATCAATCCCTGGGTCAGATTCTGGTGCTGCCCTCTAGAAGCTTATGGTCTGGAATAAGAGAGAGATCATTGGGGTGCCTGGGTGGCTCAGTGGGTTAAAATCTCTGCCTTCAGCTCAGGTCATGATCTCAGGGTCCTGGGATCGAGCCCCGCATCGGGCTCTCTGCTCAGCGGGGAGCCTGCTTACCCCTCTCTCTCTGCCTGCCTCTCTGCCTACTTGTGATCTCTCTTTCTCTCTGTCAAATAAATAGGTAAAATCAAAAAAAGAAAAAAAAAAGAGAAAGAGCATTGTAAAAACAGATCATTAGAATCAAAAGTGACATGAGCAAAGAGAATTAACAGGGGAGAAGACCCAAGTCTACCTAATATATCAAGGAGATTTTTCGAGAGAAGGTGAAAAATTGAGGGTTAGCATTTAGAATGCTTATGGTACTTTGATAGAGAAATTTTAATTAAGAAAATCTAAGTTGGTATTTTCTATGCCTGTATTTTATTTTTCTAGTAACTGTGCATTATGTTTTACAAATGTATTGGTCTGCTATGGATTAGAAATTAATGACAGCTTTTGCTACGGACAGGTTGAGAAGTGCTGCTCAGTTTCCTTACCTGTAGGATGGGGCTAATCATAGGACCTACCCATAGAGGTTTTGTGAGGATTAAATGAGCCCTCAGCACAAATACTGACATACAAGGAACAGGCAGTAAGTGTTAGAAGTTTTTGTGGCTAATATTACTAAACTGGTAAATTGGTGAGAGAGGGAGAGGGGTCTAGAGGCAGGGAAATCGGGTCCTAGTGTCCTAGAATACACTAAGCAGGAGACGTTCCAGGCTTCAGCCCTGCCGGTGGGAAGGCTGGAGAAAGATGGAACAAGCTCCAGGATACTTAGTGGGTGGGCTCAGGGGGCTTTTGTGACCAGTCAGAGGTGGGCATGAAAGTCATGAAGGAGTCTTCGAAGACTCCAGGTCTCTGACTTGAGGATTTCACGTGACTGGGAATCCTGGCTGGAGAGCAAGTTTGGAGTTTAGGCAAGGACAGGATGATGAGGTTGGCCTGGAGGTACCTGGGAGGTATTCCAGAGGAAATGATCTATCTTTCTTTCTCTCTCTCTTTCTCTCTCTCTTTCTCTCTCTCTTTCTCTCTCTCTTTCTCTCTCTCTTTCTCTCTCTCTTTCTCTCTCTCTTTCTCTCTTTCTCTCTCTCTTTCTCTCTCTCTTTCTCTCTCTCTTTCTCTCTCTCTTTCTCTCTCTCTTTCTTTCTTTGTAAGCTCTACACCAAACATAGGGCTTGGATTCACAACCCCAAGATCAAAGGTCACATGCTCCCTGACTGAGCCAGCCAGGTGCTCCGGGATGTAAAATCTTTTAATGTGATTGAGGCCTCATGAGATCAGTCTACACTGGAAAGGATGGCAACTGTCCGACCATCCACATGTTCCTAAATCCTCTCACGGGGCTGACCCGGGGGCTCACCCAGGCTCTCCTTGGATACCAGCAGTGACAGCGAACCAGCAGCCATGAACAGATGCCGGTGCAGCATCACGACCAGAGGTTCTGAAGCCAGAAAGTCTGGGTTTGACTCCAGCTCTGCCACTAATAATCCTCTATTATCTTGAGAAAGTTACTTTCTTTTCATGTGTTCGTTTTCTCAAATATAAAATGAAAATAATAGGATGAAAAAGGAGTACAGTGTTTGTACAGTCCCTGTACCTGCTGTCATTCTCCCTTCACCTCAGCAAACAGCCCAGCTTCGTCCAAGGCAAGTGGCCTGAGGGCTTCCTCCCACCTTATGACTGACGGAGTTATCAACTGAACACACTACCAGCACCTGCCAGGGACGTGGAAAGGCCCGAGGGGGTGATTATAGAGCCTGTGTGGAACCCCACGAGGTTCTTCCCAAGGATCCTTCTGTCTGACACCCTCAGTCCTGCCCCTCAGTCTGGCCCTTCCTGGGTCAGGCTGTCTTCTAGGGCCTTCCCAGGCTTGCTCAGCTCCCTTGGGGAGCGTCCCCCATCTGGTCAGGATGCCTGCTCCTCTGGGAGGCCAGGCCTATTCCTGCCCTTCAGACTGAACCCCTTCTGTGCCTATGGCTTCCTCCCAGGAACCCTCGTTTCCTTCAGCCCTGATATCTTCTTCTAGGCCCCTCTACAGGGACTTCTCAGGCCTGCTGCTTGCCCAGGGCACCCCCGAGCTGGGAAGCAAGAGCTTTTCTGCAGGCCAATTACACTTAGCTTCTCCCAGTCACAAATTTTGCTCCTGTGGACATCATTAAATAAGGGCCCATGCTATACAGAAGGTGCTCAGACATGTGAAAAGATACTCACCACCCTTAGTCCCCAGGGAAATGCTAATCACAACCACAATGAGATGTCACCTTATACCTATCAGAGTGTCTAGAATCAAAAAGACCAGAAATAACAGGTATTGGCAAATGCGAAGAAAAAGGAACCCTTTGCACCCTTGTTGGTGGGAATGCAAAATTGGTATGGTCACTGTGGAAGACCGTATGGGGGTTCCTCAAAACTGAAAACAGAAATACCACAGGATCCAGTAATTTCACTACTGGGTGTTTACCCAAAGAAAATTAACACTAATCCAAAAAATATATATTTTCTATTTATAATAGCCCAGATTACAGAAGCAACCCAAGTGTCCATCGACAGATGAATGAATAAAGAAGAGTGGTATGTGGCTACACACACACACACACACACACACACACACACACACACACATATATACAGGAATATTACTCAGCCATAAAAAAGCCATTACATCTTGGCAGCAGACCTATCCACAGAGACCTGGCAGGCCAGAAAGGACTGGCATGATATATTCAGAGCCCTAAACGAGAAAAATATGCAGCCAAGAATACTATACCCAGCCAGGCTGTCACTGAAAATAGATGGAGAGATAAAAAGCTTCCAGGACAAACAAAAACTAAAGGAATTTGCAAACACCAAACCAGCCCTACAGG